>CAMYTP010000009.1:1800000-2133686 GCA_947297635.1 Yamadazyma aaseri | reverse complement strand
AAACAAGTTAAAATTCTAAACCTTTTTCAAAAAAATCATCAACAGCAGTAATGAATCTTTTTGAAGCCTCAATGATTTCGTCATCATTGGACAATGGAGCAAATGTGAGTCTGAAGAAACTACCTCGAGCAATACTAAAGTCTTTGTCTACAGCCCTAGTAAATCCTGGAACAACTCCTACACCATAATGAGTGCATTTATAGGTAAGAAGTTTGATTTTTGCTACTACGTCAGTTCCTGTAGGGAATTTTATATAGACTGTAATGAACATACCTGCTTTGGGGTCAATGATATCAATCAATCCCTTTTCATAAACAAGGGATTTTTTTAATTGGTAAAGCATTAAGTTTCTTCTATGGATATAAACGATTCTCATTTTTAAGATCCATTGAATCCAACCATCAACACCGCCGAATTTCTGTTGAATAACATTTTGCAATACAGTCTGTGCCACACCTGATGGGAATTTGGTTACAAGCGTACTGTAACTACCAATGACTTCAATCATTCTTTTATGACCTACGATAAACCCAACTCTTAATCCTGGAGCGAAAAGCTTTGAAAAGGTTTCAATTCTTAAAACTCTACCGTAAGTATCAATTTCCAAGTATGAAGGAGTAAGGTGATTTTTGATATAATCTTCCATAGTCACAAAATCATCCAATTTAACTAACCCATCTGGTTGTTTATATGGAGGTAAAGTAAGGTATCCATAAGGATCATCTTCAATTATAATAAAATCATATTTTTCAGCCAAAGCAAGGATTTTTTTACGGAATTCAACTGATTGAGTTAACCCTGTCGGATTTTGACCTGTTGGGATGGTATATAAAGCTTTTGGTTTTTTTAAACCTGGCTTTAAAGTTTCCCAATTTTCCAATAAATCAGTTAAATACTCAATATCAATTCCTTCACTATCAGAAGCTACGTCCAATTTAACTGGTACTGCAATTCCACCAGATTCATTGATTGACATCATCGAAGGAGTAAAAGTGAATTCTTCCATCAACACTGTATCACCAGGATTAATTACTGCATCAATGCATTTTAAAATCCCATCACCTGCACCACTACTAAGAATAAGATCCCAATCTTCATATGCGGGTTTATGAAGCTTTGAGATAAATTCCTTACAAAATTGTACCAACAATGGCAACCCTTTTACTGATGAATATTGAAATCCTGTTTTAATATCAATTAGTTCCTTTCCGTCGCCATACTTTTTAATTTCAACTTTACTGGCTTTAGCATCTAATTTCTTCAAATCATCTTCAATCTTACCATCTTTTGGTAAATGCTCCAAAGAGTTATTGGTATGAGAAAGACCTAATGCACTTTGGAATGGTGCATCTTGCGCATCAATTTCTATACTTTCAACTGGGAAAAATCCAGCATTTGGAGTTCCCCTACTTAAAGATAACGGAGATTCATGCGGCTTAAATCCAACAGGGGCGGATTCATCATCTTGTGAATTAAAATGAATTTTATATCTGCCAGCGGCTCTCTTGGAAATTAAGTGTTCTAATTGATATTCAATTCCTAATGTCATTATATGATAAAACCTAGATATTAATCTAAAATGCTATCAATTGAGCTCTATTTATAATCAATCTCTTCCGCTCCTCCATTTCTCCACGGCATCACTATCTATATATTCCGGATCTTTGAATCCCTTATATTGGAAACTGCACGCATTGTGGTTGCGAGATAATCAATGTACCTTTTTTAACGTTGGCTCTCCTACGTCTTCAGTCGAGTCTTATATTTCAGGCCTAGCACTCTCTGTGCCCTTTGGTAGGTAATTCAATGTAATGTACGCAGGGTTGTGGGACATTTTTCACCCGGCTTGAAATAAACGTCTATTGGTGTGAGTCATCTCAGTCCTTCTAAAGTGGGGTTTTATTCTGTCGGTAGGTACCACTGACTTACACTTCCGAATGGGTGAAAGCCCATTTACGGATTTCAAGGCAATCCAGTTCATTTTTTTGTGAGTGAGTCAATTTCAAACTAACTATTAACCTTGTAGGTAAAAATTATACAGTAGAAACACCTCTCACAAATAAAATTGAGTCACTACTTGAAAGAAATAGGAAGGGTAAAACTCATACTTTTCTCAAAGTTAACAAAGTAAGAAGCTAATAAATACCATCTGGATGATTCTCTTTTGAATATAATCAGAAGTACAAAATATGTTCTCTTTATGGCGTTAATCCAATTTCACTCTAGTCCGTCTAATCATGGGTAAAACACTCCTTCCTATTGTTGAAATTAATCATTGCGTTCATATGAATGTAGATCATTATATAGAAGACAATAGATAGATGCAGATTTATTTATGGCAAGCGAAGCATCTAATCAACAGAGCCGACTATTCTATTTTTGCCGACAAGGAGGATGAATGGGCTACTATCATTTATCTCTTTGAAGTGGTAGTGTCTTAACACGAATAATCCTAACCAGTTATCTTCCATTTTCGGGGCGATCCGGCAGAAGGCCGAATATTCCTTTTGCTTATAACCGGCAAAAAATAAGAAATCAATTATTCAGCCAACTGAATAATCTGGGAAGCACAAAAATGAACGCAAAGAGACATGCTTATTCATTGTAGTAAATAAAACTATCACAAACATATATAAATTTGACAGCATCTTGACACATTTAGCCAAGACAATTTATCGAGATCGACAAACTTCAAAATAAACTTTGACATGTTACATCTTAATAAAAAGAAAATCATTTTTCAAGTAAAATGCACGATAAGGAGAAAGCCAGTAGTGTTTCATTGAATAAAAAATCCACGGAGAAATGCGAAGAGATAACATTAGTTGTTTTAATTTGGCAGATTAACGGAATTCCCCTAATAGGAAATACCATGCGTTGACATATAAAGACAGTCTAATAGACACATTTTTCAAAAGAATCAATTCCAAATGTCTACTGCCACTAACAAGATTAGCCAAACAGGTCGTAGAATATTTAATAAACTTACCACCAAAGAAGGTCTTTTAGGTGATTATGATTATGCTTATTTATTTCTTCCTCAATTACCATTCACCAAGAGACCTCCAAAGACGCAGCCATTTTTCAGTCTAGACTCTGATATGCCTATATTATTAGGTCTTATCTTAGGGTTTCAACATGCATTGGCTATGTTAGCAGGTTTGGTTTCACCACCAATTATTATTGCAAGTGCAGCTAATATATCTGTTGAACAACAAGAATATTTGATTAGTGCATCCCTCATAACTTCCGGAATCATGACAATTGTAACTATTACTAGACTCCGTATACCATATACCAATTATTACATAGGAACAGGTCTTTTAACAGTATTAGGTACATCATTCTCTACCATTACTGTTGTCAACAATTTATTCCCAGTTCTTTATAAAAATGGAGTATGTAAAACTGTTGATGGAGTTCAACAAGCATGTCCAGAAGGATATGGATATGTTATTGCTACAAGTTGTTGTTGTGCTTTGATTGAAATATTATTATCTTTTGCTCCTGCTCATATCTTAACTAAAGTTTTCCCACCTATCGTTACTGGTCCTGTTGTTTTACTTATTGGTGCCAGTTTAGTTGAATCTGGATTTCAAGATTGGGTTGGTGGTTCTGGATGTGTTGATGCAATCTGTGGTGATGCTCATGAGTTAAAGTGGGGGTCAGCTCAATGGATTGGATTAGGTTTCCTTGTCTACCTTACTATTATAATTTGTGAAAAATGGGGATCTCCAATCATGAGGTCTTGTTCTGTTATTGTTGGTCTTTTAGTAGGATGTATTTTTGGTGCTGGATTCGGATACTTCAGTCATGCTAGTATTGATGTTGCACCAGCTGCCACTTTCATTTGGGTTCATACTTTCCCATTAAAAGTATATGGTCCTTTAGTGCTTCCATTAATTGCTGTTTATATAGTTTCTATGATGGAATGTATTGGTGATATTACAGCCACTTCTGATGTATCAAGATTGGAAGTTGAAGGTCCTGTTATTCAATCCAGAATTCAAGGAGGTATTTTGGCTGATGGTCTTTCTGGAATTATTTCTGGACTTTGTACAATGACACCTTTATCTACATTTGCTCAAAATAATGGGGTTATTTCAGTTACTAAATGTGCAAATAGAAAAGTTGGTTATTGGTGTGCTATGTTTTTAATTATTATGGGGGTGTTTTCTAAATTTTCTGCTGCTATAGTTTCGATTCCAAAATCTATTTTAGGAGGAATGACTTCCTTTTTATTTTGTTCTGTTGCAGTTTCAGGTATTAAAATTATTTCCACAACTGAATTTACAAGAAGAGATAGATTTGTTCTTACAGCGGTTCTTGTTCCTGGTTTCGGTGCTTTGCTTGTACCAAGTTGGTTCGATAACGTTTTTGGATATGCTGGTGATAACAAGAGTTTAAAAGGTTTCTTAGAAGCTATTGTTCTTGTAATGGAAACAGGGTTTGCGGTTTCCGGTTTCCTTGCAGTCATTTTGAATTTATTTTTACCTCAAATGGCTGATGAAATAGAAGAAGTTAATGAATTGGTATTGGAAGCTATCGGCTCTGCTGACCCAGAAGCCATTAAAGAATATGGCTCCAAAGAAGCTGAAGTATTAAATCATCAATCCTCTTCAACTCAAAGATTTGATTAAGCTTACTGTGTTTCCTGTGTATAATTATTTAATTAACATCTGATATATTGAAATTAATGTGCAAATATATTTTTAATCGATAAATTTCCGAGTCTTTTCTTATTATTATCAGTTATCTTTAAACACCGATAACATAATTACTATATAATGAAACGTATTGCTGTTATTGGAGGAGGTCCTAGTGGACTAGCTCAAGTCAAAGCATTGAATACTGAGTCGAGTGACTTCATTATTGATTTATATGAAAGTAGATCCTATTTAGGAGGAATATGGAATTATTATCCCAAGAAATCTCAATATATTAGACAAGAACAACTTGATGAAGCAAAAGATTATAATTTTTCTCCAATGTATAAGAAATTGGAAACCAATATTGTTTGTAAAGCGATGGAATATAAGGACTTCCATTTCCCAGAGAATACCGATGATTTCCCATTTAGAACTGAAGTACTAGCCTATTTACAAAAATATGTTGAAACCATTGGTCCTTGCACCAAATATTTAGATACAAGGGTAACATCTGTGTGCAAGAAAGGCAGCTCATGGGAAGTAGTTAGTGAGAAGGTTTTTGATGGTACGATTATCACCAAACTATACGATGGGATCGTTGTTGCAAATGGACATTTTGAAACTCCCAGATTTCCTTCCGTTGAAGGATTAGATGATTGGAATGCTCAAGATCCAGATTCCATATCTCATGCTAAATTTTTTGACACCCCTGATAAATATAAGGACAAAACATTATTGATAGTAGGTGGATTTGCCAGTGGAAGTGACTTGGCTATTCAATCCACATTGTTTGCAAAAAAAATATATGTTTCTTGTGATGAAAAGACGGTTTTAACTGGAGCGGAAAATCCGTACGTTGAATTAATTCCTAGAATTGAAAAATATGATATTTCAAAAAGATCAATATCATTTGAAGGTAAGACAATTGAAGGGGTGGATGATGTTTTATTCTGTACTGGTTATGAATATGATATTCCTTTTTTAAAATTAGATATATGTGACAAAAGATATATTAGAGATCTATATAAACATATATTTTATATTGAAGATCCATCATTGGTCTTTATTGGGTTGGGTAAAGAAGTTGCACCCTTTCCATTTGCAGAGGCACAATCTGCTTTGACTGCCAGGTATTTCAATGGAAGATTGAAATTACCAACTAAAGAATGTATGAAACAATCATCGGATAAAGAATTAGAGGAAAAAGGAGAATCTGGATTTCATAGTTTTAAATTTCCATTGGAATCAGAATATATCAATAGTCTTTATCAAATAATAAGTGATCAAGGCTTATTAGATGGTCCATCATTTGATATTTACGAAGGTGAACGCCAAGAAAGACGTAGAAGAGTACCTGAGTTCAAACTAAAGAGGGTTATAGAACAAATCAAAACCAACGTTGCTGAAAGAAAGAAGAGAGACTATGGTACACACTAAAATTTTTACAGTTAAATGACAAAAGAAAGAGCGATATTTTACTTTTAATATATTAAATATTTCCATTATACAAACCAAATACAGTCCTAAGCCCCTTTTTGAGGAACAGGACATAATGTATTATCCAAATTACCCATTAAAAATTCAGCATCATAATCAGCAGTTTCTGTTTCTTCGATACTCTTCAATAGGTCGTATTCATAAATAGCTAGTCCCTGCATCGTACCAAAACACCTTCTGGCGATAAGTGAAGCTAGAATGTAGTTATTGAATCCAGATAATTGGTTGGGTGGTAGATTATCAATATATCTTAAGACATCTACAATCGATAAGGCTCCTTTAGGTAAGAATGCATTTTCTTCTAGCCAACACTTTGGAACTTTTCCTTTTAATATAATATTCATGCCTTCAAGATGATACTTTACTAAAGGTATACCATAAGTTTTCATGAATCGTAATGGTGTAGCCTTTATGGAGACGGTTCCATTACGCAGTAATAATCTGTTTAAACAATTAAGATTCTTATTGTAAATATCAGAAAGGATAAAAGTACCATCATCATTAAAAAGGTTTTTTGAATCTTTGAAACCTGTTAACTCAAGAAATTCTTCCAATGTAATAATATCTTCAGGTTTGAAACAACTAGAAAAATCCTTGTCAGACTCAGTAATTAATTTTTCCATTTGTTTACCAGATATTTCATCATCAAAAACCCCAAGTACTAAAGACAAATCTTTCTTTAGTTCTTCATTTTGTTTTTTTAGATCTTCAATCTCCTTTTGAAGTTCCAAATTCCTATTTCTTTCTTGCTCTAATTGTTGCTTACGTTGTGTACGTAGTTTCCTCTGGCTTTCTCTCATTCTTTGGAGCCTTGTGGTCCTTGAATCTACCCCATCCATAGATTCCATATTAGTTTCCAAGCTTTCGCTATTGGATGGTGTTTTTGTATAAGTCATTACTTTAGAATTCATTAGAAGTTTAATTAAAAATATTAAATCGCACCATCAAAGTCTTGCAAAATAAAAATGAATTGTACATTTAACTAAATAATTTAATAGTGTCATTTTCAATAAGTTCATCTTGTTCGTCTTGTTCATTAATATCTTCATCAATTTCATTCAAGTTGATCTTCTGGCCTAATAAAGAGGCGAAAAACTCATCAATTTGATTATCATCCCATTGAGTATTGATGGAAGTTTCAAAATGGGCAATAGGCTCTTGAATATTGAACTTAAGCTTTCTACCTTTGGATGCTCTTGTATCTATGTTCTTGTTTGCTTTTTGGGCTTTTTGTGTTTGTCTCAAGGATAATGTGACTCCATTAATTGGATTACTTGAAGTAATTTTTTTATCAATTAAATCATTCAACAAAAGTCTGTAAAAGTCTTCATCATCAAAAATTTGTTTAATTTCATTTTTATCTTTTTTAATGACTAGCTTAGGTACATCTGGATTTTCTTCTTCTTCTTCAATATCATCAGTATTATCTTCTTTATATCCCAATGGTTCAATTGCACTTCTATTTAAATATGTTTTTCTCTTTAATCTTTCCATATCATTCAAGTTATTTACAACCTGTTGTTCAGCTGATTGATTAATGACCTTGAACTTACCAGCGTTTAATGCATTTGATCCTGAGGAACTTTGAACTTTTCTGGACCATTTATTTAATACTATACCTCTGAATTCACTTAAAGTATCATCAAGTTGGAAAGCAACGCCATAATGATTATCTAACTTTCTCTTTTTAGGAACAGGAAATTCTTGTAAATTATCCTTTTTGTTAAATTTATTTCTCAATTTAATGATAGTTTCCAATAATGAGTAACATTTATCCTCAACTTGATCGATAATTGAATCTGTTTCTGAAGTGATAAATTCTTTAGCAGTTTCGGGATCTTTTGGTAAACTATTGGATTTTGTTAAAGCTTTTTGTAACTTTATACGTGAATCTATGATTTGATCAAATATTTTGTTTTGGTTCAATACGGAATAACCTTTTAATGCGTCATTAATATTGGATTGTGCAATTCTTTTACCAATAGTTTTCCTTTCCTGAGAAATAAAAGACTTCAATTGGTCTCTTTTATGTTCATCAACATCAGAATGCTGTTCAGATTCTAAATCAGAATCAGAGTCTTTGTCGCTAAGAGCTGAAGCTGAATCGGAGCTGCCTTCTTCTTCCTCTTCCTCTTCCTCATCTTCCTCTTCATTTTCATTTTCATAATCTTCCTCTTCCACTTTCTCTTCCTCTTCCTCTTCCTCCTCATCTTCATCATTAACCTCCTCTTCATTATCGTCACCAAAGATTTCATTTCTACTACTGACTTTACCACCATACACATTCTTTGGTATATTCTTTCTCAACTTTGATTTAGAAACTTCAATATAATGTTCTGTTTTAGTCTCGTCATCTGATGATTCAGAACCTTCTGAATCAGATACAATATTCTCATCATTTTCTATGTCAAAATCAGTCTTGGCTTGGTTCAATTCCAATAGCTCATCTGCTAATGATTTCTTTGCCATATCTATAAGTAGTCTGAAAATTTACCTCTTCTCATCTCAAAACTTTTTTGAGACGCCATATACAGGAATACACATATTAATTTGTACCTTAGATATAACAGAAGATCATGAAAGGATGAATTTAGAATCGAATGGTATAAAGACCATTAACAGATATATCTCGTTAAAATACTGAACACTTAAATCACACTGCTGTCTTTTCATAAAGTGTCATAACTGACACAGTCATGCACTCAAACTCTGTTTTTACATTATGAAACTAAGCTATTTGTCACAACTTACCCGTCAATAACTTGAATACTATACTTGAAATGTTCCCGTCTCCATCTCCACCATATAATAAGCGTTCAGAACGCTTTTGCAGCCCTTGTATAACATCGCCATGATTAGTTCGCGCAGGTGAAATTGAACAGAGAAATCGTTAAACAAAACGCACATAAAAACAAACTCTCAAAGCAAATAAGAGATTTTAGTAAGGCAGTTATTTCAACTAATTAATCGAGAAAGTTACTGGTAAACTCTAGAGATTATTGATATTCAAATTTATTTATTTTAGTTTTTACATTCGTTCAAAATGCAGCTCAATAGATTATTTTTAATCATTTTTACATTACTTGCTACTGTCAAGGCTTTGGCAGACCAAGGTGATAAAGAAGATACCACAAAACAAACAGCCACTACCATTTGGGTTACTCTTACTACTAAGGGATCTGTTGTGACAGTTCCTACAACATATCTGCAAAGTTTCAAGTCTCGTGAAGACAACACAGATGATTTCAAGTCTGGTCTGATTGGATTAGGTAGTAAGGGAGATCAAAGTGTTGGTCAAATCAGAACATATGCAAAAACCACCGTATCCAACCCTAATGCTGGGAATAGTGTTAATGGAGTTCAAGTCTATTCAGGATTACTTGGATTTGTAGCTATTGCTATTGGGCTACTTTAAATACAATTAGATTTCGATGATTATAATGACAGTATTAAAACTAGGATGACATGGGGAGAATCAGCTAGTACTTTTTAAGGTTTGTATTTACATATTTTTTCATATCTTTATATACATATTGGAACATATTAGTGTTTCCGGGATGAAATTAACGCGCGGCAGACCATAGTTAATTATGGCGGACCAACATTTACTCGCAAAATTTGAATTATATGGCAACAAGCTTTGAAAATTTTCTCATCAACAAAAACTGGTTTGTGAACTTTTTTTTTTAAAAGAGACTAGAGAAGGATGTCAGAAGAATTAACCAAACAAACTGAGTCATTATCATTAGATAACAAAGATACTATCTTAACTAATAAAGAGGAATTTACTGCCAAACATCCATTAAACAGTAAATGGACCTTATGGTATACTAAACCACAAGTTAACAAGAGTGAAAAGTGGCATGAATTATTAAAACCAGTTATTACATTCTCCTCTGTTGAAGAATTCTGGGGGATTTATAACTCAATCCCACCTGCCAATCAATTACCATTAAAGTCAGATTACCATTTATTTAAAGAAGGTATTAAACCAGAATGGGAAGATGAACAAAATTCTAAAGGAGGTAAATGGCATTTCTCTTTCCCAAATAAAAGAGAAACTAATGGAAATATCAATGATTTATGGTTACGTGGGTTATTATCTGTTATTGGAGAAACTATTGAAGATGATGAAAATGAAGTCAATGGTATTGTTTTAAATGTTAGAAGAATGGTTATCAGAATTGGTGTTTGGACCAAAGATTGTGATACTGAAAAATTGAAAGTTGTTGGTGAAAGATTAAAGAAAGTCTTAAGATTATCCGATGATCAAAAACTTGAATTTATATCTCATGATGCTGCTGAAGATAAGAACGCCCAACCACAAATTGTCTTATAAATTTAACGAGTCTAAATAATTATATAAGTAATGCCAATATTTGTTACTTCTTTTTTAAGTAATCGATTGGATCTTTAATAACCAACTGGATTTACTTTATCTTTAATAAATTCATGTACCCTTTCCCAATAATTCTCTTGTATAACAGTATCATTATGAGTACTATTATCAAACTTAAACATTATTTTAACAGTTGACTTTAATTTTTCTTGAATCTTTTCCATATGATCTGGTGGAACAATTTCATCTTTTCTGGCACTCAATAATAATACTGGAATATTATCTGGGATTTTAGATACAAGGGATTCCAGATCCCAAATTTGATGAATGAAAAAGGTTAAATATTTTAAAAATGGGAAGATATGAGGTGCAGTCTTTCTAATAGATAAGAAGGTATTCTCCAAAATCAATGCACTTATATCAGCACCTTGTGTAGCTGCAAGATAGATAGCCACTGCACCACCTAATGATCTACCATACAATACTATTGAACTTTCCAGGTATTGTTTATCTTTAGTTAAATGAGCCATTACTGTATCAGCATCAATTTTTATACCAGCTTCATTAGGATATCCAGTAGATTTACCATATCCTCTATAAGAAAATATAAAGACATTATATCCAAAATTCTTATAAAATATAGCAACAATTGGTAATGCATGTCCTATATTACCGGCATTTGGAGATAACATTAAAACAGTTTTATTCGTATAGTTAGGTGAACTGGAATCTTGCTTTAACAGATAGCATTGTAAGGTTTCACCATCAACAGTTTCTAACTCCACCAATTCGTAATCGGGCATATCGAATTCATCTGGGGTTGCACAATATCCTCTACCATCATTTAATCCTGAAGGATAAATCAATTTTCCCTGATAAAAATAAAGACCCCCCAATACTAGCCCAGTAACTGAAACACCAATTTTGGCGATTAGTTTAAATACACCCAAGATCTTGGTAAATAATAACGTACCAGCTATACTCATGATAGACAAGGTATAATTGATTTAAAAATTTCAAGATTTACTTTATTGTGTGCGATTCAATTTAATATAGAAAACTATATAACCTTCAAAAAGCCAAACAAAAGAATAAAGAAAAGTATGTCAAATACAAATCATCTGAATTTGGCAAAGTTTGCTTTTAATATATATGGAACGCTAAATAATCAATCAGAGTCTTCACTGCCGTCCTCCACCAATTCTTCGAAATCAAGGTACGGATATTTTAATCCCAATTCTCGAGATAATATAAACTTTAATAGTGATAAAGAGCTTAGCTGTTTAACCGATCTTCAATTGATACCTAATTCTGGATTTAACAACAATGTTGTTTTGGGTGGAAAGAATTACTTGAAACTTTTGGTGCTAAGTAATGATCAATCAAGTATATTGAATGAGACTAATATATTGGAACCTCAATCAAACTCAAATTCTCGTTTACCAGGGAGTAATAAACTTAATAACTTCAACACGGTTAAAAGTTATAAAAATACCATTGCTGGTGGAATGGTTAATGGTACTGTCAACTTATACCAGGTTTTAAATAATGGTAAATCTCGACTATTGAGAAAATATACTGATCACAAGAGATGCATTAATTCATTAGATTTCTTAGATCCTATGAATAATGATACTACTTCTAATTTACTTATATCTGGATCCCAAGATGGCTCTATTAAGTTATGGGATTTAAGACAAGCAAGTGATAAACCCGCTGTGAATGTTTTACCTAAAAGTAACTACGATGCTGTAAGATCTTGTCAATTTTCTTCTCATTCATCCATTAGGAATAAATTGGTAATACTTTCAGTTCATGATTCTGGAACTCTAAACAAATATGATATAAGATCAATTGGATCACAAGCAAATGTGGTTCCTGAAAGAAAATGGAATTTCCATACTGGACCTGCATTATCATTAAACATCCATCCAGAGAAAGAGTATGTAATTACTGGTGGTAGAGATCAAAAAGTGTGTGTTTGGAATTATGGTGAAAACCAAAATAATTATAGTACTACGACTCCAGAATATGTTATACATACTTATGGGCCTGTAATGAAGGTCAGATGGTGTCCATATGCCAATTCGACTGATTCATCTAATGATATAGACGAAGAAGATGAGATTTCTTATGACGATAAAGAATTGAAAACTAATGAAAATCCACTATTTAATTATGACTTTGCATGTCTGTATTTGAACGAAGACCCGACGATTACAGTTTACAATTTGAACAGAAGATATGTTCCAAAAGAAATTGTAAATTCTTTTTCAAGTAGACCTTATCAAAATTTCATATGGGCCAAGAACCCTACATCTCAAAGAAAATTGTGGACATTGACCAAGGGTAATCAATTTTCTTCAAGAACTTTGGATTCCGTTATCGATCCAGAGATATCAAGACCACAACAGACCTTAAATCCTGTATCGATGGATTGGGGGACTAGTATAGGTGAATTATCTTTCATTTCACAAGAAAAAAGTGATTTTGAGGACAATCCATTACCAAGCAAATATAACCTTGAACATCTGCTGGATGCTCTGGATCCTGATATGGTTGATTCTGATGCAGACTCGGATTATAATTTAGTTGTGATTGGCTCTACAGCTAGTAGTAGTTTCCAAAATCCTGGAGTACCCCCACGAAGTTATTCTGCCACCTCTCCAATAGAAACCACTAATTCACGACAGTTATTCAGATCTTCGACATTTGCATCAAATAACAATAATTCTAACAACAATGGTCTGGTACCAAAGTTAACAAATGCATCACCTCAATTGAAAACTTTGTCACAAAACAACCAAGATTCTCCAATACCTAGGAGACCTTCAATAGGTAGGAATCCTTCCCAAACTACCATTGAATCAAGTTTTTCTGCGTCTTCTGGTGTAAATAAGTTGGATCTGGGAGCTAATGAGATTCGTAGAGCAATTCAAGTTTATCATTCATCTCCATATATTGTTCCAGTATCGCTTCCTTTGCCATTAAATGATGATATAGTATTTGAGACTCTTTCAAATAATTATTTGCTTACTGTTCCAGATGGATTTTCTTTGGTAGATGTATGCTTAATGAATGCTGGTGTTGCTGCAAGCGTTAACCGGTTCAGAGACTGTCAAGTATGGAGAATGCTAGCCGTTGGTTTAGAACAGCATGTTGATGAATATTATAAAGATGAAGTAGGGATGGTAAATGACAATGATGATGTTGACACTGAACCAGATACCAATAATGATAACAAATCTATTTCCTCTGAATACGGTATTGTTGGCTCTTATAACTCCAATTCTACCAATTTTGAGATTGGTTCTGAACTGACCTCAGAAAAGAAATCCATGAATCCTAATTCCTGGGGGGATATGAAAAGCTCTTCTGCTAATAACTTAATGGATTTGATCAATCAAAGTAGAACTAATTCGATTGTGAATTCAATAAATGCTTCGGGGGTGAGCCCCAGTGCATCTAGATCCAACAGTATGGTAAACCATGTTTCCAATTTGAGATTAACTGCTTATAAAGCAGAAGATAATGAGCATGCAGTTGTTGATGATGATGATTATGATGATGAAAGAGGAGTATCAAAAAATAAACCTAAATCCAAAGATTCTAAAAAGGAATCTAAAATCAATCATCTTGAGCCACAAGAAGCTAGAAGTGTCAGTGAAAATAAGCTTGAATATCAGCAGAAAAATCAATCCATTGAAGAAGCTTCTACATTGCATGAAGACGAGTCTTCTAACATGATTAGAAGGTATTCTTCTGTTCCAAATATATCGCCAAATAAAGTTGAAATAAGAACAAGTGGTTCTCCTACAAAGAGGTTGGAAAAAGGGAAATATAGTACATCGCCAAAAAATGTAGCTGTTCTTGGGAAGCTTAAACTCAAAAGAGATTCATCTATCACATCCAGTTATCTTAAGGGCAAAGCTGAAGACTTGGACGATGAAAACAGTAACCTTCTATCAAGAGCAAACTCCCTTTCATCATCAGCCGTATCTACTGTTCACACTCTTGATAATAGAAGCTCCCTTGGGTCACTTCCCAGTAATTATTATGGGTCATTTAAAAGTCGTCGATCGTCTTCCATAGCACCAACATATGGTTTTCTTAATACTAAATCATATGATAATGATTTGGCAGAGGTTGAAGAAACCATTTCAAACAGTAGTAGTAAACTAAATGAACCCGCAGTTGAATCAGGGTTAAGTAAAGCCATAGAAGAAGAAAAGGATAATCACAAATCAGGAAATCTTGCTGTTCCATGGGAAATTTCGAATCTATTAGAAAAAGCTTTAAATCATGCTACACTACAAGGTGATGTTATATTATGTTCTTCATTATCTTTATTATTTTATCCATTTATAAAATCATTAAACTTGAAAATTATTCGAAAAGATTTTTGTCTTCAATGGGTTTCATTATACATTGAAATTCTTCATAGAAAACGGCTTTTTGTTAATGCAACCAATATTCTTAATATAGTTCCTAAGGAATTTCATGAAAAATTAGGAAAGTTTTACTATAGTGATTCAGTAAAGTTATACTGTGAACATTGTAATGAGCTTTTGGTAAATGAAGAAGCTAAACATAAATTTAGTAATGGTCAGATAGATAAGTTTGGTTATTGGTTCTGTGAAAAATGTAAGAGAAATCAACTGAACTGCGTTTATTGCAATGAACCATGCGTAGGATTAAATGTGGTTCCTAGTTTAAAATGTGGACATAGAGGACATTTTGGATGCTTTAAAGAATGGTTTATGGAAGATGGAAATATTGAATGTCCAGCTGGATGTACTGCCTAATAACTGTATAGTACAATATAAAACTTTGCATATTTATTTAGGTTCTATCTTTACAATGTCCTGAGTCTATTACCTTATCCATTAAACTATATTAGTCTAACATCACCTAATTCTAAATATTTCCTTATTAAACTATATCTAACGGCAAATATACCATCTTTGACCAAATCCAATTCATCTTCACCAAACGTAATTGTAATGGGTACCAGTGTTATCACTTTTATGAATACCAACTCATCAATATCTGGTTGTACAACCATTGATATATCACCTTTTTCATCATCAAGGTAAGATAACTCCTTTGGAACTTTCTTTAAAATGGAATTGTTGTATAATGTTTGTGATATTGTCATATATTTGTACATATAATCACGTTCTTGTTCTGATATTATCATCTTCTTATCATCTTGGCTAGTTAACTTGATATAATACAAAGTATATTTCTCGAGTTTTGCTAATCTGATTCTGAAATAAAGCCGTATTAAATAATTCAATCTTTCGATATCAGTTTCCATTATCATTAGTTGAAGTTTGAAATCACTAGTGATGATTCCAGTATCGATATTAAGATCACCATACTCATGAGAATCTAATAAAAGTTGTTGTTGATCGGTAATCTTTGATAGAATTTCGTCTAATAATTCCTTTTCATATGGAAGAAGTTCTGGCGCCATTCTTTCATTCAACATCACATGGGACATTCTGGTGTAAAGATCGACTTTCTGTGACTTATCAACTTCATTATTGAAGTCTCTAAGAATGTCATCAACCTCCATAGTTACTGCAAGTTCGAAAGAGAAACGGAAGAAAAACGCGAGTTGAGTAACTTATTTAATGGATAGACATCAGCTCCTTGAGCAAAAGAGGCAGCGATTGGCCGAGCTCCGACAGCGTAGACTAGCTGCTTCGGGCTCTGGTAATGTACTGGTCGAAACAGATCTGATTTCTGCTAAAGAAATAGGTGAATCCATTGAGATGAAGCCCTCACGTATAAAGCCATTGGTTAATGTTGGTGTTCAAGTAAAACCAGAGACTTCGGGGTCTAAAAGCAAGATAACTGTAATTAAGGAAGTAGCTAAATTTGACAAAGCGGTACAAACAATTAACAGAGATACTGTAAAGCCCCAAGAAGAAGAAAAGGAAGAAAAGGAAGAAAAAGAAGAAACAAACAACGACAATGAAATTGTGGTGGAGAAAGAAACGAATTATAACGAAAACGATTTGAATAAGCTGTTGAAAGAAGCAATAATATTCTTGAGTGAAATAGTGGCCCAGGTTACCGTAAAAAGCACTGATGATGTTCAATTTGTTTCAAGCTTTAAAAATGATCTTATACAATTAGTCAATGAATACAACTCTAATAATGGAGTTCCTACAATTATTGATGTTTCACCACAACCCAATGAATTCATAATAAGTTTTAATGATAAACCTGATAATGATTTCCCGGGCTTAGCTATAATATATCAACTCAAGAATGACAAAGTTGTTCCAGTCAACTTTTTAGGATGTGAATCGTCCATAAGTATACTCAAATTTGATCATTCTTCAAATAAGAAAGTTATTGGAGGTCTAAAAAATGGTCGAGTAGTGGTATGGGAAATTGATGATCAAAACTCTGACGAGTCAGTCTTGTTACCTACATTAATGAGTCCCGTGGACTATACAAGTTCATCATTTCATAAATCTGCCATTACATCTATTTTACAATTACCCTCTGAAACAAATACATTTATATCCACATGTGAAGAAGGATTGGTTAATGTTTGGTCGGTGAATTTTGTTGAACATCCTCGTAATGACACTATAATAATTCCTAATGATATAGAAGATTCGGATTCTATGGGAATATTAGCAAAAAGAAATAAAGGAATTAGTCGTGCTTTAATATTGGGCAATGGAGATGATTTATTGAAAAATTCTAAATTTTTAAATTCAATGATGATAGGTACCCCGTCAGGTACTATTCATCAACTTATAGATGATCCAAAACTTGGCTATATAAATAGTACCATTAATACCAAGATTATTGGTTCTTTAATAGATATTGGGTATAAGGATGATTTGCCAATCATAGCTGCCACTTGCTTTGATTCAAATATTCATATCTACAATAGTCACAAAGAGATCCTTCAATTGTTTACTAATTACCTTGTACTTGGATTATTCAAAAGGCCAAACTACCACTTTCAATTTGTTACTTACGGCTTATATAATGAACTTGCCGATAGTTTATCTACGACGATTGACTTTTGGGATTTAAATACCAATATCAGATCCCCTATTCATAGCATTAAAGTCAGTTCTTCAGAACACCCAATCCTGGGTCAATTTGACATTGTTGGTGATATATTTTATATAGGATTTTCAGACGGTAAGGTATCTGTATTCAAGATTTCAAGAGAAAAGATGTCTACTATGACAACACATAATGATGAAAGTATTAATGATATCATATAAAAATAATGTACATTAAATTAAAAAAATTATTCTTAAACAAAGGCAGTATACAAGTTATCTTTTGGCCGTACTGTAATTTCACCCCCAATACTTGTTATTGAATCACCACTTTCCTGTTTAACAGAAATGCAATCTCTTGTTGCTAATACCAACATTTCAAAGAAACATTTTGAGGCTTGTCTTCTTTTATTTATCAAATTTTCGCCATTTCTTCTTACCAATCCTAATGGTGTTTCGTCATGCTCATCCATCTTCATTATACCACTGAAGGTTATAGAATCTTTTGATTTAATGATATCCGCAACTTTTTTGGTCGAGGATGTCGATTCATTTTCATTTTGGGCCTGAGTAAATTGATCATCAAAATCAATCTCATCAATACCTTGATTATTGAATTCAGGTAAAGAAACATCAAAATTAAAATCATCAAAAGATCCAGCAAATTGATCTTCTTCATTGTTATGTTGATGCTCAATATCATCTAATGCATTTTGTTCACGACTTTCCCTGTTAGATAACTCAGCACAGACTCTATATAATTCTTCGTTAATGTTCCAAAGTTTTCTCTTTTTGAATCCTGTTGGAATTGATAAATCTTGAATCAATTGTATTTTTTCTTGATCTGATAATTTGAAAGTAACCAGTTCATTTCTCCAATTGCCTGATAATTGTAAGCTTTGTAAATGTTGTAAATCCTCAATAGTAACTCCATTATTAACTTCATCTTCAGTATCTACTTGAAGTTTTCTCTTATTAGTTTTTAATATTCCATCATCTGTGATCCCTACCAATTTTCTCCGTGGTCTTGGTGGTTCACTTGGTGGAGGTGTTAACGGTTCGTTAGGTTCTGAAGTGACAGAACTGTTATCATTCTCCACTAAAGGAGAGTCCAAGTCAAACCCTTGTTCGAATTTTTCATTATCCTGATCAAGGTTTAATAAAGAAAAATCATTTTGAATAGTAGTAGAAGCATTTCTTCCGACTTCAATAGAATTATCGATTGAATCATTAGGATTATTATTGTTATTCGTTTCAAAATCCAATTCAAAATCTAAATCTTCATTCATCATATCATTATTTGCATCATTAAAATCGTTAAACCTTCCGTATTCAATTGAATCATCAATTTCCATTTGATTTGAATTATCCAACTGATTTTGGCCAAATATAGCCAAAGATTGACTTTCCTGGGTCCCTTCATCAAGCCGAAGATCATCTTGGAAAAGTAAATCAAAACTGGTAACCTGATCAGTTAAAAGGATATTATTCAAATTGGCAACAGTATTTTTCTGAACTGAATTAGTAGATTTATTGGAATCACTACTTAATAATACACCACCACTAGCATGTTTGAACGCGTTTTTCAACTTGAAAAGAATATCATTGACATCATCCAATAAGTATTTAGTCTTTCTGGAGTAAATTCTTACAATACCTAATAATAATTGTCCAGAGAGTCTTAACGTTATACTCTCAGAATTTGTAATTGGTTGTGATAATAATTGTGAAGATGTAACAATATTAGTGTTTAGAAGTTGCTGTTTGGTCAACTTCTTCTCGTAGTTGGCAGCCATCCAGACAGGTGCCAATGGACCTTGTTTTAATTGTGCTGAGTTCATTAATAATTAGATTGTATGAAAATAAATGCAAAACTAAACAAAATAAAAATGAAAATGAAAGTTATTTCTTTCGAGTAAAACTGACGTGAAAGAAAATTTGTAATTGGATATTTGAGGTATTATATATACTCAGACTCTATGGGTACTGATATGTATCTGTAGTTGAAGTTTAACCAATCTAATAGTGAAAAATAAAATAAATAAACTAGGAGTAGTAGTAATCCTAACCGCGTAGTCTCGCGTTTTTGTGTCATTATAATAAATTGGCGCCTACCGCGAATTACTACGGATCTTAGTACGAACTTGACTTAATCTCGTACTAGAAAAGTGTGGCTAACGGACTTTCTTTTATTCTTAATGCGCACGCACACCTTCAAAACCATCAAATTTTCGGTTAGCTGAATCAACTTATTCAATAATGAATCTAGAAGGAAGACTAACGGAGTCTCTTAATGACATTCTCCGGTCATCAGGGTACATATTTGAGATTATAAATAAGAATAAGCGACAAAGTAATTTGATTACTGGGAGTAATAATCAATTGATTCCACCAGTTGTCAGTGCACAGTTGGGAAGTAGCATAAGTAAATTCGATGATATTCTTGATGAAACTGTTAGCAAATTCAATGATGCCAAGTGGTGTGTAGAGCAGATGCTTGAAAGTAAATTAAAGCAGGAAGAAATGAAACTCAAAGAAGAAGAACGAAGACGAGAAGAGATTGAAAGAAAGAAATTGGAAGAAGAACGAAGATTAAAAGAAGAACAACAACGAAAATTGGAAGAAGAAAAGAAAAAGCAAGAATCAGAAGAAAGGAAGCGTAAAGAAGAAGAACTGAAGAAAAAACAAACACAAGAAGAGGAAGAACGGAAACGACAAGCCGATTTGGCAGCTCAAGCTAAGCAAGATAAAGATCTATTTGATGATTTTATATCACCAGATTTCGACTTTAGTGTTTCTGACGTAATGGGAGGAGTTAATGATAACTTAAAAGATAACAATAATAATAACATTAATTCTAATTCGAATGATAATATTGATATACCGAATCCATCTGATATTTTATCGTCAATTGATTATACAGGATTTGAAACCAAACAGCAAACCAATAAAGAAGAAAGTAATGGGATTAATGATAATAATAATGAAGAGTTGGATATAAATAACATATTAGGAAATAATGATCTGATTCTTGATGGATTAAATATGGGATTACTTGAACAAGGTGAAGGAGGTGATCAAGCTCAATCCGGAGATGTAGATGACTTTGATGTTGATAATTTCTTGAACCAATTTGCTGGTAATGATTAATGAAACTTTTTTTTTTTGTACTTAAATAATTTCTGTAGATTTAATAAATGTATTCTGTATTAGAATAGTAAAGTAGTTATGGTGGATGCTATTGGAACATATTACCCAAATAGGAAGTCAATATCGACCAATGAAATTGTTAATTTAAACCCAAATCTCGCTCGCACAAATTTTGAAAATTTTAGTGAAAAGCCGAAAACTTTCAACAAATCTAAATTAATTGACTTTAAAATGTTTAGACAATCTTTACGTCAAGTTGCCAGACAATCCGCATCAGTAGCTAGAAGAACCTACGCTACTGAAGCTGGATCAGATGCTTTAAAATTATCCTTAGCTTTACCACATCAAACTTTATATTCTGAAAGTGAAGTTGAACAAGTTAACTTACCATCTGTTAATGGTGACTTGGGTATCTTAGCTAATCACATTCCAATCGTTGAACAATTGAGACCAGGTTTATTAGAAATCATTTCCAAAGGAGGTGAAACTGAACAATATTTCGTTAGTGGAGGTATTGCTACCGTTCAACCAGGTAACAAATTGACTATAAGTGCTATTGAAGCTTTTAAACCAGATCAATTTGATGCTGCTGAAGTCAAGAATTTAATTTCCGATGCTCAAAAGAGAGCTTCTTCTTCTGATGAAGTTGAAGCTGCTGAAGCTTCAATTGAATTAGAAGTCTTGGAAGCTTTACAAACTATTGCCAAATAAATATAATGCATTATCCTTTCAGAAAAAGAAAAATCATCTTTATAAATAAATAAAATACGATTAGAGTCGAGTGTTTGGAACCATTTGTAAACTTTCTTTTCTCTTAAAATCTTATGCATTGAAGTTCTATTTGAACTTATGAATAATGAAGTCGTGCAGTTTCAATTGATTTGTAAAAATTGCAATCTTTTTGAAATATTTAAAACCTTTCAAATACTGTTCCGGACTTTATTTGAAGGAAAATTTAAGCAATTGACCACATATTAGTCCTTATACGCCAATTTTACAATATAGACACTAATGTAAAAAAATGAAAAAAGTGAAAAATCATTCCACATGTTCATTTATCTATTCTTTTCCGGCACCTCCACCTGAAAAACAATTTGTTATAAACAACTTCCAACCAGTAGATTGAAGAGTAATGAATACGTAGAATTGAACATCGATGTGCCCTCTAAAGAATCAGATATACCAAAGTCATCAACATAATCGATTGCGCTAAAAATTCCGATCAGGAAGATTTTACGGGGTAATTTAAATGGCAGTCCCCCACCCCCACTCAAAATCATATAAATATCTGGACAAAATTCTCGAGTGAAAAAAAAAATACCCACACAATACACATTTAAATATCTGAAACAATGGTAGCTAATCCATCCTTAGTATTAAACAAAGTTAAAGATCTTGAATTTCAAGAACATACTGCTCCAGAAATTACTGACGATTACGATGTCTTAGTTGAAGTTAAAAAGACTGGTATTTGTGGATCTGATGTTCATTACTACTTACATGGTGCAATTGGAGAATTCAAATTGAATAAACCAATGGTTATGGGACATGAAAGTTCTGGTATTGTTACTAAAATTGGGCCTAAAGTCACTTCTTTGAAAATTGGTGATAAAGTTGCCATTGAACCAGGTTTACCAAGTAGATTTAGTGATGAATACAAGAGTGGACATTATAATTTATGTCCTCAAATGTGTTTTGCTGCTACACCAGCTCCTGAAGGTACCCCAAACCCTCCTGGTACTTTATCTAAATATTACAAATGCCCAGAAGATTTTTTGGTTAAATTACCGGAATCAGTTTCTTTAGAATTAGGTGCTTTGGTTGAACCATTAACTGTTGGTGTTCATGCTTCTAAATTGGCTAAAGTTTCGGTTGGAGATCATGTTGTTATTTTCGGTGCTGGTCCTGTTGGTTTATTAGCTGCTAGTGTCGCCAATTTCTTTGGTGCCTCTTCTGTTATGGTTGTTGATATTTTTGATAACAAATTAAAGATGGCACTTGATATTGGAGCTGCCACTCACATTTTTAACTCAAAAACTGAAGGTAATCATACTAAATTAATTGAAAAATTCGGTAAGAAACCAACTGTTGTTTTTGAATGTACTGGTGCAGAACCATGTATTCAAATGGGTGTTTTATCTTTAGGTGGTGCTGGACGTTTTGTTCAAGTTGGTAATGCTCAAGGTTATGTTAAATTTCCAATTACTGAATTTGCTACTAAAGAATTAACATTATTTGGTTCTTTCAGATATGGTTACAATGATTATAAGACTTCTGTGGCCTTATTAGAGAAAAACTATAAAAGTGGTAGAGAGAATTGTATTGTTGATTTCGAACAATTAATTACTCATAGATATAGTTTTAAAGATGCCATCAAAGCTTATGAAGAAGTTGCTGCTGGTAATGGTGCTGTTAAATGTATGATTGATGGACCAGAATAACTCAATTGAATAGAGTGTTTTGAGATGAATGATGAAGTTATTTTTTATAGAAATCTTTTAATGTAATTAAATGTTGAGCATAATATGAGTTATTGTAGTTTTTAATCATTTGGTATATGTCCGTGCCTAAACCCAATTAATTTATAAAAGTAAAACGCACTGAAAAAAAAGTGAAAAATTTCTAACTCCAATTTAAAGCATGTCATTAACATCTAAAGAAGCTTTTGCTAAGCTTCCTCAAAAGCTTCATAACTTCTTTATAAAGTATCCACCAAGACCTTTTGTGCAATATTCTGAAAAACCTACCGACATTAATGACCCAGCAATGAACCCTTTCCTCCCAAACAAAAATCCAGATACTGGTAAATGGCATGGATCTAAATATTCATTAAGAAGATCTGCTGATTTATTCAAATTAGCTTATAAATTTGGAATTCAAGATTTATTACCTCCACATCCAAGACAATTTTATGAAGATAAATATTATAACAAGAACTGGATGAGAGGTGTATTAAATCATAAGAAACATAAATGGGAAAGAACTATTGAAGATAAACTTGAAAGTAGAAAGGAAGCTATTGAAAATATGGATAAGACTATCTTAGAAGCTAGACCAAGATACAAGAATCAATTAAAGAAAAGAAGCAGCGAAAAGAGATCTTGGTGGTAAGCTTTTTTTTTCCACCAGGTGTAATAGTATGTTTATAATTTACCTAAACTTGTATATAACATAGAATATAACGAAGAATTGTTAAATGGGGTTTTTTTAATGTTGTTCTATTGAGTGACATTTCTTTTTTGTATGCTTCACCTTGAATCAAAGTTTCCTCTACCTCTACCTCTACCTCTTCCACCTCTGCTACCACCTCTACTTCCACCTCTAATTCCACCTCTACTTCCACCTCTTGTGGAAGGTTTGCTAACTTTGGAACTAGATGCTGGCTTTCTTACACATTTGGCTAAAACATTATCTATATTGAGGTCTTCTGGTAATATTATTTGACGTATTTGATTACCTCTAATGTTCATGAAATTGAGTAACTGAGGTTCTTGATGAGGTTGAAGTAATTTGATATTCTTCATCGATATATTCATTGAAGGTGTACATGATAAAATCTGTCCATGTATGGAATTACCATTCTTTAGTTCCACAGTGAATGACGAACTGGTTGTGTTGGGGAGATTCATTAAAAAGCTTACAAGCTTCATGTCTATAGTGTTAATATAGAAAAATGAGAAATTTAAAGTGAGAGATGATTGAATCTGGGTTGAAGAAAAGAGTGAAATTTGGACCCAAAATCACTAAAAAAATAGCAGAACTGATTCAAGAAATAGATCAATAGATATTAATACTTGTGATAATGACTACTTGTTAAGCTGAAATGAAATATCTTGTGAAATAGACGTTGCTATTAAATGTCGTGGTCTCCTATTGTAGAAATTTCTAATGTAGTTTCCGATAATGATAATACTAGTATATATTCCCTTTATTATCTTGTATACTGCAGGTGCCATCCTTCTGCCTCAAGACCTCAGTTCTACACTTTTATAGCGTTGTCTCTACTGCAGTTGCTCTGATTCGCATCATGAATATTCTCGAATTTCGTTGTTCAAGCCTGATATTTACGCCTACTAAATATTCCATTCTTTAGATAGCCCCCAATTGTTCAATACAAGTAGGATAAATGTCTGTTACTTTGGCTGACCATATAAGGAACATCCCCCCAATCACCAGATTTTTCACTGTTTCTACAGTCGGGGTATGTCTACTTGATTCTTTATATATCATTTCACCTTTTCAATTATTCTGTTCATTGCCAATATTTCAATCCCAGTTCTTCATTACAAAAAATGTTGTGCAATCCATAGGAGTACCTACTATTTATAAGATTAAAGCCGTTTTAATGCTTATACTTCAATGCTATAGATTTCTAGTATGTTTTCTATTGCCAGCAGGCATTGTATATCAGCTGCCGTTCAATGCCATATTAGATATCTACTTCTTTTATACATTTGCTAATCATGTAGAAAAGGGTAAATTTAAAGGAAGTTTCCCTGATTGTTTATGGTTTACATTGATTTGTGGTACTAGTATCGTGATTATTACATTAATTTATGGATTAATCGACCCTAGTTATATGCCACTTCATCATCAAATGATGTTATCTTGTATAACATATACTTGGACCAGAGGCCTGAAGAATTCCATTATAAACTTTATGGGTTTGGTTCCAATTAAAGCATACTACTTACCATTATTCAACTTATTCTTTAAGGCCATTATAGGAGGTTATCATTCATTATTGGATACATTTATTGGAATAGTTGGGGCTTATATTTATCAATGTCTTCAATCAAGTACTTATCCAATCTATAATTTATTCCACCTGAACTATCCAAAGTTTTATAATGCACAAGCCCAAAAGAAGGTGGGCACTATGGCTAATATACAAACAATTGATCCAGATTATATTCCAGATTCTGTCTTTGATACAGGGCATTTACCAGCACCTAAATGGTTATACAAATTATTAAATTATCCAACAAGAGAAAGAGAAATTAAAACTAGAGATATCACTCCAACTGGATCTTCCTCTGGATGGTTCAACAGTGCTTTCAAAGGTAAAGGACATAGATTAGGTAGTTAGATTTATATGAAGGTTTATATCAATACAATAGAAATTGAAAATATCCGCAAAAGGTACCCGTTTTCTTTCTCTCGTCAAATTGAGAAACAATCTTTTATTCCTTAATGAATTCTCCCACTTTAAAACCAAAGAATTCTAAACTTAAAAGGAAGTCTAGGCCTCATTTAAGACGTCTGATATCTGGTCCAAACAAGCTTGTATTTTCTGTTGACGATGATATCGATGACATAAATGCTGAAGAAGTCCTGGATAGAGAATATATTGAGGGTTATAATGACGCCATAAGAACCCTTTTGAAGAAAAAAGAATTGCAATCGCCTGATGGTTATTTTGATGTTAAAATAGATGATAATGATGTTGATAATATTAAAAGGCGGCTAATAAATGAAGAAAGTTTGAAGTCTTTGGATAGTGCAATTGTAAAGCCTGATCAAAAGATAAAGCTTGAAGCTTCAAAATCAGACAATACCTCAGGTTCAAATGGAGAGCCTTCTTCCAACCTTGTTACTAGGCAATTTGAAAATATACCCAATGCTAGTTTAGTCAATACACCTTTAATTGAAGGTGATGAGGCTGAAGATGATGAAGGAATTGAACCGGATAATGCATCAATGAATTCCTCTTCTTCGTCAGACACAATTGAGTCTCTCAATCTTAGGGAAAGACAAGATGCTATCAATTCAACACATCCTTTTGGTATAAAAATTTGGAAACCTTCCTTATACAAAAAGAACAGATCTGTCGCCGCTAGAGCCGAAGAGGATATTCATGATTATAGTGAAAATAGACCTAGTGGTATTCATTGGGGAGTTCATGTTACTAATTTCATCTGGTCAATAACGTTTGGCTTACTTATATTTTTGGTTTGTTTATTCTGTTCCGCTTCCCTTTTCTTAATGACTGGATTTGGTATTAAAAAGAATCTGAGACTTTATGTTAAATTCATTTACAATTTAGGTATATATTGGCTTCACCCTTTTGGTAAATTTGTCATATTGAATAAGGATGAAAATTATTTGGATGAAGATGATATATATGGCTCTTCTTTTGGTGAATTTCATCAATGGAGAAATGAAGATGAAGGTAGGCTTTTCTTTGCTCCACCTAGACGTCAAACTAATTCAGCTGAATCCAAACCATTACTTAAAGATCATAAAGGAAGAACTATCAGAGAATCGTATTCATTTATGAATGAAGGATCTAGTAATGATGCTAATGATCAGTCTATTATTATTGATGATGATGAAGAAGGATCTAGAAATGATACCAAAGTAAGATTCTTTGGTAGAGGAAGGTGGACTTGGTCTAGAGTTGCATTTTATGTCTTATTTTACGGTATTATGCAGCCTATTTTTTACTTGATTGGTGGTTTATGCTGGTTAGGTGTATTCACAATCCCAATGACTAACGTTACTACTTTATTATGCTCCCATATTAAAAAGCATCCCCTTGCATTACATTTCCAAGATGAGAAATCTTATTACAAAATCCAACATTCTGAACAAGAACAAAGAAAGAATAAGAATCAATCGATACTCTTATGTACTTACAGATGCAGTGGATTACATTACTATAAATATACCATTGATGGAACTAATGTTTTCTTTTTCAATCTTTTATCAGCAGTTGTATTTGTTATATTTGATTTCTATGTGTTGAAAGAAAAGCTTGAACTTAAAATGTTCATAACAGAGCCAGCTTTTATATTCTGTGCTTGTTTGTTTTCCACCATTCCTTTAGCATTCTTCATTGGTCAAGCTGTTGCTTCTATTTCTGCTCAATCTTCTATGGGTGTTGGTGCCGTTATTAATGCTCTTTTCTCCACAATTGTCGAAATTTTCCTTTATTGTATTGCTTTAACTCAATCAAAAGCTAAAATTGTGGAAGGTGGTATGATTGGATCTATTCTTGGAGGTGTTTTATTACTTCCTGGGTTATCTATGTGTGCTGGTGCCTTCAAAAGAAAAACACAACGTTACAACCCTAGATCCGCTGGTGTATCTTCCACTATGCTTCTTTTTGGTATGGTGACTATGTTTGCACCTTCACTATTCTATCAAATCTATGGATCATACGAACTTAGATGTAAGGAATGTGAAATCACTATTACGCAACTGTATTCTAATGACTGTGTTAAGTGTAGATTTATTCAACCACCATTTGCATTAGACAATTTGTACTACCTGATAATTAGACCATTTTCATTGACTGTTGCAATTGCATTATTAGTATCATATGGTTGTGGTTTGTTATTCACATTAAGGACACATGCTTCTTTAATTTGGGCCACTTCTTCTACTGAACATGCTACCCATAAAAAAGAGGATGATATATCATTAAGATCCCCTAGCATTGTGAGTCTCGATAAGAAACCAAAACCTGTCACATCTATCCCAGCTTTAAGTGAGAGAATCCGTTCAAGCTCCAAAGCAACATCTGCTTTACCATCACCATCATTAGATGTAACTAAACAAAGGTTCCCAAAGACAACAGCTGGTACTCCTAAACAAAAACCATCTGATGTAACCACTCCAGTAAGGAAAAGTAGTATTAAAGATGAAGAGGATGAAGAAGAGGCTGGTGGTCATGATGCTCCAAATTGGTCTAGATCTAAATCATCATTTATTTTAATGGGTGCTACTATTTTATACTCAATTATTGCCGAAATCTTGGTTGATGTAGTTGATGATGTTTTACAATCGTATCCACTCAATCCAAAATTCCTTGGATTAACTGTATTTGCATTAGTTCCTAATACTACGGAGTTCCTTAATGCTATTTCATTTGCATTGAGTGGAAATGTTGCATTATCTATGGAAATTGGTAGTGCTTATGCCTTACAAGTTGTGTTGATTCAAATTCCCATCTTGGCCATATTTTCCATCTTTCAAGGATTCCAAGATCCTTATCAAATCTTCTCCTTGGTATTTCCAAGATGGGATATCATTGCTACGTTAATCTCAATCTACTTATTCACTTATATTTATGCTGAAGGTAAATCAAACTACTTCAAAGGTGTAATCTTGATTTTAATTTACGCAGTTGTTCTCGTTGGATTCTGGTTGAATGATGCCTTTGAAGATTTAAATGATGGTTATAACACTGCTCCAGGTGTACTTCCACTTACATTTAACGGATACTGAAATATATAGACTTTCATTTCTAATTACAAATAAGAAAAGTAACATTGATTCAAATATATAAACATTTTTGGTTGCTTTTTACTTCAGTTTAATTTATAGACTCTACCTTCGTATGGAGACAATTTGTCCCCCATTGATTCAACATTGGAGTTTACAATTTCACCATCAACATGATCAAAATCTGCTTCTTTATCAGTAAAATTCAAGACAATATGGAAAGTAGTTTGACCTAGGCTTTTACGGTATGTAAAAGTTTCTTTGTTATCAAAATCTAATATTTCAATAGCACCATAGATCAAACCATCTTTATATTGTTTTCTAACTTCAAGACATTTACGCCAGAAATTGTAAAGAGATTTTGGATCGTTGATTTGAGAAGCAGCATTAATTTCCTTGTAGTTATCATTAACACGCATCCATGGTTTAACAGACGAGAACCCAGCATATTCTTCATCACTCCATTGAACTGGGGTTCTTGCGTTATCTCTTGCAACCAAGTTAAGTACCTTCATAAACTCTTTAACTTCCTTGCTATCTTTATCATGTTTTTTAATCAATTCATGATAATAATTCAATGAGTTGATGTCTAAATATTCTTCAATTGGCCAATCTTCAGGAACATTAGTCATTCCAATTTCTTGGCCTTGGTAAATAAACAATGTTCCACTCAAGGTTGATTGCAAAATAGCTAACAATTTACCCGAAAGAACTCTCCATTTTGGATCTGGATTTCCAAATCTTGTAATGGATCTAGGTTGATCATGATTTTCACTAAAGACAGTAGTCCAAGCATCAGTGCCTATAATAAACTCTGCTTGGTTTTTAATTGCTTGCTTAAAATCAGTTAAATCAAAATCAATATAATGGAAACGATCTAAAGGATCAGCACCAAGTTCAACTAAATCAAATAAAAACATCATGTTCATTTCTTTTCTGCTTGCACCAACATATTTTAATGCTTCTTCACGAGAAGAATGTCCAACTTCACCGACTGTCATGACATCATATTTAGAGGTAACTTTGCTAAACATTTCCTTGTGAAATTCATGTATTCTTGGTCCATTTTGATGGTATACTTTACATGGTTGAAATTCTCTATCAGGGAATACAATTGGAGCATCTAAGAATCTTTGATCTTTGGAATACATACCAGCTGTATCAATTCTAAATCCATCAATACCTTTTTCAAGCCAGAAAGTTAATGCACTTTTATAAATTGCATTTCTACATTCTTCATTTTCCCAATTCAAATCTGGTTGGTTTTTAGCAAATAAATGAAGGTAATATTCATCGGTTGTTTCATCGTACTCCCAAGCAGAACCTGAGAAGTAAGAGCCCCAATTGTTGGGTGGATGTCTTTTACCATCAGCATCATACTTTGGTTTCTTCCAAATATACCAATCACGTTTAGGGTTCGTCTTTGAAGAAGCAGATTCTTTAAACCATTTATGATCAGTAGAAGTATGGTTAATAACTAAGTCGAGAATTAATTTCAATCCTCTTTTATGACATCCTTGGATCAAATCGTCCATATCTTCAAGGGTTCCATAAGGAGGATAAACCGACTCGTAATCACTGATATCATATCCCATATCATTCTGAGGTGAATCGTACATTGGGGAGAGCCAAACGATATCAGCACCTAAGTTTTTGACATGATCGAGCTTCGAGATAATCCCTGGAATATCACCCATTCCATCATTATTCGAGTCTTTGAAACTAGCAGGCCAAATTTGATAAACAGTCCCTTCTTTCCACCACTTATAATCCATTTTTATTTTCTTCTTTCAAAAAGTGGTTGATTTTTGAAATACTTCAACTAGTTTTTCCTGTCATTTATATATCTGGGGTAATGTTCCGATTACGAGGTACTTGCGAGAGTTTTTGCGGGACAATGAACAGCTGCCTCCTTGATCCAGTTGACTTAAAAGCATTAACTTTATGGCAATTGGTATATGTGTAAGCTACTTTTTTAACCTGTAAAGTATCTCTTAGCGTATTTCCCTTTCTATCAATTTTAATCCATTAATCTCATGCGGGGGGAAAGTACTTAATCAGTGGTTTCGCAATTGTCAAAATGATTCTGCTTGTACATGGCATTTACCGGTAACTCGTTCAAGCTTTTGAAAGCTTGTAACTTCTGCCGTAAAAGAAAGATCCGGTGTACTTTGGCAGCAAATCAGACTATTTGTGAAAGCTGTAGGGATCATAATCGGGAGTGTGTGTTTGATCATAAAGTCATTTATCAAAATAAAAGACAAAGACCAGAACCTGATTTAGATGTTTCTACTAGAGCGGGTATAAAGGGAAGGCAACCAGTAGTTGAAACACTTCAAACCAAACACAACTATGATAACGAGTCTAAACCCAAGGTTTCGTCTTTTAATGTCGAGAATAAGGATAGTAATCAGAATGATGACCATCATTCGGCACCTCCTGTTGATCAACTTCAACATAGACATAAATCGATTTATGGACATGTTGGAGCTACTGGAATACTGAAAATCAACTCCATATCGACTAATAAGAATCTTTCATCTTCAACGGGAACTTTTCTTGATCAAATTGATTCCTTTGCGTTAGAACAATACAATAAATCCATATATCATGATAATTATCCAGATACTAGAACTAGAACTATAAGTTATGATTCTAAAAACTCATTGAAGGATCTCTATATTAATCATATAGAACCTTATACACCTTTCTTATCGCATGACTTGTTTGAAGGTGAAATGACAAGTTTTGCTACCTGTTGTATTAATGTATCATCAGTTTCTTCATTGACCAATAGATTGCCAGAATCGGCCATCGACTCATTCTTGAGTATGATTCATAATGAATTGGAACTGCTTGAATGGAGTATATTAAACCTTAGTTGTTTCTTTCTATTACCGATTCGAACATTGATTCCAAAAGACATTATACAACGTAGTTTAATTGCCTTTAATGAAATGTATGGAAAAATTGATTTACCTATAAATCTCGTTGCCGGTGCTTTATGTGTGGACGCATGGACTTCGTTGTTTAATGATACACTTTTAATTACTGATCCGTCAATATCCAAGAAATGTTGTGAAATATTTGATACTATAGATATAAAGGATTTTAATTATCAATTTGTCAGTTGCAATATATTTCTATACAAATTATTATGGCTAAAAACTGTTAATATGTCTTATGAAGATAAAAAGAATGAATTAATCAAATTTGAGTTTAATATGCTATTATTTCCAGCAAAATTAAGTAAGAATTTGATTGTTGTCAAAGATACTTTATTATCCACACCAGAGGCATTTATTTTACATATACTTCATAATATGTTAATGATTGCATACTATACATATGCTGTAACTGTTCCAGAAATAGGAGAGATGACTTCTATTATGCCAGTCCCAGGTCTTTATCATTTCATATCAGGTATGGCTATAAGTAATTTTAGAGTTACAGAAGAAATTGTTGGTAGATGGTCCATTATTGCTGATAGTCAAATTTTAACTGCCAAATTATTAATACAATTGTACAATGTAATGGAATTTGATACATTCACATTTACGTTACAATTTTATACAAGAAGACAAAATACTAATTTTAACGTAATCGACTACAGTGAAGTTGATGAACAGGTGAAGAAAATCATTGCAAACTCGGTTAGAGATAGAGATGATGATTTTGATGGGGCAGTGGTGTTTTGGGTTTTTAGGGATGTTAGAAGCATGTCATTACAGTTGTACATTAACGAAAGAAGACGTAGGGGCTCAGAAACATCGGATTTAACATTATAATTAAATCAAACTTACAACAAAATGAAACTAAAAGAAAAGTAAAAGCAAAATAAAACCAAAATAAAACTAAAATATTGTATTTCATCTATATAATTCTATTAATTATGGTTCCTTCTATATCATTTGGATCAATATCTGGACTCTCAGCGAACATTAAAGGTAAAGCGTCACTTTGTAATTCAGGATAGTAATCTTTAATGGTAGTTTTGATCAGCTTATATACTATTTCATAGGCCCTTGCAGTATAATGGATTCCATCAGTAATAAGATCTAATAGATTAGGGTAATCTTCATTCAATAACTGTTCCTCGGTATATCCACTTGCATGTTGAAGCTTACTCCAAATGTTAATATATGGAACCAGTAAATTTTTACATACTAAAGATAATTGATCACTATACTGCTTATATTTTATATTCGATACTATAGGCAGTGGAACCCCTGTACGATTACAATAAGTGTAAGTATCATGAATTCCAGGCCCAATAACAATCAATTTGATCAGTTTTCCGATTACCAAATTGATCATCTCTTCCATATTCTTCAAGTATCGATCAATTGGCACATGGTTCGATCCTTCCACTGCATCATTAGTTCCGAAAAAAAGAATTAAAACCCGAGTAAGTGGCTCACAACTCAAAATACTAGGCAATATAACCTTAGCATGATCCGAAGTATACCCACCGAAACCTCTGTTCAATACATCCATACGTCTGACATAATCTGCCAGTAATTTACAGCCCATAAACAGAGGTTCAAAACTAAATTGAGTAATTGAATCTCCAAACATTACTAATTTATACGATATTGCTGCATTAGTAGTAATGCCCCGCGTAGTATCATTCGGTTTTAATTCCATTAGTGGCAAAAAAAAATTGGAGATAATCTCTTGTCAAGAAATTGAATATACAATAAAAAGGAAAAAATTGCTATTTATAAAGTCCTCCACAATTTATCCTTATGAGTGGGGATTAAGGATTAATTGTTCGTTCTGAAAAATTCCCCATTTTTCAGGAACCTTTCAAAGTCTGGGGGAGGAGGATTTTTTCCGCGTAACGTACCATACTCAATTTGGCAACTTCTCCTTGTACTTAAATCAGCTAACATGCCCCCATAAATACCTTTTTTTCGTTGAATATAAAGAAAATCATGAGTTTATATACATTAAGAGACTGGTCATATCGTCAAGTTGGTACTAAGGACTGGAAACTTGCCAGACCAGGTTTGGAAGCTACTGAAATCCATCCTGATTTGTTTGCTAACGGAGAAATTGAAGATCCGTTTTTAAATGACAATGAAAAGCGTTTGCAATGGATTGGTGAAAAAGAATGGGAATATAAAGCAAGCTTTAAATTGACTAATGCAAAGGCAAGAGTTCATGAGTTAGTTTTTGAAGGATTGGATACTTTTGCTGATGTTTACTTGAATGATAATAAAATCTTGTCAACTGAAAATATGTTCACTGAATATAGGAAAGTAGTCAATGATTTTGTAAAAGACGACAACGAGTTAAGAATTGTTTTTAAATCAGCTTTATTTATTGGTAGAGATTTGGAAAAGAAGCATTTCAAAGCCGTTGGATTCAATGGTGAAACCAGTAGAATGCAAATTAGAAAGGCTCAATATCATTATGGTTGGGATTGGGGTCCTTTATTTATGACTTGTGGTCCTTATAGACCAATTAGATTCATTTCTTATGATAGTTACATTAAGCATGTCTATGTCAAAGTTGATGTCACCAAAGATTTAAAAGCTTTTATCGATATTCAAGCGGATATTGATACTTCAGCAGATGTCAAATTATCAGTTGATGTTTCATTTGCTGGAAAATTGGTGGAAAATTTATCAGAAATGGTTAAATCCGGCTCAAATTCTATCAAATTTGAAATTGAAAATCCTGAATTATGGTTCCCCTTCAGTCATGGAACTCCAAATTTGTATGATTTTAAATTTACCCTCTTGGACCAAACCATTTCAAAGAAAGTTGGTTTGAGAAGAGTTGAGTTGGTTCAAGAACCTTTTGCTGATCAAGAAGGTACTAGTTTCTACTTTAAAGTTAACAATGTCCCAATCTATTGTAATGGTTCAAATTGGATTCCTGGCCATTCATTTCAAACTGCTCTTACCAAAGATGATTATACGAAATGGTTAGAAATTATGGTTACTGGACATCAAAATATGATTCGTGTTTGGGGTGGTGGTTATTATGAGCAAGATATTTTTTATCAAGAATGTGACCGTTTAGGTATCTTAATCTGGCATGACTTCATGTTTGCCTGTGGTCAATACCCTGCCTATAAAGAATTTGTTAAACTTGTTTCAGAAGAAGTCAAAAGTCAATTGAAAAGGTTGCGTAATCATTGTTCTTTAGCACTATTTGTTGGTAACAATGAAGATTATACGGTAGCTGAAGATATGAAGTTGGATTATGACCCTAATGATAAGAGAGATGATTATGAACAAACTGGTTTCCCAGCAAGAACATTCTATGAAGTTGTTTTCCCTAAAATCATGGGTGAATACCTTCCTGAAGTACCATATCATCCCGGATCTCCCTGGGGTGGTAAGACTTCTCAAGATCCAACTATTGGTGATATTCATCAATGGAATGTTTGGCATGGACAACAAGAAAAATATCAAAATTGGTATAAATTGGGTGGTAGATTTGTTTCTGAATTTGGTATGGAAGCATTACCAAATCGTAAAACTTATGAAGCTTGTATCACTGATCCTACTGAATTGTATCCTCAATCTTATTTAGTTGACTTCCATAATCGTTCTGATGGATTTGAACGTAGATTAGCTTTATACGTTATGGAAAATATCAAAGTTGAAGGTTTGGATCTTGATTCTTGGATTTATGCTACTCAATTTATGCAAGCTGAATGTCTTGGATATGCTTACAGATGTTGGAGACGTGAATGGAGAGGTGATGGACAGAGATACTCTGGGGGTGCTATTGTTTGGCAAATCAATGACTGCTGGCCTGTTGCTTCTTGGGCTTTGGTTGACTTCTACAAACGTCCAAAATTGGCATACTACTCTGTCAAAAGAGAAAGTGCACCGATTGCAGTTGGAATGTACCGTAATGAACATAAAGAACCAGATCCAATTCTAGATGTTGGAGATGATCTTCCTGGAAAACCATTTGACTATAGAGAAATCAAATTAACAGTTGATATTTGGGGAGTTAACTCTGGCTTGGAAGATATTTTAGGTGTATTGAAAGTTGATTGTTACAATGTTACCACTGGTGAAAAAATTTCTTCTCTTCCTGACAAAAAAGTAGTATTAAAAGCCAATCAAACTTCTGAATACGTTAAAGATTTCAGCATCTCAAATGATATTCCTGTTGTAGTTTACAGTAGAATTATTGATGAATCTGGAAAGATTATTGGTAGTGCTGGAGACTGGCCACAGCCTTTAAAATACCTTAAATTTCCTGATAGAGATGTCAAATTTACGGTTGAAGAAGGCGGTATCAGACTTACTTCAGAAAAACCAGTTAAAGGAGTTGAAATCATTCTTGAAGATGATTCTTATATTCATGATAATGGTTTCGATATCTTCCCAGGGGATGAAAAATACGTCAAGGTAGATGGTCTCAAAAAGAATGCCAAAGTCATTGTCAACTATTATCAAAAGTAATCAGATCATTATTTAGTTTTAGCTTGGTTTAGTTTTAGCTTGGTTTAGTTTTAGCTTGGTTTATAATGTAATAACATTTCCTAAATCGCATTTGACAAAAAATTATCTCTGACTCACCAAAATTTGAATCATGGGTTCTAAGACTTATACGATTGTAGTAAAGCTTGGATCATCTTCATTGGTAGACGAAGTGACAAGGGAGCCCAGGCTTGCCAATATGTCTAATGTAGTGGAAACTCTTGTGAAGCTTCGTCGCCAAGGCCATCAAATCATTATTGTTTCATCAGGTGCAATCGCAGTAGGTATGAAAGCCATGGGATTGAAAAAAAGACCTGAAAAACTTGCCACTGTCCAAGCTTTGGCTTCCATTGGCCAAGGTATATTGATAAGTCTTTGGGATAATCTTTTCAAGCAATTAAATCAACCAATTGGTCAAATCTTAATTACCAGACATGATATAGTTGATTTCACACAATATAGAAACGCTGTTAATACAATAAATGAGGTATTGGCCATGGGATGTATACCAATAGTCAATGAAAATGACACTTTATCTGTTGCTGAAATTAAATTTGGTGATAACGATACATTATCTGCAATTACTGCTGGTATGGTGCATGCAGATTATTTGTTCTTAATGACTGATGTTGAATGTCTATATACTTCAAATCCAAGAATTGACCCCACTGCAGAACCTATATTGATTGTGGATAAGGTGGATGATTTGAATGTCAACACTGATGCTGATAGTAGCATGGGAGTTGGAACTGGAGGAATGGCCACTAAGCTTATTGCTGCAGAATTGGCTAATAGTGCAGGCGTAGCTACTATTGTTACATTAAGTAGTAAACCTGAATCAATTCTAGATATAGTTGCTGATATTCAAGAAAGTGAAGGTATGGATTTAGAAACAATGAAGAAATCTGTACAAGATAAAGTAAAACAAAAAATGATTCCTCTTCATACTAGATTTTTAGCATTACCAAGAGATGCTGCAATAAAGTCAGATAAGAAATTCTGGCTTCTTCATGGTTTAAAAACAAAAGGTACTATTATAATTGATAAAGGATGTTTTAATGCATTAACTAGAAAAAATAGAGCAGGTTTGTTACCGGTGGGAATCATTGATGTGATAGGCAACTTTCATGAAAGTGAATGTGTTTCAATAAAATATTTGGAAGATAAAACCAAACCTTATGATCAAGCTAAATTGGTTGGTCAATGCAGAGTAAATTACAGTTCCACTGAAATCTCAAAGATTAAAGGATGCCATAGTCATGAAATAGAAGACATTTTGGGTTTTGCTGACTCTGAATATGTTGCCCATAGGCACAACATTGCATTCCCACCGCTATTAAAGGAAGAATAGATGATAGTTTAATAGACATTTTTTAAGTAATTTTCAAACTCGCGATTAAAGATCCAATGGACATTACACTCGATTCCGTTCGTTATAGATCCAAACCTATATTGGAGGCTCTGGAGTTGTTGAAGAATGGTGAAACGATATCATATGTATCGGTACATGAATCGAATGTTTATTTAGGTACAACATTGGGACAATTACTACATTACCATTCATTCGATGATAGTCCTCAATTTATACTTATCAGCCAACAGCAAGTACGAAATTCACCCATTGTCAAGATTGTAGTGTTGGAATCAAGTGCCAGGGTAGTAGTGCTATGTGGTGGTGTTTTGAATTTATATTCTTTACCGGAGTTATCACCTCTTCAGTCGGGTAAACTAAATAACGTTCTAGACGTGCTGCCATTCAAGTCAGATTTATTGGTCATCACCCATGAGAAGATAAGGATCATCAGGTTCTTGGAAACAGATGTAAAATTGTTGAAGCTGATCAATGTCCAATCCAAGAAAGCCTTGTATCATGGGAAATGTTTAGTATCAGCAAATGATTCACAATATCAATTGATCAGAGATTCTGATACTGTTCCATTGTTTGAATATACTCAGAACTCGTCTGATGGATCTGAAGCTGTAATTCCATATATCCTCCCTTTCAAAGATAAGAATAACAATGAAATACTACTCACCATTAAATCAGATGAATTGACTACCATGGGAATGTTTATCAATGATGAAGGTGAACCTACTAGAGGAACTATTTTATGGGATCAAGGTTATCCCAAAAGTTTAGCTATACAAGGCCCTTATATATTTGGAACGTTTCAGGATAAACTTATAGTCTCTTCTATTGATGATTTAATAGTCAAATCCGAACAGGAACTTAAGGATACGATGCAGATACTTCAATTGCAAAGCTCTGCTTCTGTACAAAATGAACTTTATGAAATTGATGGCAACTCAAAATATTATCTTCAAAGTGATATAGTTCTTTGTTATAATCAAAGCATTAGCTTATTATACAAAGAGACAGATATTGCTTTATTCAAAGAGGATTTGATTAAATTTATCAATGGAGAAATCTTTTCTTTGAAACTCTTGGAAGCCCAAACAGACCCCTTATATAATCAGCTTCTTTTTGTCTATTTGATTTACTCCAAGAAGTTTGACAATATCTCCAATATTGACAACCTTGAAGAAGTTCTACTATATTTATATTCTAGGGAATATGGTAAAGGGTTATTCGAGACGACCAAACGAGTCTGTGATCTAATTAGATCCCAGCTTGATGATGACTTTAAGACATTTGCATTAAAACATATACAAGTATTATATTTATCCAGGAAAGACCTACGAAAATTGGTATATGAAGGATTCACCAACAGTGATGATTTTATTGAATTTTCTAACAAAGATAAATCATCCTGGGATAAGGAAACTAAAGAGTTGACGGAGATTATAGATTCTTTGAAGAAAAAGAACTTGAATCTTGCTGTATTACACCTGTACATACTATTAAACAATCATGACCAAATATGTGCCTTATCAGCGAAGTTTTCAGCTGAAGGATTAAAAGATCAAAATAAGACAACCTTCAAGTTCTTAGACTTAATATTACTGCATTTGACAGAGGTATCGGATGACAAAATTTATAGAGATAGTCTTCTTGAGGTCCTTAGAGTAGACTCTAAAAAAGCACTTCTGTTCATGAAAAAAAATGTCAACAATCACAAATCAATACATAATGAGATTCTCCTGCTGAACTTGTCTGATGATCGTGACTTTGCATATCTTAAACTCGAAGTGTTGGAAAATCAATTGAAAGATGAGAAAACTTCATTATTGGAAATACTTGAACATCTACTTGTTATGTTGAAATTCCCAGACGAAGTTTCCACTAACAATTTCATGATCTTGTATCAAACCTATCTTATTGAAAACACTTTCCAAGGTCATAAACCCATAACTAGCTGGCTAGGGTTTTTACAAGCCATTAGAGCGACTACCGAATGTAAGGATTTTATCTTATTGTATCTAAAAACTTTTGAATTACTCAATTACCTTGGAACTGAAGACGTTAAAGATCAGCTAGATGAACTTTTAAAATTTGATACATATTCTTATTTTGTATGCTCTTTCAGATCACAAGATAAAATCAAAAGTTTTTTCGACTTTGGTGATTATTACTCGGCTGAATTCTTTAGTATTTATGCAAAGAGTCCATATCCGCCTGAAAAATACTATGTCGATGTAGTTCCCACGATTAAACCTAATGCTAAAGAGGATTTAATGATTGTTTTTGATCATTATAAGAATCTGAAATACTTGAATGCCATGAAACACTTTGTTAATACGTATGGATCATTCTTCACGCCACATGAAATCTTAAATATGCTTCCAGCTGATTTTGCAGTAGCTGATGTAGAGGAATATTTTACAAACCTATTTGTTGATCTTGAAAGCAGAAAGAGACAAATGGTACTCAAAAAAATCTTCAGTAAGCAAGATGTAAAATTGGGTAATTATATACAAAGTCAAATGAGTAAAATTGATAATGACTAATGAAAGGCAATATTAAAATAGGAATAACATTAAGTAGTCAATCAACATTCCATACCACATGAACAACCCAGTTTTGACGTTATCAGTAAAAAATTTCCAACAGCTGTTAGGGTTATCTAAATCTGTTTGTCTAATTTTAGTGAATAATCTATAAAAACCATAAGCCCCAAGAGAATAGAAGCCGTAGCTCATACCGTTCATAGCACCAGCAGTGAAAAACGAAATAGCTTGAGCAACAACCAAAGTATTCACAATTGGCCTTGTTTTATCACCCCATGCAAGGGCGGTAGATTTGACACCAGCCTCTTTGTCAAATTCTTTATCTTGATGAGCATAAATAGTATCGTAACTCATAGACCATAAGAAATTGGAGAGTGCCAAAGGAGCCGCAACAGCAAGATCCAATGGTGCTCCTACAGCTGGGAATCCTAATAAGGCCCCCCAACTGAAACAAATTGAGATCATCACTTGTGGGTAATAAGTAAACCGTTTAAATAAAGGATAAGCAGAAATAAAAGGAATAGACAATGCTCCAAGATAGAAGCATTCAAAGGGAAGAGAAAGAAGAATAGCCAATCCCACCAGTAATTGAGCAGCTAAGAATTTAAAAGCCTGAGGTCTAGTTATTCTTCCGCTGGCTATTGGACGTTCAACGGTTCTTAAAACTTTATCATCCAAATCCTTATCAAGCATATCATTAATTGTACATCCAGCACCTCTCATAACCAAAGCACCCACACTGAACAACGTTGTTGCATATAAGAAAGTTCCAAGACTAGCACCAACAGAAAATGATGCCATTGTAATACCCCAAAGAGAAGGAATAAGAAGAAGACTTGTTCCTACTGGCTTATCAAGCCTTAAGAGTTCGGCATAAGGTATCCATTTCTCTGGTAACTTGGCTAACCATCCAAGGCTTGCTAAACGAGCCAATCTAGCTGATTCCAACTGTTCCTCGGTGAATACACCAGTGTTTGACTTTGTTTCTGGAACTGTAGCTGTTACTTTCGTTCGAACCAAATTGAGGGAACTTTTAACTCCTATTGGTTTTATAATTGCTGGTGTTATGAATGCCACTCCTGTTGCCCTTTTTAAACAGAATTTTGGCCCTAAGGAAGGTGTTAATCTCGTTACAAACATGAGTCTAATATTTCAAAAAACTATACAAATCGCACAATATTTTACTCTTGTTAAAGAACCGTTCTATATTACACATTGCATTTTTTTCATACTATATAAACAGGATTGGAAGGGATGGTATCTATAATCATCGAAATATTGGTTACCTTTCCCCCATTCGTATATCATCATCATAAGATTCAAACTCGTCGTTTGTCTGTTCTCTCATAGCTCTATGGCCATCAATCAATACTTGTATACTGGGTATGGTTTTATTATCGTGCTCTTTCTTATATGTAAACACCCTTCTACACATTGGACATAATCCTTTGGAGGTGTCTTGCTCTAGCCATTTAAGTATACAATGCAAATGGAAGTTGTGGGTACATCCTCCTCCTAATATAATAGGACATTCAGTGCCAGGATACTTGCAGCTAGGACAAGTTCCTTCAAATGCTACTCTGCAAATCCCACAAAGTTCACTCACATCTGACAGATCTTTGAGATCCCAGTGCCACGATGCGACCGCATTCCATTCTTTCACCTTGACTTTCATTATAAGTTGATGTTTGATACTTTTGTGGTTTCGGAAATGAAATGATTTTTGTTCGTTGTTGTTATATCTTGAGATGGAAAAAAGGAGATGTTGCTAGTTAACCAATTGTACAATGTCACCAAATAATCTGTTTGGTTATATTTCCCCCTAATTTATTCAGCTAATTGTTGCAATGGATTAGAGTGCCTACAAAGGTTGATCTGAGATTTTATTTATTTGCGAGAACCCTATTGCATCTTTCTATAAACTAAACCTTTAAAAATATCAAAAGAGTTACCATCTGGTTGAAGTTCAAGCCTTTCTCCAGAGGTAGTATCAGTTACAATAAGCAACCCATGATCGTCCGTTATCCCCTGAATGGAACAGGTACGATTTTTTCCATCTGATGTCACATTCACTGTTTGATTATTATGGAACCACCTTCTATAGTACATTGGTAAGAATGGTTGCATTCCTGAATGTTCAAAAACACTGTAGAATTGATTGACTGTAAACATGACTTTAGCTAGAAGTAACTCGTGTTTATATGGGGGCAAAGCTGGCTTTCCTTGTTCAGCTCTTAATTTGTTCAACTTCTCGAGGATTAAGTTTAATGAAGTTGTTGGAGCTTCATTTGATACATTAACACCTGCTCCCCATACCAAGTTGAATTCACCATTAAGATATTGGGAGTTGACTATGGCTCCTGAAATTTTAGCATATGTTTCTTCAGTTCCATCCACTGTAGGAGGTATAATGCTGTCAATCAGATTGAAATATGCCGGTTTCAAACCATATATATCATTGGGCCATTTCAATCTTACAGGCATATCTTCGTAACCAATCCCGCTTCCTATTTCAGTACTTCCATAATTAAGTATCAGTTCTATGAGTGCCAATCCCAAAACATACTGCAAAGTGACAATTGATTTAGACTTTTCAGGTGAAGATCTTATTAGAACTGATTGAGCCATGACACCTTTAGGATTAATCCAAACATTACCGCCTCTACCACGTCCTTGTATTTGAGTGGTAGCTGTAAGCACTAATCCATGAGGAAGTAATGGAAGCCATCTTACATTCTTATCAAGAAGAGTATTTGTTGATGTCACAACTTCACCATAACCCAAAACTTTACCGAAATTCCCTTTGATATTATTAGAAGAATATAATTGATTCAAATGGTTGTAATATTCTTTCATGTTAAAATAAGGAGTTTCTTCAGGTGTTGGTAAGGTATCATTATAAAATATTAAATTAGTTCCTGTATCAGCTTTACAAGGCTCTCCTGGTTTCTTTATAGTAAAAGAATCATTTACATCATCAAATGTATTACCCACAAAATCGAGTTTATTCTTTAAAGTATGTTCAAGATTAAGAATATCCACTGGATTTAGGTAACTTGAGAAGTGAATAGGAGTTAATTTCGGGATCTCAAGTTCTGAATTTACCTTTAATCCAAGCTTGTTCAAACATGCTCTTAAAAAGAGTTTCCTTTCATGATCATGATCCTTCAACTGCTCCAATATGTCCAGATCTGCAACAAATGAAAATTCTGGATGTGATCCTGACAACAAAGCTCCACCTTTTCCAACTTTACAGTATACTACAGCAGCACTGGTATCAACATTGTCTGGGTTTTCAACTTCTATCGAATCATCATAAGTGGCTAGCACTTCAACATTTTTATATTTATGAGCATTAAGAAAACATCCACCACCATTATAGTAATTGAAAATGGTAGAAGGACAATCAGGCAATTTGCTATTCAATTTGATAATCTTTGCTCCTACATGGGAATTGTAAACGAATCCCTTATAAGCTGTCCCTCTGCAAGTTCCAGGAAAAAACCCCAACTCTCGTGAACCAGATACTTCCATTGAGCTACCTACTTCAAATTCACATCTACCACTTCCATAGTATCCACCGGCACAAAAACCAATGAATTTTCCTCCCTTTCTTACAAAATCAGTAATAAGTTTGTTTCCCTTACCATTTAAAGAATTACAGTATGGTATATCAGCTCCTCCTGGGATAACAATAGCTTTAGTTTTAAACTGCCATGGGTCATTCAACAATGACTTTTCACCAATGGAGACCACAGCATAGTATGGCGATAAATGGGTTGTAAGCGATTCTATACAGAATTTGACACTCTCGGTGGTAGTACCAGGACCAGAGTATACTAGCACATTCATTTCAGTGAAATTATTATGTGAGATTAACTCTAAAATTTTGAGTGAAAAATAATTTTGGTGTGAAATAATTTAGACTCATAATCATCTTTTGATAATGGAAGAGATAAGCGAATCAATCAAATTGAATCCCAAACCGGGATATGTAATCAAAACAAGGTTACTCAAATCACCTTCAATGCAAGTAGGGACTAAAGTGTTTCTCAATGTATGTCAGGATGAACAAGTTCCAACCCCAGAACAAGAGTTTGAACCTAGTATTGTATTCCCATTGATAGTTGATAACAAATGGGAAATTCCCATAATAGTATCACGAGAGAAGGTGGTGAAAGATAAAAAAGGACAAGAGTCACTCTGTTATGACTGTTGTATCAATGATGTATGTCTAAGATGGTGCACTATCAACACAGATTTAAAGTCAATTTTAAATGAATGGTGTTTAGAAGCAGTGGAATTATTATATACTTGTGTTCTCGATAGAGAATATTCAATACCAAAGATGTTGAGTAAGGGGGAACTTAGTGAAACGGTGATCAAGAAGAATGAACTTACCGATACAGGATTACAGAAAACAATAAATGATATGAAAAATAATGAAAGTTTAGCATTGATAGAGGAATTAAAAGATGTTCCGATGGAACATTCTGATCAGGAGGAAATTGACATATTTAATCGTGGTCCTCCTTCAACAAAAGGTCCACTCATCGAGGAATTAGATGATAAACCTTCAATAATACCTGTCAAGATTGATCATAAACCAACAGAAATCAAATATTCAGTAAGTTTCCAAAAAGTGAAAAGCCCTTTTTCACTATTGGTAGTTTTTGATTCAAATCTCAAATACGAACATTTAAAACTTGAATACGAACCAACTCAATTGATTATTACTTCTAAATCTCCATCATATGTGTTTGATGTAACAACAAACAAGCCTCATCTCATAATCCCACTTCCACACGACTCATCTACTTTTAAAAGCTTCTACATAAATAATCAATTGTTAGTTTTTTGTTAATGCATTATTTCGGCTCTACTATCTAAATGAAGAAATTCCGCGATGACTCTGCAAGTTCCATATAAATTCCGCTCTCAACGGTTTATTTAAACCTAGTGAGATCTTTTTCTTATCTCATAAAAATTGTTTTTTTCATGAGTGATGAAAGATTGTTGAATGGTGATTTTGAATCGTACAGTTCACTTCCAGATCAGGAGGCTCTTGATTTCCAGAAAACAACATTGAAGGATGAACTTGCTTTTACAGTGAAATCTTCAGGTCCCTTAATTGTCAGTTTTTTTTTACAATATCTTTTATCAGTAACAAGTATATTTGCTGCTGGGAAATTGGGGGCTAAAGAATTGGCAGCTGCTTCATTAGCTGTATGTACTTTTAATATCACTGGTCTTGCTGTGTATCAAGGAATGTCTACCAGTCTTGATTCTTTTTGCTCCCAAGCTTATGGTTCTGGTGATTTGCACAATGTGGGTATTTATTTTCAAAGATGTTCCTTAATGATAACAGTAGTAACCATTTTCCCATTAAGTATTATCTGGTGGTTTTCCAGTTCAATTCTTGCTCCCTTAATTGGCGATAAGGATTTGGCTGATATGGCACAAACTTATTTACGGATTACACTTTTTGGTTGTCCTGGTTTATTCTTATTCGAAACTGGTAAAAGATTTTTACAAGCTCAACACATATTTGATGCTGCTACTTATATCCTACTTATTGTAGCCCCTTTGAATATTTTATTACATTATTTATTAGTATGGAGTCCCTATGGGTTAGGTTATATTGGTGCTCCTATTGCTATTTCTATTGTCTATTGGACAATGACTCTCTTATTGATTGCATATATTATATTTATTGATGGTAAAAAATGTTGGAATGGATTTGATTTTGAAAAGGCCAGTAAAAATTGGATTCCAATGTTAAGATTGGCGGTACCAGGTGTTATTATGGTCGAGGCTGAATACTTAGCTTTCGAGGTTTTGACTATTCTTGCTGCAAGTTTTGGAACAGATGCATTAGCTGCCCAATCTATTGCTTCTAATGTGGGATCTTTAGCTTTCCAATTAGCTTTTGCTGTAGCTGTGGCTGTTACCACTAGAATTGGACATTTTGTTGGATCCAAAAACATCCATGGTGCTAAAATTGTTTTGAAAGTATTTATAATCCTTGGATCCATTCTTTCTGTTTTCAATTTTACTTTCTTATTCTTTGGACGTTCTTTCTTATCTTCTTTATTCACTAATGAGAAGGGTGCTTTAAAGATTGCTAAAACTTTAATAGCATTAGCAGCCATTAATCAAATTGCTGATTCATACAATGTCTTGGGCGCAGGTGTACTTAGGGGACAAGGTAAGCAAAGAATTGGTTCCATTTTAAATATGATTTCTTATTATATTGTTGCATTACCCATTGGTTATGTGTTAGCCTTCCCTCTCCAATATGGAGTTGCAGGTTTATGGTGTGGTTTAATTTCTGGTGTTTTATTTTTAGCCATTTCTGAAGGTTACGTTATTTACTATAGTGATTGGAATGCCATTATTATCGATTCTTTGAAGCGTCATGATCATTAATAAAGACAATTAAATAGAATTATAGACATTATACAAATTTATTAGTAGTGTGTTTACCTGATCTTGATTTCTCAAATTTATTGTGCTAGATGAGATGAGAATTACAAATTTAAATATGCCTCCTAGAAGAAGATTTGATAAGAAGAATGCCACCACCTTCGCCGTGGTCCATAGAGGTCATGATGATGAGAAATATTTTGATAACGATGCATCTAGGCATGTTCTTGTTCCAATAACTCAAAAGCAGTCCCAGAAAAAAAAAGTACAAACCAAAGATGAATTAGAAGATGAGCTTAAAGAAGACATCAAAACAATTAGAGATAATGAAGGTTTAGCAGCACAATATGGTATTTACTACGATGATACTAAGTATGATTATATGCAACATTTAAAACCAATTGGAGAGGCAGAAGATGCAGTGTTTATTGCTAAAAAGGAAGAAAAACCTAAAGGTAAAAAACAAGATATCATGGAAATTTTAAAAGAGCAATTACCTTCTGAAACTAAAAAGAATATTACACAGGCGGATCTTGAAAATATTCCCCGTGAATTGCAAGGGTTTAATCCAAACTTGGATCCAAGATTAAGAGAAACTTTGGAGGCGTTGGAGGATGAAGCATATATTGGGGAAGACGAAAATGCCAACATAGACGACTTTTTCAAAGATATTTTACAATCTGGTGAAGCGGACGATGAAGAGTTTTATGAAGAGGTTGAAGATGGTGAGTTTGACGAATGGGACATGGACAATTATGATGATGAATATGCTCAATATGATGATGAAGGATATGATACTGATAAGCTTGAACAGAATGAATTACCTTATAATGAAGGTGAAGCACCTGAAGATATGAATAACATTGTTGTAGATAATTCTTGGGAAAAAGACTTTAGGAAATTCAAGAAAGAGAGTAAATTTCTGGATGACTCTGATGATGATTTTGATGATGAAGATGAAGAACAAGAAAAACATCTGGAAAAGGATGATTTACCTGGTCTTCCAGATATAGCAGGATCCAAGAAATTCTCCAAGACCAAGTTAAGAAAGAAGAAGGGAGCCATGACAGATGTGACATCATTCTCCATGACATCATCTGCAGTGTATAGAACAGAAGGTTTAACATTACTTGATGACAGATATGAGAAATTGGCCAATGATTTCGGCAAAATAGATGAAGAAGAGGAGTATAAAGAATTTAAAATGGAAGATGAAAGACAAGATTTCGAAGATATGCTAGATGACTTTCTTGGTAACTATGAACTCGATAGAGGTGGAAGAAAATTAATGAAGAAAAATGAAGAATTGGAAAATATCCAGAAAGCTGCTGATAAAGCTTCTAATAGTAAACTAGCCAAGAGAAGGCAAAAAGAAAAGCAATCTCTTACAAGTGGATTTGGTAATCTCAAGATATAGTTATAATTTTCTTGTATTGTATATACTAATAGAACAATCGCATCAACAGATTTCGCATTTGACAAATTTTTTTCTATTCCATTCGGAGAACAACCAGTTCACGAACATTTATTCAGAGCCAAATAGAACATCAAAAGTGATTTCATTGACCCGAAATACTAAAAGATTATTGTTTTTTGTGTTTTCTGTGGTTACTATTTACTTTGTTCATACAAATATATCTAACAAGCAAACCCCCGTAATTGTGACACAAACCCATTCAACAGCTATGAGTTCAGTATCCAAAGTATACACTGATGTTTTAGCATCAAAACCACAAAGTTATTGGGATTATGAAAACTTACAGTTAAAATGGAACTCACAAGATAGTTATGAAATAATAAAAAAATTGGGAAGAGGTAAATATTCTGAAGTATTTTTGGGAGTTCAAGTACCAGAAGGTAATAAGTGTGTTATTAAAGTCTTGAAACCTGTAAAGAGAAAAAAGATAAAGAGAGAAATATCTATTTTACAAAATGTTGTAGATGGTCCAAATATTATCAAATTATTGGATATAGTTAGAGAACCACAACTGAAAACTCCTGCTTTGATTTTCGAACATATTAATAATATTGATTTTAGAACTTTATATCCAACATTTACTGATTATGATATCAGGTATTATATGCATGAATTATTAAAGGCTCTTGATTATTGCCATTCTATGGGAATTATGCATAGAGATGTAAAACCACATAATGTTATGATTGATCATGATAAAAAAGAACTTAGGTTAATTGATTGGGGTTTAGCTGAATATTACCATCCTGGTACGGAATATAATGTTAGAGTTGCATCAAGATACTTCAAAGGTCCTGAATTATTGGTTGACTATAGATATTATGATTATTCATTAGATTTATGGTCTTATGGTTGTATGTTTGCATCTATGGTCTTTAAGAAAGAACCATTCTTCCATGGCAAATCAAATACTGATCAATTGGTACAAATTGTAAGAATATTGGGATCAGATGATCTTAATAAATACTTGAGAAAATATAACTTAAAATTAACAGAAGAATATGAAGATTTGGGTTACTATAATAGAAGACCTTGGAAGAGATTTATTAATGAATCAAATCAACATTTAGTTAGTGATGAATTCTTAGATTTGATTGATAAATTGTTAAGATATGATCACCAAGAAAGATTAACAGCTCAAGAAGCTATGAATCATCCATACTTTGACCCAATCAAAACTAACTCTAAATAGTTATAATATAAAAGGAATCTTGTAACATCTTGTAAAATCTTGTAAAATCTTGGTCGTGTACATTTGATCATTATCTTATCTGTCAAACCGCACCTGTAAAATCCGCTTTCTGGGGGGCTATAACATATATGTATCACTCTAGAGTATACGCTGATGTGTTGGCAACAAAGCCCAAAAGTTACTGGGATTATGATAATTTACAGTTAACTTGGAATCCTACTGATAAATATGAAATATTGAGTAGAATTGGTAGAGGTAAATATTCTGAAGTCTTCTTGGGTGTTGAAATTGATAGGGGCGATTATTGTGTGATAAAAGTATTGAAACCTGTCAAAAAGAAGAAAATTAAGAGAGAAATATCCATACTTAAAAATGTATGTAAAGGTCCAAACATAATTGGTGTACTCGATCTTACTAAAAATGCTGCTGTGAAAACACCAGCAATTATTTTTGAATATGTGGATAATATAGACCATAGAGCATTATATCCCACATTTACTGATCACGATATCAGATATTATATGTTTGAATTGTTAAAAGCCCTAGATTACTCTCATTCCATGGGAATTATGCATAGAGACATTAAACCTAATAATATAATGATTGATCATAAACAACGGAAACTTAGATTGATAGATTGGGGGTTAGCAGAATATTATCATCCTGGTACTGAGTATAATGTGAGGGTAGCTACTAGAAATTTCAAAGGACCAGAGCTCTTGCTTGATTTTAAATACTATGATTATTCTTTGGATATTTGGAGCTTAGGATGTACACTTGCAGCCATGGTATTTAAAAAGCTGCCTTTTTTCTTTGGTAAATCAAATACAGACCAATTAGTACAGATAGTCCGAGTTTTAGGCACTATAGAGCTTCAAAAGTATCTCAAGAAATATAGCTTGAGATTATCTCTGGAATTCGATGATTTATCATTTTCCAAGCCCAAACCTTGGACAAAATTTATTAATACAGACAATCAGCATTTGATTAGTGAAGAATTTTTGGATTTCATAGATAAAGTCTTGAAATTCGATCATCAAGAGAGACTTACAGCTAAAGAAGCCATGGCACATCCTTATTTCAATCCGGTTAGAAATTAATTGTTATCCAACTATGTATTATAAAATTTCACAGTGTAGAGAAAATGTAAAATTCACAGTGTATGCTAATATATAATGAAAGAGACTAAAAATATCTTAAAAAAATTCCCAAAAATCCTCAATAGCCTAAAATGCCTTCTTTAATTCACTCCAATGGCTATTAGTTCATTAATAAGTACAAGAGACTAAATAACTAATGATATTTTGCAGTCAACAATTTGAGGTCGTGCTTGTACAATTGTGAAAAATTCTAGAAAAAGTAGTGAGAGTATATATAGTAGAAGTCGAGACTTACATAGTAGTTAAACAAAAAAATGAGTGAACGTTCCAAAGTATATTTTGATATTTCCAAAGGTGGTGTGAAACAAGGTCGTGTGGTATTTGAGTTATATAATGATGTTGTTCCGAAGACAGCAGAGAACTTCAGAGCTCTTTGCACAGGTGAGAAAGGCAAGACAGAATCTGGAATTCCATTACACTATAAAGGATCTATTTTTCATAGGGTAATTAAAGACTTTATGTGTCAAGGTGGTGATTTCACTCATGGTAGTGGAATTGGAGGAGAATCTATTTATGGTGCTAAGTTTGAAGATGAGAATTTCAAGAAGGTCCATGATAAACCATTCTTATTGTCTATGGCTAATGCTGGTCCTAACACCAATGGATCTCAATTCTTCATTACAACTGTAAACACTCCACATTTAGATGGTAAACATGTAGTTTTTGGTGAGGTTATTGAAGGTAAATCAGTTATAAGAAGACTTGAAAAATGTGAAAAAGATGCCAATGATAAACCAGTAGAAGACTGGGTGATTGAGGACTGTGGGGAATTACCATCTGATTATGTTCCACAGCCAAATGATGATGGAACTGGTGATATATATGAAGAATCCTTGAAGGATAATAGTAACATTAATGTTGAAGATGCAGAATCTGTCTTCAAAGCAGTGCAATCTTTGAAAGATATTGGAACAAAACAGTTAAAGTTAGGACACTTACAAGTTTCCTTTGATAAATATAGCAAAGCCATTGGGTTCTTAGAAGATTATTTCCCAGATGATCTTTCGGAAGAACAATTGAAAACTTTACAAGGTTTGAAACAGTCTTTATACTTGAATGCTTCTCTAGTTGCCTTAAAATTGAAAAACGGTAAACAAGTTGTATCGAATTCCACCAAAGCATTAGAAGAGATTGACTCTTCAGATAATATTTCAAGAGCAAAAGCCTTATACAGAAAAGGTATGGGTCAATTATTATTAAAAGATGAAGAATCTGCTAAAAATAGCCTTGAAGAAGCATTAAAATATGCACCAGAAGATGCTGGAATCAAAAAGGGTTTAAATGATGTTAAATTATCCATCAAAACTCGTCGTGAAAAAGAAAAGAAGAACTTGTCCAAGTTCTTCTCTTAATTTAATAGTAAAATATATACGACACAGCGTAAATTTCGTACTGGAAAAACATCTCATACCGCGCGCGCGAATAAGTTTTTCGCCTTTCAACTTTGACAAAATTCAACTTTTTCAGACACCAACTCCAATAGTCTAGTGGTCTGAATCTAATCCATTTAGTTCCAAGGTATTATAGATCAAGCACTCATTAATTTGATTGCACATAGCTCACACATTTGAAAGTCTAAGCCCCAGTTATTAATTTTTGTTGTATTTGTATTTGATAGATTCATATTTATTTGTATAAAAAAAAAAACTTCCAGTTAAAAATTTTCATAAAATTCCATAAAAAACAAACAATAATTAAAGGAGTTATCAAACTATTAGACAAATATGAGTAGAGAATTCCCATATTCTAGTGCCCCACTTAGATCTGTTAAAGAAGTTCAATTTGGGCTATTATCTCCCGAAGAGGTAAGATCTATATCAGTAGCAAAGATTGAATATCCAGAAACTATTGATCAAAGTACCAAAAGACCAAGAGAAGGAGGTTTAAATGATCCAAGATTAGGTTCCATTGACAGAAACTTTAAATGTCAAACTTGTGGTGAAGATATGGCTGAATGTCCAGGACATTTTGGTCATATCGAATTAGCTAAACCAGTTTTCCATATTGGTTTTATTGCTAAAATCAAAAAAGTTTGTGAATGTGTCTGTATGCATTGTGGTAAATTGCTTTTAGATGAAAGCAATCCTGCCATGGCACAAGCTATCAAAATAAGAGACCCTAAAAGAAGATTCAATGCTGTTTGGAGTATTTGTAAGACCAAAATGGTATGTGAAGCTGATCCTGAAGACGTTGAAAATGGAAGAGGTGGTTGTGGACACGCACAGCCAACTGTTCGTAAAGATGGGTTAAGACTTTGGGGTACTTGGAAACAAAATAAGAACGAAGAAGAACAACCAGAACGTAGATTATTAACACCTTCTGAGATCTTGAATATCTTCCGTCATATAAGTGCTAAAGATTGTCATAGATTGGGATTCAGTGAAGATTATGCTAGACCTGAATGGATGTTAATTACTGTTTTACCAGTACCCCCTCCACCGGTCAGACCTTCTATTGCTTTCAATGATACCGCAAGAGGTGAAGATGATTTGACTTTCAAATTGGCTGATGTCCTTAAAGCAAATATAAATGTTCAACGTCTTGAAATGGATGGTTCACCACAGCATGTTATAAGTGAATTCGAAGCTTTATTACAATTTCATGTGGCTACATATATGGATAATGATATCGCTGGTCAACCTCAAGCTTTACAAAAGACCGGTCGTCCTATAAAATCTATTAGAGCTAGATTAAAGGGTAAAGAAGGAAGATTAAGAGGTAATTTGATGGGTAAAAGAGTAGACTTTTCAGCTCGTACAGTTATTTCTGGTGACCCTAACTTAGAATTGGATCAAGTCGGTGTGCCAATTTCTATAGCTAGAACTTTATCTTATCCTGAAATCGTTACTCCTTATAATATCCATCGTTTAACAGAATACGTTAGAAATGGACCAAATGAACATCCTGGTGCCAAATACGTGATTAGAGATAGTGGTGATCGTATTGATTTAAGGTATAATAAAAGAGCGGGTGATATTGCTTTACAATATGGTTGGAAAGTTGAACGTCACTTGATGGATGACGATCCTGTGTTATTTAATCGTCAACCTTCATTGCATAAAATGTCTATGATGGCTCATAGAGTCAAAGTTATGCCTTATTCTACTTTCAGATTAAATTTGTCTGTTACGTCTCCTTATAATGCCGATTTCGATGGTGATGAAATGAATCTCCATGTTCCACAATCTCCAGAAACAAGAGCTGAATTATCTCAAATTTGTGCAGTACCCTTACAAATCGTATCTCCACAATCTAATAAGCCTGTAATGGGTATTGTTCAAGATACATTATGTGGTATCAGAAAGATGACATTACGTGATAATTTTATTGAATATGACCAAGTGATGAATATGTTATATTGGATTCCAAGTTGGGATGGTGTGATTCCACCTCCTGCTGTTATAAAACCAAAACCTTTATGGACCGGTAAACAATTGTTATCGATGGCTATTCCAAAAGGTATCCATTTACAAAGATTAGAAAGTAATTTATCAAGTCCAAATGATAATGGTATGTTAATTGTAGATGGTGAAATTATCTTTGGTGTTGTCGACAAGAAAACAGTTGGTGCAACTGGAGGTGGTTTGATTCACACCGTTATGAGAGAAAAAGGACCACAAGTTTGTGCTCAGTTGTTTGGTAACATTCAAAAAGTTGTGAATTATTGGCTTCTTCATAATGGTTTCTCTATTGGTATTGGTGATACCATTGCTGATTCCGATACTATGAAGACAGTTACTACAACAATCGAAGAAGCTAAAGCAAAGGTGCAAGAAATCATCTTGAATGCCCAAAGAAATAAATTGGAGCCTGAACCTGGTATGACTTTAAGAGAATCTTTTGAACATAATGTTTCAAGAGTTTTAAATCAAGCTAGAGATACCGCTGGTCGTTCCGCCGAAATGAGTTTAAAAGATTTGAATAATGTCAAACAGATGGTTACTTCTGGTTCCAAAGGGTCATTCATTAATATCTCTCAAATGTCTGCATGTGTTGGTCAACAAATTGTTGAAGGTAAACGTATTCCTTTTGGTTTTGCTGATAGAACATTACCTCACTTTACCAAAGATGATTATTCACCAGAATCTAAAGGGTTTGTCGAAAATTCTTATTTAAGAGGTTTGACACCTCAAGAATTTTTTTTCCATGCTATGGCTGGTAGAGAAGGGTTAATTGATACAGCTGTCAAGACTGCAGAAACCGGTTATATTCAACGTCGTTTAGTCAAAGCTTTGGAAGATATTATGGTGCATTATGATGGTACAACCAGAAACTCATTGGGTGATATTATTCAATTCGTTTATGGTGAAGATGGTATCGATGGTACCCAAGTTGAAAAGCAATCTGTGGATACAATTCCTGGTTCCGATTCGTCTTTCGAAAAACGTTATAAGATTGATTTACTTAATGATGAGTTGCCAATTGAATCAGGTAAGGAAATTAAAGGTGATGTTGAATTACAAAGACTTTTGGATGAAGAATATGAGCAATTAAAACTGGACCGTCATTACTTACGTACTGTTTGTTTTCCAAATGGTGATTCTAGTTGGCCACTTCCTGTTAATTTACGTCGTATTGTTCAGAACGCTCAACAAATTTTCCATTCAGGAAGACAAAAGATTTCTGATTTGAAAGTAGACGAAGTTGTAATGGGTGTTCGTGAACTTTGTGGAAAACTTGATATTATTAGAGGTGACTCTGCACTTGCTAAAGAAGCCCAACAAAATGCTACATTGTTGTTCCAATGTTTAGTCCGTTCAAGATTAGCAACTCGTCGTATCATTGAAGAATTCAAATTGAATAAAGTATCTTTTGAATGGGTTTGTGGTGAAGTTGAAACTCAATTCCAAAGATCTGCTGTTCATCCTGGTGAAATGGTGGGTGTTATAGCTGCTCAATCTATTGGTGAACCTGCAACCCAAATGACTTTGAATACTTTCCATTATGCGGGTGTGTCTTCCAAGAATGTTACATTGGGTGTTCCTCGTCTTAAGGAAATTTTAAATGTTGCCAAAAATATCAAGACCCCAGCTCTTACTGTTTATTTAGAGAAGGATGTCGCTGCTGATATTGAAAAGGCCAAAGTCGTTCAATCTGCAATTGAACATACTACCTTGAAGAATGTGACATCAGCAACTGAGATTTTCTATGATCCAGATCCAAGAAGTACTGTCATCGAAGAAGATTATGATACTGTTGAAGCATATTTTGCAATTCCCGATGAAAAAGTTGAGGAATCTATTGAAAAGCAATCTCCATGGTTACTTCGTTTAGAATTGGATAGAGCTAAAATGTTGGATAAACAATTAACAATGTCTGAAGTTGCCGAAAAGATTTCTCAAAATTTCGGAGAAGATTTATTCGTTATTTGGTCTGATGATACTGCTGATAAATTAATTATTAGATGTAGAGTTGTCAGAGATCCAAAGACTTTAGATGAAGACGATTCAGAAGAAGATCAAATATTGAAGAGAATCGAAAGTCATATGCTCGAATCTATTTCTTTGAGAGGTATTCCAGGTATTACTAGAGTGTTTATGATGCAACACAAAACAAGTGCCCCAGATGAAACTGGTGAATTTCAACAAGGACAAGAATGGGTATTGGAAACTGATGGTTGTAACTTGGCCGATGTTATCTGTATTCCAGGAGTTGATTCAAGTAGAACATATTCTAATAACTTTATTGAAATTCTTTCTGTTTTAGGTATTGAAGCCACTAGATCTGCTTTATTCAAAGAAATTTTGAATGTCATTGCATTTGATGGTTCTTATGTTAATTATCGTCACATGGCTCTTTTAACGGATGTAATGACTTCTCGTGGTCATTTGATGGCTATCACTCGTCATGGTATTAATAGAAATGATACTGGTGCTTTGATGAGATGTTCTTTCGAAGAGACTGTTGAAATTTTACTTGAAGCAGCTTCTTCAGCAGAATTGGATGACTGTAGAGGTGTTTCCGAAAACGTTATGTTAGGTCAAATGGCTCCATTAGGAACAGGTGCTTTTGATGTTATGATTGATGACAAGATGTTGAAAGGTGGTATTGAAAATATTGATGAATTCGAAGCTGGTGGTGCTACTCCATATAAGGATTATGATATGGAAGATGACAAGATTCAATTTGAAGAAGGTGCTGGATTCTCTCCAATCCACACTGCTCAAGTGACTGATAGTGGCTCATTGACTAGTTATGGTGGTGTTACTTCACCATCTCCTACTTCACCATTTACTTATGGTGCTACGAGTCCAGGATATGGTGTCACTAGTCCAGGGTATGGTGCTCCAACATCACCAACATACTCTCCAACTTCCCCATCATACTCTCCAACATCACCATCATATTCACCAACTTCCCCATCCTATTCGCCAACATCACCATCTTACTCACCAACATCACCATCCTATTCACCAACTTCCCCATCCTATTCCCCAACATCGCCATCTTACTCACCAACATCACCATCTTACTCACCAACATCGCCATCCTATTCACCAACTTCCCCATCCTATTCCCCAACATCACCATCTTACTCACCAACATCACCATCTTATTCACCAACTTCCCCATCTTATTCACCAACATCACCATCCTATTCACCAACATCGCCATCCTATTCACCAACTTCCCCATCCTACTCCCCAACATCGCCATCTTACTCACCAACATCGCCATCTTACTCACCTACTTCCCCATCCTATTCCCCAACATCACCATCCTATTCCCCAACATCACCATCCTACTCACCAACATCACCATCCTATTCACCAACTTCCCCATCTTACTCACCAACATCACCATCCTATTCTCCTACATCACCTTCTTACTCTCCTTCAGAGAATAAAGACAAGGAAGAAAAAAATTAACTTGACTATTGAGTTAGTATCTGTATTTTTTGTAAATTGTTTTTATAGCAAATATAATGTAACTAAAATTTCAATGTAACTTGAGTTTCTCAAATGCGAAAATCTGAGATGAGTGAGATGAATTCGAAAGTAAAGACTACAAAAAAGCAGGAAGTTAGTAGCAACAAGGGGAATACTCCTGTAAAGAACACAAGCAAAATATCCAAGCAATCAGGAAATTCTTTAAAGGAGAGGGAAAAGAAAAGAAAACAGATTTTCAAGCCAGTATTGGACAGTACATTAACACAAGCAAATTGGCCCTTTATTAAACCAGAATTGGCTAATAGTATACTAGAGGCGTTGGAAATTGTGCTCAAGTCAGTAAAAGGTGATCAGGAATTACTTGGAAAAATTACTGTAGGTTTCAATGAGACCACCGGTAATTTGGAACAGCTTGCCATGCATGGTATTCGCAAGGCCATACCAGTGAAATACGTATTTATTTGCAAGAACGATATTTCTAACTCATTGCTTACACAACATTTCCCAGTACTTACCTTCACAGCATCTAAGAGAGTCAAAACATCTATAAAATTGGTACAATTACCTAAAGGATCAAGTCAAAGGATATCACAAGCTTTAGGAAAAGAAAATACCACAATTCTAGGGATACCTTCTGATTTAGAGGTCCACGAAGGCTTATTTAATTTATTCGAACAAGTAGGAGATATCTCGGTGCCGTTCTTAGAAGGGATATTCAATAATGAAATGCATTTCAATGAACCATTGATTAATATGGTGGCTACTACGGCACCAATCGTGAGCAAATCTGATAATAAGCAGAAGGGGAAAGCGAATAAGAAGCAGAATAAGTAACTGGTATATAAAAAGAAGTACAAGATAGCATTGCTTGCATTTTATAGCTAAAATTTGTATAATATAACACTGTATATATATTGAGGATTACGCACATTAAATTCTTCATATTAAAGACGCGTAGTGAAAAATCAAGTTAATTATCAATGTCAAAGAACTCAATCACTTTAGAACTTCCTTGGGTTGAAAAATACCGTCCCCATAAGTTGGATGATATAGTGGGAAATGAAGAGACAGTTGAAAGATTGAAATTAATAGCAGCTGATGGTAATATGCCTCACATGATCATATCAGGGCTACCAGGTATTGGGAAGACTACATCTGTTCATTGTTTAGCTCTTGAGCTTTTAGGACCTGAACTTTATAAACTGGCCACTTTGGAATTAAATGCTTCAGATGATAGAGGAATTGATGTTGTTCGTAATAGAATCAAGCAATTTGCACAAACTAAAATTCAATTACCTCCAGGTAGACATAAAATCATCATTTTAGATGAAGCCGATTCTATGACACCTGGTGCTCAACAAGCTTTAAGAAGAACAATGGAAATATATTCCAATACTACGAGGTTTGCCTTTGCTTGTAACCAATCATCTAAAATAATTGAACCATTACAATCTCGTTGTGCTATATTGAGATATAATAAACTTGCAGATGATCAAGTATTGACTAGATTATTGGAGATTGCTAAATTGGAAAATGTTCAGTATAATTCAGAAGGGTTACAAGCCTTAATATTCACTGCTGAAGGTGATATGAGACAAGCTATCAACAATTTACAAAGTACTGTTGCTGGTTTTGGAATGGTGAATGATGTCAATGTTTTCAAGATTGTTGATCAACCACATCCTTTGGTTGTCAAAAAGATGCTTGCATATTGCTGTTCTGACCATAATATTGATGGTGCTGTGGAGTTATTGGATGGCTTATGGTCCAAAGGTTATTCAGCCATCGATATTGTCACTACTGCCTTCAAAGTTGCCAAAACTTTGCCAGATATTAATGAACAAAAGCGATTAGAATTAATAAAACAGATTGGATTAACTCATATGAGAGTCCTTGAAGGTGTTTCTACATATTTACAACTATGTGGGTTACTTGCAAAGGTTTGTGATATATAGTATTAATTTTAAGTATTCTTATAGGCATTACACAATTTTTCAAAATGATCAATTTGTTCAGTTATAAAGTTGTTGGCATCATTCTTGTTTTCATTAGTTAATATTGTTACAACAAGAAAATAATTATTGAAGAGAAACGTTTCTTTATCACTTGAATTCTTAATCTGGTTGCTAAGTTTTGTGATTGTATTTTCGAAATCATTTCTCAACCTAGTTATAGAAGTGTATAACGGTTCGCCTCTTAAGGTCTCTATTTTATTATCGCCATCAATATCAACGATACTCAATTTCAAAAGTCCCAGAAGTAATTGGGCAAATTGTTGAGTTAAAGCTGTAGGTGCCAAATTGCCTTTGTTGCCCACCCTTATAACTGTCTTTTTCATCGAATCACAGTTGTGATCTATAATTCTGGTAAACTGAGGCCATAATACAAGTAATAAGGAGTTTAAGTGATCTTCTAAGACAGGAATATGGAATTCGTTATGCAATTGAATTTGTGATGTTTGGATTATTCTGATCATTAATAAAATCGCATATGCATCGCAACTTCCTTGGAATGAATGAGTTACCCTTGTGGTATTTAATGCAGTAGATGCTCTATTTGCAGCCAGAAATATAGATGGCATATGGGTAATTAACCATATAACGAATTCTTTCCCAATTGTGTAAACATTTTCAAAGATTAAAGATGCCCAGTCTTTTTGTTCAGTTTCATTTGTATGTTCGTTTTTAACATTAACAGTGTGGAACTTCTCTTCTCCTTGATAAAAGAATTCCACAATAAATAAGTATTCCACCATAACATTATCTATTAATGCAGTGTACCATTGGTTGAAAACGAATTCAATCCAGTAACCAAAAGGTGTAGTTTCAGCAATTTGAGCAGGCATAGCAGATTTGGGAGTTCCATTCTCATGTTGTATAATCTCCAACCTTTTATCAATTGAAGTCAAGTATTCTGAAAACGATACTTTATTTTGTGCATTCAATGTAGGTGCATGAGCTCCACTATTGTTCCCGGAATACAACCAACCCTTTAAGCTTCCAGCAATGTAGCCAGCTCTTTCGTCAACTGTTGGCCCCCCACTTCCTTCAGATCCTAGTAACATTGTGGAGTCTACATGCCGAAGGGAAAGTTTTTGTAAAGCATACAAATATTTCGAGAATCTTGATTTATAGTACCATCTCATGGTATACAAATATGCTAGCTGCAATTGTTCTGCCAAAACCGGCTGATGAGTCTTAAAGAAAACAAATATTTCCTTAACTCGTATTAAATCCTTTTGAATTGATTGTGATGATTTGGTGGTTGAAGATCTTAATAATTTAATCTGGGTAATAATATGATCTCTTATTCTTTCCAAAGCCTTTGCAGTCAAGATATCAATCCCTTCTTCAAGCTGCTTAAAAGCAATAGCATCAGTATATAAGTCCTTTAGCCTTGGTTCCAAGTTTCCTGATTTCAAATTGCTGATTAACTGCGTCTTTTCATTAATGAATCTTAAATTTTCCATCCAAGCATCATTCACTTTCCCAGAAATTACAGACTTGGCAATATCTGGTGGTATTATGAGATCCAAGATGATTGGATTCAATTTTTCGGTTGATTTCTTCTGTCTTTCAAGACTACTACTTAATTTATCAGATTGTTGATGTAAAGATACGAGATTGGACGATAACTCATTCAATTCTTTATTGAAATTCTCTAATACTGTCTCAACAGGAGCTAATTTGTCCTTATACAATTTGATCTCTCCTTGAAATTCCTCGAACTTCCCTGTAAGAAAGAACAACTGTTCTGGTGACAAGGAATTGATACAAGAAATCTCCAGATCGACATCATTTGTTGCTTCGGATCGTAAGTGCTCTAACAAATACCCATGTTTATTATCTCGGTTTTGCAAGTACTGTTCCAATTCCAGCGGAGAGTTGGACAATTCCGGGTCAATTACGTCCACATTTGTACCGAGAACACTTTTTAATACATCAAGGGTAGTTTTTGAACTCATTTGTTTAATGAGTACCGCTAGTGTTTCGCTCTCAAATTTACTTTTGAACTTCACGAAACTATCAACAGATCAAACCAATTCCGCGTTACTGCATCTTTGCATTAATTTGATGTATGAGATACGTGATGAAAAGATACCAATTTCTCACGTCGGTGATGCAATTGCGTCGGAAAAGGAGTCATTTAACAATGCAACTGAGTCACAGAGCCTGATTATCACATATCCACCGGATCATAATTGTATATTATCAGTTAAAGCAGGACCTGGAAGTGGGAAGACTAGAACATTGACTAGCAGAATTGCTTATTTAATACGGCAACATGGTATTGCTCCTAATGAGATTTTGGTGTTATCAATGGCAAACAGATCTGTTCTGTCGTTACGAGACTCTTTAGTTGAGATATTGGAGGAGGATATAACGAAAGAAATAAATTTGAGTACATTCCATCTGTTCTGTGCTAGGCTAGTGGACCAAAATGCTTCTCATTATCTACCCCATTTGGGGAAGCGAAAGTTAGTAGATGACCAGAGCTGGAGGTATTTTTCTACTATATTTCTGGGAAAATATGTTAAGTTAGATGGTCATAACATAGATGGTACATTATCCGCTTCTAAGTTTGAAGAATTGATTTCCTTAGTTAGAAGTGGCCAATTAACAAGTCAAGAGGCCGCCGTGAAATTCAATGTTAATCAAAAGTATGTGGAGTCATTGATGAAATACTTGGACTCGACAGGAATGATCAGGTATAATGATTTAATTAATAATGCCATGAAAATCATTGAATTATCCAGAGATGGGGAATACATAAAAGAATTACATCATTACAAAGTAGTAGTAGTGGATGAGTTCCAAGATATGTATCACAACTTATTATCTATTATCGAAATGGTGGTCAAATATCCCACAATTAATCATCCTTTGGGAACGTCTAAGCATCTTACTATTGCTGGTGACCCTAATCAAAGTATATATGAATTCTTGGGCTCTAAGCCGCAAATAATGGATGAAATAGAACGTCATTTTTGTAATGATGTCAAGGAAATAAAGGTAGAGCACAAAATTATCGAAGAATCTTTCAGATGTACACCAGAAGTTCTTGAATGTGCTTTGACTACTTGCTTGGGCCCTCATAATGAAATGAGCAATAGGATAAAATCAGTCAAAAGTTCTGGCCATCTTCCTGTTATAAAGTATTTCAAGTCTCCTAGTGAAGAGTATAATTTCATCATTGAAGAGATTGTAAGACTATGTTGTGAACTGGGTGGATTAGTTAGATTGTCAGATTTTGTAATCTTAGCAAGGACCAATAAAGAGGTAGAGGAGATTAATAGAATATTAACGGAAAACTATGGAATAAATTATAATAAGTTAAGCTCTTCCTTATCCTGGTTAAAGTCCAAAGTTCAGATTCTCTTGAATATCTTAACCGTAATCGAAAGAAGTAACGGATGTGAGCTTTCATTAATGTGTTTACTAATGTATCTTGATAGAGAAATGGGGAATAAAACAAGAATTAGTAAGATGTTTACTTTAAGTAGATCTTGGGGTATTGAAAGTGGGATTAGAGGATCGGACTGTTTAGAAGACTACTTGATATCAAACTCATTAAATGATGTACCAAAAAAGTTTTCCATAAAATCAATTTATAAGACTCCTAGGCATTTGAAGAGTTTATCGAAAGTTAACAACTTTTTGAATCTTGTTGTTGATGAAAGAACAATATTAGGTCAGGAATATGATACACAAACACCTGACATGATATTACAAAGTTTGCTTAACATAGTTGAAGGACTGGGTTTGAAGGACTACATGAATGAGCCAACAAGTCTTCGGAGATTTATGGATGTAAATATGACTGATCACGAAGTATTCAAGTATAGAAAAGGGTTATTAAATGAATTGAAAGCATTTAACGCTTCTTTAAATGCGTGTTATCAAAGCTATTTACAGCAGGATGTACTTTCTGTAACTGGGGATTCTTTCCTTAGATACTTTATCAAGAATTATGCAGAAGATTTTCAGGTATTGTCAGACGATCTGATAAACACATCAACAATCCACGCAGCTAAGGGCCTAGAGTTTCCCTTTGTTTTTGTGGTAGGTACCTCAGTATATGGCAGCGGATCATGGTCAACGATTCTTAATGGTAGTTCGGAAATACCGTCATCTGAATCAAGGTTATTGTACGTGGCAATGACTAGGTCAAGGAATCTATTATATTTGGGAACAAACAGTCAAATTGCTGATATATCTGATAGATTGATCGATTCTTTCACCACACAACTTCCAAACTTGAATGACTCCTTTCTTAATAGATTATCTATGGATCTAAAGAGATCTTTACCAACGCCTACTAAAGTATATGAAGGCAAGCAGTTATATAAACAGTTTGGTTTATTAGCTTCTACAAGGGGATATCATACTAGTTCTTTGAGCTGTCACATGTCAGTATCAAATAAAAACCTTATTATGGGTATTCGAGGGATTTCAAGGTTAATAAGGTAAAATAAATTGTATATATTGATAATAGTATTATTGTAATTTAGATAATAAGTCTAAAACAGAACTTGAACCTGAATTGTTGGACCCACCATCATTCTCTCCTGGATCATACTCATCTTCTTGTTGGCTTTCATGTTTAAGTTCAACAGAATCTTTATGATGTGTAGTGAATTCATCACCTAAACCATAGTCTTCATCCTCTTCATCATTATCGTCTTCGTCGTCATCCACTTCGGTTTGGTCATCATCACTCTTTATTATTTTGATAATCTCTGTTTGATTCTCTTGGTCATATTCTTTTACTTCGACATTATCAGCAAAGGCAACTGACTTTGACTTTGACTTTTTAAATCTCTTTGAAGCAGGAAGTTTAAGATCGGGCTTGTCCACTGGTGTTGGGATGGGAGTGGGGATTGCTTCATGTGTATTATTAATCTCATCTTCACTATCATTATCGTAAGTTGGTAATGCATCATCGTCCTCATCATCTTCATCATCGTCATCATCATAACCACTATTCGCTTCACTTCTATCACTTTTACTTTCATCTATGCTTATCACGTTAGCGTCAATTTCATTAAAATCGTTACTTTCAAATGATGGAGGCTCTGGCTCTTCATTGTCTTTTAGTTCATCACTCACCATTTCCATGAGTTCATTCCTAGTTTTATGCAATACTGCAAGTTTACCATTAATAATGTTTTTCTTCGATTCATCAGTTTTCAATCCTTCTTCCATGATATTTTTCAAATTGTTCAAATTGTTTAGGATATTGAGCCTGTCATTTTTTATATCATCAATGTTTTTGTTACTTATTTGACAAATTCGTTCAAGATTATTTAATTTTTCAATGTAGATTTTTGGTGCTGGCAAATTGTCTGAAACGGATGGGTCTTTTGGAAGATATTCTTTTGATTGAATACCAACATGGTTTAAGTTTGCTTGGCTAATGTCAATCAACTTATTCATATTGTTAAATAAATCATTTAATAATCTTAGCTCAGGAACTATTTCCAGATTATTATTGACTGGTTCCACAGATTCTTGTTTAGGAGGCTTAACGTCAACTTCAGTACTTTCATTAATGGCCTTTCTCATAAGTTCTAAGTCCTCTTTGGCAAAAACAGCCCGTTCCTCCCATACCCTAACTAATCTCTCCACTTTAGGTTTAATTTTGGCATCTAAAGAACAGTATGTTGCTTTAAGTACTCTTGGAATAGTGGCTGCAAATGCCTTAATAAACTCGGGCTTCCGTCTATGCTTAGCCTGTTGAACCACATCATTGCATAAGTACAATAATGATAACTTTTTCTGTGAATTAATTGCCTTTTGTAAGACAAAATTTGCCCACAAGTTAGCGAGATCTTTACTATGTCTTTGGTGAAATAAAACCCATTGGGATATCGATACAATCGAATCTTGCGTCTCCTGCAATGATTCCAACTTCTTATTAAAATTGGCTTCCGAGAATGACATCTTTCTTCAGTATGCTATAATCGATTTATCTCTTCAGTATATATTTAAAGATATGGTGGAGTGGAGTGGTTTTATAGTATAAATTATATTTTGATGAGTCGCGCTGTTTTTTTGGAAATAGAAACAAAATTAAATCAAAACAGTTGGAAAGACAATGGTGCAAACAAGAGGACCAAGTAAAAGGAAACCCAGCAGCAAGAAGGAGGTGGGGGACGATACTATTGATGTGAAAAAAAGAGGTGAATATAAAACCAGCAACAATAATGGTGTATCAACACCTGCAAAAGTGAGTGGGTCCAAAACTACAGTTTCAGCATCAAAGACCAAAACTCCTACAAAAGTAACCAAATCCACCCCCAAAAAAAGTCCTATAATACGTAAGACACCAGTATTTGCAAATGAAACCAATAATACACAAGAAATACGCTTGAATAAGATCACTGAGCAGGAAATTCTTACGGCTAACAATTCTGGTGATTTGATTAATTTAATAAATCAATTGACTAGTACAGCACAAGATGAAATATTTAATAGCTATAAATTGAAGACTAAAATGAAGTTGGATCAAGATGAACAAACAATTGTCCGATTAGAGGAAGAACTTCAACAGAAGGATCTAATAATTGAGGAATTACGCAATGCCAATAAAGGAGGGATCACAACATTAAATTCCAATAATACATTGAATGCCAGTAGCTCTAAAGATGATGGTACAGACCTTTTCATATCACCGATTAGGAAGAGACGGAACCTAGATGAAGAGATCATAAACCGTGACGATATAACCAAGGAATTGAATACAATTGGGGTGATATTAGATATGATTCAATTATTGACTGGTTTAAAAGTTATCAATCATGATCAAGATGACAATAATTTCTATTTTGATGTTATCCAAAATAGCACAAACGATCGTACTGAAAAGATAGTCATTGAATATAGACTAGTAATAGTTAAGAAGTTATCATCAGCTACAGAAGTTAATTATATACCAACATTTTTGGAAACAGAAAACAAGCAAAGAGAGATACTAAAAAAATATTTACCAGAGTACTTTTGTGATGATTTAACGTTCCCATACAAGGCATTAAGTCAATTCTATGGTAAGATGAACAAAGCTTTGAACAAGATAACAAACCGATAACTTATGGGACAGTTCTGTATTATATTATGTACATACAATTTTTTTTTTGCATTTAATGACTTATGTATTGAATTAAATTATATATTAAAAGTGTAATGTGATGGTATTATCACTAGTTTTAGTGACCTTTAACGTTTTCATTATTTCTTTTTGTTCTGATTTAGAAAATGATTTAAGTGCTTTTTTTAAACTAGTTGGTTTATTGACTTTAAGTAAATCGTGAATCTTATGAGATGACTTCTTGTCTTTCTTTTCTTTCTTTTCTACCTTTTCTACCTTTTCTTTCTTTTCTTTCTTTTCTTTCTTTTCCTTTTTCTCTGGTATTGGTTCTTCTTTTGATGCTGGTTTAGACTCCTGCTTCTTCACTTGGGGCTTTTCAACATTGGCTTGTTTCTTCTTAGGTTTATACAATGATTTTTCATACTTTTGAGCTTCGGTGATACACGAAGTGTGGGCATTATGTTCGTTGTTGTAAAATGTTGTATTACAGTCAATACATGTAAAGTAAGATCCGTTACATCTTTGTTGATGTTGACCTAATCTCTTTTTGACCACAGTATCATTACAAACTTCACAACTGAAAGAAACCATAATAGGACGATGTTTAAGAAAAAGAAAATCTCATCGCATTTCGTATCATTAAAAGCTATATACAAGTTAAGTACAAAAATAATCTTCTATTTGCAACCTTCTCTATCTGGCTGATGTGATTAGCTAGAATTCGAATTTGTCACAAGAGTTCCTAATTGGTCCACATTTACCAAACTGGTTCGTCTTCCTTCTTTCTCTTGACTCTCACCATATCATAATCATAGTCGTTGTCTTTTTGGTCATTCATCAAACCTTGAAGTCTATAGTAATCCTCCTTTTTATCGACTTTACGCTTATTGTCAATCATATTCAACATTTCTTGTTCACCAACTACCCTATGTTTCTCGTCATACTTTTCCCATTTTACAGCAGTGAAATTTTGAAGATATATGGAGCCTGCAACAATGGATAACATAAAGGGTAAGCCAAAATACAAAAAGTGATTTCTCCTCAATAGTTTCTGGTATTTCCCAGCAAAAGTTTTATCATAAGCCTCCTGGGCCTTCTTCCCTCTAAATATACTGTTTCCCAAATACACCATTTTATCAAAGATTGAAATTTGATGATTAATTTAAAGTGAGAAAAACCAAAAATAGCGTGTCAAAAAACCAGATCTACCAAAGAATTAAAGTGAATGAAAACCCAATTTTCATAGTTTTTGTTATTGAGACAAGGGAGGAAGAAGATCACATGATTAGTTCGAGAAATGAGCCTTAAAATAAAGCTTAATACGAAAGGTAACACTCGGCGAATAACACCCCCCTATTTGGTTTCCGGGTCTAAAACCTTAAATTGTACCTGACCTTCCCAAAACGTCTACTTGTGGTTGTAATGAACATATGTTCTTAATCTAAAGATTTTTGATTAGGTATAACGCACGTTGATTGGTTGTTAAGCTTAAGGGTTAAGCCTATATTTTTAAATCGAACCAAAAGGGCAGCGTGCACCGTCTCAAGGCCCAAATTATTTAGATTATTTTTAGAGGGGCGTGTACCGAACCAGACAATTCGTTTTTCCTGTTGTTGTTGTGAAACTTACACCCCCTATTTAATTGTACTGAATTTTTACATATTTAGATGCGGTTTATATGCAAGAATCCTCAGTAACGTTCCTAATTGGGACATCATTCTGTTACCTTAATACTTCCGTTAACAGAGTTGCCGAGTTGGATTCCTTCTACACCCCCAGTGTCTGAGCCATATGCATCAACAATTTGCTGCCCTACACGATCTACTTACACCCCTACACCCCCTACTTCACAAGACATATGTTAGTGGTGCAGTATTACTTTTTTTATATTTTTTAACTAAATCCAAATAGGTCATGTTCAATCTATTGACTTAACATTTCAACATATCTAGAAACTGCAACTATGTGCCAAAATTCATCACGTTAATTATACTCTTTTTCCTACAAATGCTATCTCTTTTCAAAAAAAAAAACCATGCCTCGGTTTTCTCTCAATTAAATTGACCTTCCATGCGAGTGACTAAAGATTTTCGAATTTTTTGCTGTTTGAAAGGGAAACAAATTATCAACAGTTTTACTTCTCTTGACTTGGACAAAGTGGAAATTTTTTTGAGATTTTTTTTTTTAAAAACCATTTTCATCTTTTTTTTTGTTCAGTGACATATTAATTGTAAACCTTTAATATTGACAATTTATATATTGTGAACAATATAGGGGAATTATTGAACTATTAGTGATATTCCATTTGAAATAGCGATTGATTCGAATGTCTGTTTATACTCCTAATTCTGCTGTTGTAGCTCAACAGCAAGCTGCACAAGCACAAGCTGTGGCTCAACAACAAGCACAAGCCCAAGCACAGGCCCAAGCACAAGCCCAAGCGCAAGCGCAAGCACAGGCTCAAGCCCAAGCCCAAGCCCAAGCACAAGCACAAGCACAGGCCCAAGCGCAAGCACAAGCACAAGCACAAGCACAACAGAGACAGCATCAACAGAGACTAAATGAATTATTGGATGCCGTCAAACAAGAGTTCGAATTTGCTTTGAATGAGGCTTCCAGTTTTAAACAAGTAAAGGACGATTATGATTTGAAATATAATCAACAAACAGCTGAAATGCAACAAATTAGACAAACAGTTTATGAATTAGAAATGGCTCATAGAAAGATAAAAGAAGCTTACGAGGAAGAAATTTTAAGATTGAAAACAGAGTTGGAAAATAGAGATAGACAAGCCAAAGCCAACGGAGGTCATTATCAACCACAAATCCCACATCCACAACAACCACCACAAATTCCAACTCCTCAAATTGCTCCAGGTCAGATTCCTCAACAACCATCATCAATTGGACAAGTTGCAGGACAACAATTGGCTCCTCCTTCTCAATTACCAACAGTTAATGATATCAAACCAAAACCAGAACTTTCTAAAGTTAATGATATTAAACCTGAAACTTCTTCAGCTTTAACTATTATTGATCAATCTCAATATATTGTCAATCCAAATGAAAAATCTTTACATATTAAAGAAATTCCTTCCTTTTTATCTGATCTTGATGTCACCAAAGCTAATAATGAATTCAAAAAACAATTACAAGACTATTATGTTTTATATAACCCTGCCTTTAAAAGAGATTTAGATGTTGAACTTGTGCATTCCTTGAATCATTCTTCAGTTGTTTGTTGTGTAAGATTTAGTAAAAATGGTGAGTTTATTGCTACTGGTTGCAACAAAACTACTCAAGTTTTCAGGGTTGACACTGGGGAATTGGTAACTAAATTAATCGATGATAGTACTTCCAATGGAGTTAATGATGATTCCAATAAGTCTAATCAGTCTAAAGATGTTTCTAGTTCTAATTCTAATGGTGATTTATATATCAGATCTGTTTGCTTCTCTCCAGATGGTAAATTTTTAGCTACTGGTGCTGAAGATAAATTAATTAGAATTTGGGATTTGAACACTAAAAGAATAATTAAAATTTTAAGAGGTCATGAACAAGATATTTATTCTTTAGATTTCTTCCCTGATGGAAATAGATTGGTTTCTGGTTCTGGTGATAAGACTGTAAGAATTTGGGATTTGAGATCTTCTCAATGTTCTTTAACTTTATCTATTGAAGACGGAGTAACCACTGTAGCTGTATCTCCAGATGGTCAATTAATTGCTGCTGGTTCTTTAGATAGAACAGTAAGAGTCTGGGATTCTACCACAGGTTTCTTAGTTGAAAGATTAGACAGTGGGAATGAACAAGGTAATGGACATGAAGACTCGGTCTATTCAGTTGCTTTTTCAACCAATGGTAAACAAATTGCTTCTGGATCTTTGGATAGAACTGTCAAATTATGGAATTTACAGGGTAAATCTGATTCTAGTTCTAGCGTAGGTAAAAAATCTTCTTGTGATGTTACCTATATTGGACATAAAGATTTTGTGTTATCAGTATGTGCTACTCCAAATAACGAATATATCTTATCAGGATCAAAAGATAGAGGTGTTATATTTTGGGATAGATTATCTGGTAATCCTTTGTTGATGTTACAAGGTCATAGAAATTCTGTCATATCTGTTGCTGTTTCCTTAAACTCCCAAGGAACTGAAGGTATTTTTGCTACTGGGTCTGGTGATTGTAAAGCTAGATTATGGAAATGGACCAGAAAATAAGCCAAATATGGAAACCGCTAACACTTAAAAAGGACCAAAATAGTTCAAAAAAAATGCCCAAAAAGACATACAAACATTAGCACAGCGGTTGTGTATGACCGGATGATCACCCGCTTTCTTTGTTTGAAGGTTAATCTTCAACTTGTCCCGTAGTTTCAAGTTGTATTCAATTTTTATTCTATGTAATAATATATTAAGTTGTAAATTATGCATATTTCGGACTTACCTTAAGCGTTTCAATACTGCAAGACCATGTGTGTACACACCACTAACATTTTCATGGCATTTAACCTTCGACAAAAACTCAATGTAGGCTTTTACGAGGTTGGTTGATGCTGCAACTTCTTTCGGTCATTTGTAATATGGTGATTAGAATTTCATCTAGGTAGAAATGTATGGAAGAAAGCGTGAAACACCATTTTCATGATAACAGTTAGTATGAGACAATAACTATTTCTTGAAATAAAGAACACTGTTTATGTCGCCTTCTTATACATGTGTATGGTTACAAGAATCATCCCATTTTGTATTTATGCCTTTTTAGCTAATATTTCTGGTCAGATATTGGATTTTATAGTATTTTTTCATTTCTCGTTCCATCACTAACTAATCCGCATCAAGATGATTCAAAGATTGTCACAGTTCCAATGGCAGCAAATCGAGACTTTACAAATTGGTCTGCAAAACATTTGAATCAAAATGAATCAAAAATTGTCACACTTCTAATTATGGGAGCCGTGACCTTGCTTATGGCAACCTTGCCTTTGAAAGGCTCTCTAATACTAGATTACATCTAGAAGAATCAAAGATTCCAATAATTGATGATACGAGAAATTATATACTGGTAAAATAACTACCCAAGAGTTAGGGACAATGTAAGAACTAACAAACCACCACAATTGTGGCTGTAGCTACTAAGAGAGAAACCATAGAATCTTCTTTTGAACTCATGGAACAAAAATCCTGTTAAATTTCAACTCTAGAAGTAAGTCCAACTTAAGAAGCATTTACGTAGAAATCGATGGAATTGCTAGAAAGGGAATATTTTGCCTCCGCACACTACCGTCCTGACTAAGATTTCCACCGCTTACAAATTAAGGATCAGTGCTCATACCACATTAAGTCGAGAAGTTCCAGTTTATTATAGCAATAGAAGCAATGAAGTTGGTCTATTGGCACAGAATTCACTATCCATTGGTATAGAACTCACTGTAATATAACGAGATATAGCTGCTTGACTAGGATTTTTATCTTGTTTAAATTATTAAGCAGATCCGATATATCTAAGCATTACAATGCTTACACTATCACCTAACGGATACGCGGAGTTATGGACTTATGATATGCAAAGTTTATGCAACTGCTAGTTATTTTTACCGTCCGCGATTTCCTAAATAGGTATGTCCGGTATAAGGCTGTATACGTAGATTTTTATAGAATTACTAATGGGGTTGTAGTATAAAAAGACCACCAAAAGCTCATTTTAGATGATAATTACCATTAAGCATTCATGTCTCTATATACATTTTTAAGAGGAAGTTTTTGGGGTAGACTTATCTACCATTTTTCAAGTCATAAATATTTTTCATATAAAGAAGAAGACCCTAGTTATGTGATCCCGGACAAGTATTTACTTGGTGTTAAAGATCATGTTGAAGTGTTACAAGAGGAAACCAGTGATAGTGGATCTAATTCAAGTTCATTATCAGGTACTACAGCTAAAGTTGATAGAATTATAGTGACGTGGGACGGAGATGATGATCCAGAAAATCCAAGAAACTGGCCACTTTGGCTCAAAGCTATTTTTATTTTAGAAATTGGCTTCTTAACCACCTCGGTATATATGGCTTCTGCCATTTACACACCTGGTGTAGATAAAATCATTGAGCAATTTAATACAACTCCTGTTATAGCCACCTTACCTTTAACAATGTTTGTTATTGGATATGGTCTTGGACCAATGGTGCTTTCTCCAATGTCAGAGAATGCTATCTTTGGTAGAACTTATATTTACCTTATTACATTATTTATTTTCGTCATTTTCCAAATTCCAATTTCATTAACGAATGATCTTACTACGTTAATTATTCTAAGGTTTTTCAGTGGGATTTTTGCATCACCTGCTTTAGCTACAGGAGGTGCTTCTATGGGAGATATTACTCATGTACCTTATATCCCTCTTACCATTGCCCTTTGGAGTATTTCTGCTGTCTGTGGTCCTTCTTTAGGTCCATTATTTGGTAGTATTTTGATTGTTAAACGTGACTGGCATTGGACTTTCTGGTTAACTTTAATGCTTGCAGGAATTGCTTTTGTTATATTAGGATTTTTGTTACCTGAAGCTTATGAAAAGACTTTGTTACTCAGAAAAGCCAAAAGATTAAGAAAAATAACTGGCAATGACAAAATTGTTTCTGAAGGAGAATTAGAGAATGAAGGATTAACAATTAAGGAAATTGCTATTGACACCTTATGGAGACCAATTGAAATTTCTTTCCGTGAACCAATAGTTCTTGCAATCAATATTTACATTGCATTAGTTTATTCCATCATGTATTTATGGTTTGAAGCTTTCCCAATCGTATTTATCGAAGTGTTTCACTTTGCTTTAATTCCTTACGGTGCTGCCTTCATCAGTGTCATTTTTGGTGTTTTATTAGGTGCTGTGGTTTATATTTATTACATTTTCAAGACTTACACGCTAAAACACCACAATGATGAAGAGGTCGAACCAGAGGTTTTCTTACCCATAATGATTGTTGGTGCAGTAATTATGCCTATTGGTATTTTTATCTTTGGTTGGAGTTCTACTGCTGATTCTCATTGGATAGGTCCTTTAATTGGAGCTGTATTATTTGCAGTAGGAGCTTTCATTATTTTCCAATCAGGATTTAATTATTTGGGTGCTTCATTCTATAACTACTTAGCTTCGGTATTTGCTGGTAATGACTTGTTTAGATCTACAATTGCTGGTTGTTTCCCATTATTTGCCAGACCTTTATTTAATAATTTAGGAAGTGAAAAGTATCCAGTTGGTTGGGGTTCTTCTGTCTTGGGTTTTATAGCAGTTGGAATGATTGCAATTCCAGTAGTTTTCTATTTGAAAGGCCCTAAGTTAAGAGCCAGATCAAGATATTCCAACCTTTGAGCTATCTAGATTTATAGATTATTTATGAACTAATTTACGTATGGTTTGCATTCTACTTATAACCTGTAGAAAACTGAATCAACGCGATCGTAAAATGCTCGTTTAGTTGAAAAATTTTGGGAAATATACACTTATCATGTCAGTTTATCAAGCTTCTGCCACAGCACCTGTCAACATTGCCGTATGTTCTTGCCATTCTAAAGCATTAATACACTAATAAAAAGTATACTAACCAATTTTTAGACTCTTAAATATTGGGGTAAAAGAGATAAATCATTAAATTTACCAACAAACTCATCTATATCAGTTACTTTGTCTCAAGATGACTTAAGAACATTGACCACTGCTTCTTGTTCAGAAAACTTCGAGGAAGATCAATTATGGTTGAATGGTAAGTTAGAAAGTTTAAAAAGTGAAAGAACACAAGCCTGTTTGAAAGATTTACGTGATTTAAGACGCCAATTAGAACTGACTGATAACTCATTACCCAAATTATCTGAATTCAAATTACATATTGTTTCTGAAAACAACTTCCCAACTGCTGCTGGCTTAGCATCATCTGCTGCTGGATTTGCTGCCTTAGTTTTCCTGATTTCCAGATTATATGAATTACCTCAAGATTTATCAGAAATTAGTAAGATTGCTAGAAAAGGTAGTGGTTCTGCTTGTAGATCCTTATTTGGTGGTTATGTTGCATGGGAAATGGGATCTTTAGAAAATGGTGAAGATTCTAAAGCCGTTGAGGTTGCACCATTAGAACATTGGCCAAATATGAAAGCTTTAATCTTGGTTGTCTCTGATGATAAAAAAGACGTTCCATCTACTTCTGGTATGCAAAGTACTGTTGCAACTTCTGATTTATTCCAACATAGAATTACTGAAGTTGTTCCAAAGCGTTTCGAAGAAATGAAGAGTGCCATTCTTAATAAAGATTTTAAAACTTTTGCTGATTTAACAATGAAAGATTCCAATTCTTTCCACTCAGTTTGCTTGGATTCATTCCCACCAATCTTTTACTTAAATGATACTTCCAAAAAAATCATAAAATTAGTTCATAAAATCAATGAAGTAGAAGGTAAAACAATTGTTGCTTATACTTATGATGCAGGTCCAAATGCCGTGTTATATTACGAATCTGAAAATGAAGATAAAGTATTAAGCGGTTTATTACCTTACTTTAAACAATTAGAAGGTTTCAAAGCTCCAAAAGAGGTATCTAGTTTCGACTATGCTTCTTACATCCCAGAAATCACTGGTGTCGCTAAAATCATTGCTACTCAAGTTGGCTGTGGTCCAAAACAAGTCCAGGATTCTTTAATTAATGAATCCGGCTTACCAAAGTAATTGTTGTTATGCACTAATAGATTATCCTCTTTTTAATATATAATACAGATGATTTATGTTAAATCAAACCTGGGGAAATGAGATTCTGTAAATAGAGAAAAAACTTTTCTCTTTATTAAAGTTTAGCTGAAATAATATAATGTTGTTGAGTAGTCATGCTTCCAAAAGCATACTAAGATATCCAGGGTTGCATAGGTCCGTGTTACAATCCATTAAGAATTCATATACACGGCCTCAATTGAGAAACTTCTCCTCCATACCAAGATTATATCAAATTCAAAAACCTCCAATTGATGAACCTAAAACTTCTAATATTGTTAAACCTTTGGTTAAAGAAACAGTGAAAACACCACCAAAAATAATCGATGATATATATACAATCCCAAACATCCTTACTATGACCAGAATAATCACCACACCTGTCATTGGGTATTGCATATATACTGGACACTCAAACGCAGCAATCTCATTGTTCATCTATTCATGTGTTACTGACTTTTTAGATGGATTCATTGCCAGAAAATTCAATATGAAATCAATATTAGGTACTATTATTGATCCAATTGCTGATAAGTTGCTAATGGGGATTTGTACTATTTCACTTTCGTTAGTTCATGTGATGCCTGGTTATGTAGGTGCTCTTATCATTGGGAAAGATGCCATGTTAGCTTTGATGGGTGTATATTATCGGTATATCACATTGCCAGCTCCAAAGACATTTCAAAGATTTATAAACTTGAGCATTCCTACAGTTTCAGTGGAACCTAATTTATTATCCAAGGTTAATACTGGGTTGCAAATGGTATATATTGGGAATTTGGTGTTCAAACCTCAATTGGAACATTTCTTCATGTCTGATAATTATGATATCTTCTTACAAGGATTTGAAGTCACTGTAGCTATTACTACAGTGTTGAGTGGATTATCCTATATATTCAGCAAAAGATCCGTTAAATCATTAAGTACTCAATTAAAGCTTCCTAAAAAATAGGAATAGCTTTACCACTTTTAATGCTATAATATGACCTTGTAAATAATCTCATTGCTCTAATACACGATTAAAACATTGGTTAAAGTTAGAGGTGTTTTAAACATCTCGTCCTTGGGCTTTTGAAAGATTAAATATTTTATTGCTGCAAATTATAAAATAAGAAATTAGCAGAAAGTAGCAGAAACTAGCAAGTAAAAGCCCTGGAAATTAACAAATACATCTATAGAATCAGTCTAGAACCTTAAAAAGTGATACTACTAAAACGATACCCAAATCACCACTGATCTATCTGCATAGTACTTTCTTCTTCAAAGAATTGGTACTTTTCTCCTATATTTGCACTTTGATACTTTTCCAATAGTTCATTCAGATCTACAAGGAGCAACAAATTCATGATGGAAATATGATTATCGCAAGATATATGCCATCTCAAATCCATCAATACATCAATATACATCAGGATTTTGCCATTTTTATTCTTCACTTCATAAGGTTTACGTTTTGGTTTTTGACAATCATCATATCTATAATCATCATAATGAATAGACCCACTGACCCCCCATGGAATCAAGCCGTATATACGAATAACAATGTATGTCACAAAGTGCTCTTTATACTCATCATCGGCTCTTTTAGTCATTCTTTGATAAAAATATTTGACCAAAGTATTTCGTAAGTCATAATCATCATCAGTTGGTTCGATGTCAAGAAAGGTTTCTATACTCTCAAATAGCTGCTTCATAAGCTCCAGATCTGCCAATACCGACATATCTTGATCGAAGACTACCATTGCATCGTTCAATAATGTGTTCACAATATCATAATCAAGTTTGATTGTGGTTCCAATGGCGGTTATAATTTCAGGAATATCTTCAAAAGCAGTATCGTCATTAATCCGTGGTTTAATCCGTGGATTCTCCTGTTGCATTCCCATCTTCTCTAGACATTCAGCCAATGTCAATTTCTGAGAATGTCTATATTTAATTATGGCAAGGCTAAGTGCTATATCAATATCCATTACAATTACTTAATAATTTACAAACAAGTACAAACACTTGAGATAATAAAATTATATATTAATTTCCAAACTTACAATATGCTAATGTATCATTACTCATTATTCATTATTAATTATTCATCAATCTACCACTTCTTTTTCCACCTCCCGTTTTCTCTTTCTTAATCTCATCCATACTCTACGTCTGATAAAATTACCAAAATAATATTTACCCTTCCAATGCCTACTTTTAAATAAAATCTTAGAATAAATCCATCCTTGATCATCAACATCATCTAACATTAGAACATACCATTTATCCCATTCCCATTCCCAATAAAGATCTGGTAATGGTAAGTTATCTAAACTATGATCAATTAACATTAGATTTTGTCCATTTATCAGTTGGAAACTCGAGGGATCCACCAAAGGAAGTAAACCATTACTACTAAAGAAGGGAATTCCAAACATTTTGAATCCACGTTGGTTTTCTATCACCAATTCAAACTTGAATTCATACTCCTTGTTGTCCAATAGAAGTCGTTTAATCTTGTTAAAAAAGCTTAAATTAATGGAAATAGTATCATTTAAGTACTTATAAAATTGGTTCAACTGAGGTAGATTGAGGAGATTTTCATTGAATTCCTTATCAACTAATTTATTCATTAGCATTCACCTCTATTTCCCAATAGAAATGGCCAAGTTAATTTATGGTTTTATTGTGGCTTCTCAAGTTATTGAATCCAAGTTCTCACATTTCTCACTTTAATTGTTCTCAAATATTTTTTAAGTCTAAATATAATAAGCAATCCTTGAATTAAATTTGATTTTGGATACAGAAAGCTAAACTTCAATAACCCTATAATAGAGAGATTGAGATCATTATATTATTGCAAGTGATTGCAGGAAGCGCAATATATTGGAAACGGAATATACTACAGTAGACTTCCTCGATATTTGTCATCTTGTTGTATTTCGGAGTGAATAATGTCATCAAATAATTCTAGGGCAGATAAATACCTGAAGAGATCTGATAGTATGTCCAATGTATTCTTTAACAATCCTTTTGATTTTTCTGCTTATCCCATGACAAATCCTCCTTTATTTGATCAAAGTATGTTTATCAATTATGGCCATGATGGAACTCCGACCTTGAGGAGAAGAATTTCCATTTCCAATGGTCAAATTGGTCAAATTATAAATAACGAAGCTATTTTTGATGATTCTTATGAAGTAAGCCAAGATACAACTCCTGTGGATTTGAATGATAAACAAAGCTTCCAACCTCAACAACAATCCCACAATGAACCTTTTGCTGGTACAAGTATGGTTCACTCTAACCTTCAAAGTAACTTGGATTCGAATGTAATGAATGCTGTTCAACTCAATACATCAATGGCCCATCCTGATGATTTCCACCCCACTGCAGTAAAAGAACCACTGGCTCATGATTTGCCTCAGAAACTGTTTTCAACAGCTCCTCATCATCAAGGGACAAATGATTTAGTATTCAATGACAATACACCATTAGTTTCAGCATCAGGGACAGAAACAGCGGCACCCAGAACAGCTCATCCACCAACTATAGCTGCATCGGAACAGAGGTCTAATATACCACAAGGCCAAACAATTCCAGTGTCACAACATTCAGCTACGATTGACTTGACGCAATCTCCATCAAGTGCAAATGTGAGCAGTGATCACACATCTTTTGCAGGAGTGCCGCCTCCTAATCATCAGTTGATCTATAATAATGAGGTCATCTACAATCCCAATAATGGACCTATTCCAGGAACAGCAGCATGGAAACGTGATAGATTATTAGAGAGAAATAGAATTGCTGCATCAAAATGTAGAAAAAGAAAGAAGCAAGCTCAACAGCAACTAACTGAAGATCTTAATGACTTGAAAATGGAAAATAGTCACTTACGTGAGAAGCTTGAGAATTATGATAAGTTTTTCAATTTGATTCAAAGCTTTTTCAATAAGAGTTCAAATTTTGAAAATATCGATAGTTCTGCAAATGAATTTGAGCTCATCACTAAAGCATTAAATTCAAAGAATCAGAAAGATTTGTTTAAAGTGCTTCAAGATTATGAACCTCCGGTACTGCCGCATATTAAACAAGAGCCAGATACTTAATTTGTATTTTCTTTCTTTATGCCTATGTATTTCATGACCTTTTCTTGTAGTTTTTAAGTACATATATACAAACGTATATATATGAATTAGTGTGTAATTAATCAAATTTATCTCCAACGCGATTCAAAAAAAAATTGGAAAAAACTTGAATTGTAACGGCAATTTTCTGAACATGTCTTTGAAATTACCTCAAGCACCCAACTCGGGGCTCTTCAAACAAGGCTACTATCAATCCCACTCTAGTGCTGATGGTGCTATCATCAGAAATATAGAAGCAGTAAGGGAAATCTCCAATATTGTGCAAACTTCTATGGGTCCAAGCGGACGTAATAAGATCATTGTTAATAAGCATGGCAGGACTTTTGTAACAAATGATGCTGCCACAATGATTAATGAACTTGAAATAGTTCACCCTGCTGTTAAAGTGTTAATTATGGCATCAAAACAACAAGAATTTGAAATGGGTGATAATACTAATTTAGTTATCATTTTGGCAGGTGAATTTTTGAATATTGCTGAAAAATTATTAAATTTGGGATTAAGTGTTAGTGAAATTGTTCAAGGTTATAATTTAGCTAATAAATTTGTTATGGATAAATTGGAATCTTTGGTTATCAATAAAGTTGAATCCTTGAGTGATTTTGATGAATTGATGAAGGTTACTAAAGCTGTTGTTTCTTCAAAACAATTTGATTTAGAACCAGTGGTTTCAAAGTTAATTATTGATGCAGTTAAGTTAGTATTAAATCCCAAAAGACCAAATGCCTTTAATGTTGATTCCATTAGGACCGTTAAAATCATGGGTTCAAGTTTAGCCAATTCTCAAGTTATTAAAGGAATGGTTTTCCCAAGACAACCAGAAGGATCAGTTAAGAATATAAAATCCAAATCTAAAGTGGTAGTATTTTCCTGCCCAATTGATATTTCAACAACAGAAACATCTTCTACTGTTTTATTACATAATGCTCAAGAAATGCTTGATTTCTCTAAAGATGAAGAAAAACAATTAGATCAAATGTGTAAAGAAATTAGTGATTCAGGAGTTAAAGTTATTATAGCTGGTGCATCTGTTGGTGAATTAGCTTTACATTATTTCAACAAATATGGTATTTTAGTTTTAAAAGTGCCTTCTAAATTTGATGTTAGAAGAGTTTGTCAAGTATGTGGGGCTACACCTTTACCAAGATTAGGGGCTCCAACTGCTGATGAAATGGGTGAAATTGATATTATTGAAACCAAAGAAATAGGTGGTGATAGAGTTACTATCTTCAGACAAACTGAAGATTCTATATCAAGAACTGCTACTATCATATTAAGAGGTGCTACTCAAAATAATTTAGATGATGTTGAAAGATGTATAGATGATGGTGTTAATTCTATCAAAGGATTATTGAAAAATAATCAATTATTACCAGGTGCAGGAGGTACTGAAATTGAATTAACAAAATTAATTACAAAATATGGTGAAACTACTCCAGGTTTATTACAATTAGCCATTAAACATTATGCTAAAGCTTTCGAAGTTATTCCTAAACTCTTGGCCGAAACTTCGGGTTTAGATCCAACAGAAATACTTTCTAAATTATACTCAATCCACTCATTAAATGATAATTCTGGTTTAAACATAGGTATTGATATCGAAAATAATAGCAATGATGGATTAATTAATGTTGATGATCAACTAATTTACGATTTATTATCTTCCAAGAAATCAGCTATTAATTTAGCTACCGAAGCTGCAAGTACCATATTATCAATCGATCAAATTATAATGGCTAAAAGGGCTGGAGGTCCTACGATGCCAAATAAACCAACTCCACAAAATTGGGACCAAGATGATTAAGTTTAAAAGGAAGTATTTGTATATATATAGAAAGAATTAATAAAAATATTTCCCCAATTAAGTTATTTATTTAATAGATTTAGCACTTTTAATAAAATTTTCAATTTTGGTAGGATCTTTAGCACCTTGTACTTCAACACCTCCGCTAACATCAACACCAATAATATTATCAAATCCTCCTAATTGTCTCACGTTTGTCTCATTCAATCCTCCCGCTAATATATATTTTCCAACTTTTAGTTGGTGTAATAATGTCCAATCGAGTACTTTTCCTTCTCCTCCTAATTCTGAATCAAGAAGTGGTATCAAGAATCCGTTACCAAAGTATTTCCCTCCAATAAGTATGTCTTCGAAATCTGAGAGAATAGACGGTATCTCATTGGGGATTACATACCGAGGAATAACACCATACTTCTTGTTATGCTCAGATGCATTAAATTTGCAATATTGTAACTTATTTTCATTTCCATGTAATTGAAGTATATCTACACCTACTTTGTCTGCTATTTCAAACACTTCACTAATGAGTTGATTTCTAAAAACTCCCACAGCAAACGGTCCATTTTCATGTAAAAGAGTCTGAAGCTCTGTGTAAAAGTGTTCAAGACTATCAAACTCCATCGATTCCAAGAAATCCAAGATTTGTGTGAAATTTTCATATTTGGATCCGTTCGCTATTCTTTTTTGTTTAACTGATTCGCATATATGCTTAGCTACTTCTAAATCGATTGTTCTAGCTCTTCCAGGTACCATAATCATTCCTATAAAATTTGCTCCATGTTTTATGGCTACTTCGGCATCAGCTAACTCTTTTATACCACATATCTTGACTAACATCCTGGTAGAGATGTTTTCTTTTTTTTTTGAGAATGACTAAATCGCAATCTAATTTGGATCTGGGGAAGACAACAGGCGACGTTTTTTTAAATGACGCATACGAAAGGAATGATATTTGGGTATTACTATTTAGGGATTTTGGTTAAAAATTATTTTTATTATTCTTCTAATTAATCATTATGATTATCTTTTCTAAAAAGTTTGCCAAAGTTCTTGAAATTCTCATTGAATTTATTAATATTACTTTCACTGTTGATGGCCAATTCTCTAAGATTTTTTTCCAAATTGTTGATCTTCAATTTTGGCTTATTAGCTTCCAGTGGGGAACTTATAAAAGAACTAGAACTATTGATCACTGGAGTAGAATTTTGTGATGGTGTAGACTCATCTTGAATAACCGATAAAACTGGCGATTCTTCTAATAGATCGTTATCAGCTATCTTGATTTGTGAGTTAAACAATTCAATATATTTTCTCTGTTCCACAACCGTTAAATTCTTAAGGCTTAAAAATTTCTTGAAATTTCTTAAGGATTTATCTTTTATAAGTTTAAAGTAATTTTCAACTAAATTTTCCACTGGTAAGGTTGGTGTCAATAAAAGACTCAATAAAGTCTCCAATCTTCCAAAGTGAGTTTCGACAAAGCTTTCATAGTATTTAGAAGTTTCGGGATCTGAACCGTCAAAATTAGCATTAGCATAATTGGGAAGTAGAATTATAAAACTTTTCAAATCTTTAATATCTTTTAGTATTTGTTCAATGGACAATATACTAATAGGCTTAATTAGTTTCAAATTGTTAGAGAAATCTCTTATTATCAATTCCACCATTTTGTTGCATAAATTTTTAATATAACTTTCTCTGATTATTAATGGTAAAATGACTCTGCTATATTTTAGCAATGTCTGCTTAAAATCAAGCATATAATTAGACAATGAAGTAGAAGTTTCATTGATTTGCCAGTTATTATTTTCAAATTGCCTCCAACTAAACTTGAGGTTTGCTTGAATCAACCCTACTAATTTGGTAGTGGCGGAGTTGATTAATGATAAGTATTGATTCTTCAAATTATCAAATGTGAATTTATCTTTGTACTGTGGTTGGATTAAACCATTAATCTTATTATATAAATCATCAGTATTGTTGATAATATAGTCCCCAGTATTGAGCAACATGGTTAAATATTTAATCAATTCAAGCAGTTCAGTTTCATTATTAGTTCCAGTTGAATTTTCAAGTTCTCCAGTATTTACTAGAATTGGGAGAAGAATTCTTGAATGATATTCATTCAAATATTTGTTAAATAAATTGGATAAGTCAATTAATATCTTGCCATTGGAAATTTTTAGAATTTGAATTAATAATTTCTGGTAGACATTAAATAATTCAATTGATGAATTTGATATATTGGGAATGCTGTTAACTTTTAAAATATTTAAGAAGTCATTAAAATTGTCAGTTGATTGGAATTCACTGGGTATTTTTGGAACAGAAAAAAATTCAATGATCTTTGAGTTTAAGAATTTATCCTGTTCATTAATCCAGACATTCAAGTATGGTTCAAAAATTTTTGAAATAACTTTAGTGAAGTATTCAGTTTCGAGTAAAGAGTTATATTTATTCTCGAACTCCAATGTTATATTAAGGCAATTTAATAGAACATCTGAATTGACTTTTTTATTGGATTTTTGTAGTTTGGCAATAATATCTTCCTTTGTTATTTCACAAAATAGCTTTGCAAGTTCAAGTTGAATATTCCAAGTTTCAGGGAATATGCCTTTATAATCATTTTTAACCTTATTAAAAACATTATTGAAATATATGAATCTTCTATGAAGATTCTCCAAAGAACCAGCTTCATCAAAATTATTAAATATCTGCTTAATCTCTTTTAACTGTAAATTATAGAACCAGTTCAATAATTTATCAGGTTGTTTTGGATCTATTAACTCCAATATCAAACATGCATAACTTAATTCCTTCATTTGCTTATTGTGTACCAAAATTTCTTCGAAATCAAAGTAGATATTATCCACTAATTTGACTTCAATTCTAGTCATAACAAGAGACAATTTGTTGATCTCCTCAATTGACTTATATGGTTTGAAAAAAATTAACAAATCTTTGATATTATTAAGATGGTTGTAAATATTTCTATAATTATAATCAATCTTCAACAATTGGTTCAATTCATTAATTGAATAACTCAAAATTTGTAGACGCTTAAAAATATTCATAGACAATGTAAGATTCTTCTTTAGGTTATCGAGCTTGGATATTTCAGTGGTGATGGAGGATATTGATTGTTGGATGTCCATAGACTTTGTCTGTGTATGCTGAATAGTTTCCACTAACTCAGTAATTTCATCTGTTGATAATTTGTTGTTAGATTGAACCTGATTGTAGTCCAAGATGTTCTGACGAATCAGCTTATTCAACGCCACCTTATGATTATTAATATGCAGAAGAAGATTCGGAAGATCCTTTAAAGCTTGTGGACTTTGAAACACTCTTTGAAGGTCTCCATATGGATCATAATCAAAAGAATTCATCTTCAGATCTGGTAGGTTTAAATATCGTTCTCGCGAGCACAAATCCCAAATTGAAAATGCTCAGAAAAATAGAAAAATAAACCACTTCCAAAGTAGGATGGCAGCATACATCTTTACGATCATAAAAAGTAGGACAGGGCTGGAAGAAAAACAGAGAAGGTGAGCTAACCAACAAGAATCAACCACATTACTTACAAAGAGATTGTTGAAATAAATTGACAAACTGTTGTTTAGTTTAACCGCATATACAAAACCCTGTACCTTAAAAACCGCAGCCTCTCAGTCAATAATAAAGACACAACATGAACTATACTTAAATAGGTACAATTAGTACAGATCATACAAGATACAGTTCCTCACTACGATTTAAAGCCTAATCGGGACTATACAGTAGAATTGACCATAAAGACGCCCCACATTTTTATAGTTAACTTAATAGAGTAATTTTCATACACTGACAATTACCTATTCCGGTAAACATATGATAAAATAGGTAACTTAAAATCCAAAGTTTTCCTTGACTAGCGTATCCAAACTGTGATATTCTTTCATATATAACCAAAGCAGTTTAGACTATCTCCAATTTAACCATTCCGAATTTTTACTAGTGATTATCTTTTGACCTTTGTTTTATCATATTTGACATTTTGAGTATCCTAAATTAACTTGTCAATTACCGAAAATTTTACTTAACGAGGGTGAATCAATAAAGAAGGAAAATAAAAATTTTCATAAACTATGGCTAGATTTAAATTTGGCAAGAACAAGAAAAAAGATGGATCAATTGATGTGAATGCATCAATGGATTCAGATGCCACATCTATTGAGGCTGGATCCCCAAATTTGGATAACAATCTTCCTGTGGTGACAGTACAAGGTGCCAATTTTGAAAAGCTGGAGCGTCAGCCTCAAAACATACCTAGTCGTCAAGAACCTCCAGCTTCTATATTAAAAGGTGGTAATATGACTCCTAGCTATCCAGTACCTTCTTCTACTCCTTGGTTGAAGCATAAATTGAAAAATTCTCCCTTCCCAAGATACAGACATTCTGCATCAACAATCTCTTCAGAAAAGAATGAAATCTATTTGATGGGTGGGTTGAAAGAAGGAAGTGTTTTTGGAGATACTTGGAAAGTTACTCCAATTGTTAACCCAGAAACCAATCAAGTGGTGGATTACACTGCCGAAAACATTGTCATTGTAAATAATAATAATCCTCCTGCAAGAGTAGGCCATTCTTCCGTATTAATTGGTAATGCATATATTATTTATGGTGGTGATACTGTTGATACTGACTTTAATGGTTTCCCTGATAATAACTTCTATTTGTTCAATATCAATAATAACAAATATACTATTCCTTCTCATATCTTGAATAAACCAAATGGTAGATATGGTCATACTATTGGAGTTGTTTCATTAAACAGTCAATCTTCCAGATTATATTTATTTGGTGGTCAATTAGAAAATGATGTATTTAATGATTTATACTATTTTGAATTGAACACTTTCAAATCTCCAAAAGCTAGATGGAATTTAGTTGAACCTTTAAATAATTTCAGACCTCCTCCTTTAACTAATCATACAATGTCTGTTTACAAGAATAAAATTTATGTATTTGGTGGAGTTTATAACAATGAAAAAGTTTCCAATGACTTGTGGAGTTTTGATGTGGCCAGTAGTAAATGGACTCAAATTTCCACCTCTGGTAATATTCCTTTACCTGTCAATGAACATGCTGCTTGTATTATCAATGATAAATTGTTTATCTATGGTGGTAATGATTTCAGTGGTATAATTTACAACTCTTTATATGTATTAGATTTACATACTTTAGAGTGGTCCAAATTAACTTCTGATGGTGAAGTAGATGGTCCTGGTGCTAGATGCGGTCATTCCATGACTTATATTCCAAATTTGAATAAGTTGTTGATTATGGGTGGTGACAAAAATGATTATGTCTCAAGTGATCCAAACGATTTTAATACTTATGAAACTAAAGATCCAAATGTTGAATTGGATACAATGATTTATGAATTAGATCTTGATTCTATCTCTCACTTCTTATCATCGAAACAAACGGTTGTGAAAGCAACCAAAAAATCAATAAATGGTGGTATGAATGGTTCTAGTGATTTGAATGATTTTGCTTCTACTGCTGAGCCAACTCATTCATCTTCTGTTAATGAATATCCTCCAACTATGGCTGCATCTGATAGATTACCGGATATTGCTACTGCTGCTGTTTTAGGAGGCGCTGGTACTGCTGCTGGTGCTGGTGCTACTAATAACGTAGTTTCTGGTTCCAACAGTGATCTCAGACAAGGATTTGAACGCCATGGAAGAAGTTTTTCTGCTGGGCCTGAAGATTTCAGAACTCCTGAAGCCTCCCCAGAAAGAAAGAAACAAGAAGATAAATTTATTGATGTACCATCGTCTGCTGTTTCAGAAAAAGGAATAATAACTGATGAAGATTATAGTAAAGATGTTCCGGAACCTGATCTTGATATGGATTCATACTCTGGAGGATATACCAATGGTCATTCAGGAACACATGCAAGAAACAAATCTGTTGATCAAGAAGCGTTTGCCAATACACCTGATTTATCCAAAACTTCCAATGTGAGAAGTGGATCAGCGGTGGTGGGAGCTTCTGCAGCAGCTGGTGTTGCCGCTGGTATTGGATCTCGTGCAGCATCTGGTTCTAGTGAAAATGAAAAAGTAAAGAAGTTGATCAATGAATTAACTGCTGAATTAACTTCTTTGAAGCAAACCACTAAATTAGAGATGCAAAATGCTACTGAAAAAATCAATAGATTAGAAGAAGAAAACAAGCAATTAAAGTCTGTTGATGGCCAAAAGTTACAGGATCAACTTAAAGATAAAGATCTTATTATTTCTCAATTGAAGCAACAAATTGATCCAAGTTTAGTTCAAATTGATGAAGAGGGAGAGAATAAAGCCATAGATCCTGATTCTTCTAATTCAATTACTGAATTAACTAGATACAAATTGGAAAGATTAGAATTAAATAATAAATTGGTCTATTTAACTAAAGAAAATGAATCTTTACGTGAAAAGATTGAAGAATTTGAACCATTTATGAATAATCAAATTGGCCAATTAACAGATTTCCAAAAAATCATCAGCAAGCAAGAGGAAAAGATCAAAGCTTTAGTAGGACAAGTAAAAGACCAAGAATCATTAAATAAAGAACTTAATGAATGGAAAGCTAAATATCAAAACTTGGAGATTGAATTCCAAAACTATAAATCCATTCATGCAGATGATGACATTGAAGTTACCGATGATGAAGTTGACGATGAATCACATGACACTACTAATAAATCCATTTTAAGTAATAGCACAACCAAGAGAAGTAAGAAAGATATTTCTAATCATTTGGAAAACTTGGTTCAAGCTTGGAATTCAAGGAATATTTCTTCAGCTTCAAGTGCCAGAGGTATCTCAGTGGGAGAAACATCATCTAACAAAGATGCGGTAGATCCAATGGTTCTTGAATTACAAAAACAATTGGATTCTTTAATGAAGATCAGTAAAGAGCAAGAAGTAACCACTGCTAGAGAAATCTCCAACTTGAAAAATGAATTAGCACTTAGGTCCAATGACATTAAATCATACGAACAAAACTATAAGGACGCTTTGCAAAGTGTAAATAATACTTCAAAAGCCTTAAAATTAACCCAAGAAGAATTGAATAACAAAAACTTATTAATGGAAAAATTAGTTAAAGAAAACAATGAATTAAACTTGTTTAAAAAAGCAAGCAAAAGAACATCCACCAGAACTCCACTTGTGGGTCCGGGTCATGATTTCAATGTTGACGCACCTATCAAAGAAGATGATAATGAAGATGACGAAGAATCTGCCATTGAAAACGCCCACTTTAATATGAAGATCAAAGATTTGGAAGCTGATTTGTTTATCTTGAAGCAAGAAAGAGATCAATTGAAACAAAATGTTACCAACTTACAAAAGCAATTATACTTATCACAATCAAGCCCATAAAATGTATTATTTCATCACTTAACTTTGTAGTTTATTATATATAATGTTTTATAATGCAAAAAATGCTCATCTCAGTCTAACTAGCTATATATTACATGTAATCATCAGTTCATTAAGAAATAAGGAGGTCGGTATATTGAATGGTTTGGGTTATTGTTGTTGATTTTGGCTCTGATCTAGGCTTTCATGCTGACCTTGATGTTGATCTTGATGTTGCTCTTGATGTTGCTCTTGATTTTGATCTTGATCTTGATCTTGAGGTTGATTGTATCCTTGAACCAACATATCATTACTGGATCCTTCATAAGCTGGAACATATCCATACTGCTCATTGATCGTTGAATTGTTAGAAGCTTCAAAGAAGTCGTCATCAAGTCCACCTGACACACCTGATTGCTCCCGTAAAATATCTTCACCAATGGGACTAACAGCTCTAGATTCATCATCAAATTCTAATGGAGGTTCTGATGGCAATAAACTTGACTCATGAGCTCTTATTCGTTCTTTCTCATTGGAATGAACATGTTCGGGCATTGGTAATAAATCCATTCCACCAGCTACTGTACTATAATCAGGAACGTTCTGGTCAGGGTGGGTTTCAATAATTTCAGGTATCAGTTGGATGCCTGTGTGACTGTTATTGTTGTTATTGTTGTTACCGTAAGGATTAATCAGGCTAGAACCATTGAAATTAGGTGGTGATATGTTGGGGTAATTTTGAACGTTGGCCAACGGTGAATGTCCAGTCGTTGGGGGATCAGATGTCGATGATCTTCTTGAGAGTGGTGAATTCAGTACTTGCATATCATCAGGAGTGCCACTTGAAATTCCTGTTCTTTCTTCATCGGACGACAGACGATGAGTTCCAACTATAATTTCAGATGTAAGTTGAAGGAATTTTTTCAGTCTTTTATACTTATCAGTATTAACGAAAGTAGCTCTTTCCTTTTGATTAATATCAGTAGAACTAGCGATATATTTATACTGGAATCTTACATCATTCACTGACCTTATGGAATGCATTTGATTAGTACTATTAATTGACTCTTCTTGAATATTTGAACTTGAAGGAAAGTCAATCAAGGGGGAGCCATGATTGTTTTCATTACCAGGTGAATTATTGATAGCATCCAAAGCAATTGACTTACCTGATAAATTGATTAAAACTTCAATGAAATATTGGAAAGTCACTAAAGGACAGTCACTTATGGTTGGGAAAGCATCTGCTGGAACTCGAATACTGGTTGTAATTTCCGATTGAAAAGTGTTTGGATCAACATATAATGGAACAATTGATTGAACCAAATCTTTTCTAAATGAATGGTATACTCCATTTGGCCCATTATCTAATCGACAAACTCTTACAAAAGTAACTATAATACCATTTAAGTCTTGAACTTTACGTAAATGATCAATTTTTATTTTGATAGGTATTAATTCACCTTTAAGGTACCCTTTTCTGGGTATTATTAAACATACTTTGATTGTATCTGGAGTTGACTCAAAATCATAAGAGACACTTGATGGAGTTTGTGCAGTTGTACTAGAAGTTTCTGCTACTTGTTGAGCAGTAGTTTCTCCTTGATAATTTCCTATACTTGTAGGAGAATGATGATCATAATTCAGATTTATTAGCTGACTTGTCTCCAATGGAGTATTACCATTGGATTCTGTAGCACCTAAAATTTGCTGGTCAGAATTATTAGATGAAAATGTGCTATATGTATGTGTAGTAATGTTAGAATTTGAACTTATTGTTCTTGATAATTTCTTATTGAACCTTGGATCTTTTATAATTAATTTCTTTGGCTTTGGAATTGGTAATTCACTTACATCAATTGGATTTATTAAATTAATAAGTTTTTCGGATGTATAATTGGTCTTATTCATTATTTTCAAATTCTTTGTTTTAGACAAAATTCCTGGAGATGATGGTGATGTATTAGAACTTGGGCTTGAACCAGGACTAGAAATAGATGAATTAAGTGTATCGGAATCATGCATGGACGCTATAAGCAGATAAGTTATGGATCCTTTACCAAAGTCAATACTTGTATAAATCCTTTTATTTGGTAATTTAACAATAAATGGAAATCTATGTTCTCCTTTAAATAATCCATTAAAAAATTCTCGATCACTCGTATTATTGTCATCACTTCCATAAATCTTGATGGTATGATTAAACAAGTTATGCTTAACAGGTCTTAACTTTGAATGAGAAGATGCATTAATCTTAACATAGCCTATTAATGATAAAGTTATAGTTATATTAGCCAAATTCTTTTTCGATATTAAAATAATTTGTCCTGATACTTCGTCACCTGGGAGCCAGGAATTATGGGGGTTATCTAAAGTTACATAAAACTCTGAAACAGAATTGAAGTCAATTTTAAATGAAGATGTTAATGAATTAGATGAAGTTTTGGTTGAAGTTAATGGGAATACCAGTCTTGAAGTGGTGGTGGTGGCGGAAGAATCCGGATTATCATCCAGAATCTTCAGCTTGTTTGGCATCATTCTGGCCACAGCTTTTCTCATTATGGATGCAATGGCAGACTGTTCGAAATCTAATGGATTGTTTCTTAGTTAGGTGATATGTGTTATATTATCTCACAAATAAAGTCTCTTGTTGAACATGAAATTACTGGGAATCCACAGAAAAAAATAGTATTAGTAATAAAATCCAACTACTTTTAATGGCTAGTAATTCAAAGAACAGTGTGTTTTGCTATCAGTTCAAAGTATCTAATTTATTCAAACCTCTTAAAGGATCTGTTTCCCTTCTATTAATTGTAGTCCAAATAACGGGATAAAACGCTGTCAGTTAACTGGAGAACAAAATTAAAATAATGCGGATTTAATTCTCGATAAGATACTACTGACCTATGCCTAAATGCAAAAGCTACTGGCAAGCGTTATATAGAATACAGTGGGTTTTAGAATAGTGAGAGTTAGCACTGGTAGTAATTAACAAGATTAGAGTTGGATTTCGACAGAAACTCTCGAGAGTTTATACGAAACTACTTTAAATAGTGACAGGAGCGGAAAAGTGCCCCAAGACCAATAATAGGCGGAGCACTCACCCAGATTGCCGGAATATCCTCTATTTATATTTAGACATTCTTTAGTCATTTTTTTAACAAAATCATCTAGCAAACTCATATCTCCCATTATCTCGTATATATATGCCAACAAAAATTTCTTGTTGCTAACGGTATTTCCGTTAAGGTCGTGAGTATTTATTTTTCGTTTTGCTTGAAAAATTTCTCTATTTAATTAATTTGTAACAGTGTATATTTTATAATTCAAAAGAAAAAAAGATGATTAATCCTACTATACATGAATGAAGGCCATAATAACCGTATGGTGAAATGATTTAGTTGGGTTTTTTTTTGAAAAAAAAAGTGTCCATTAATGCCATTAATCAAAGGTTTTCTTTGTACCTTTGAATTCTTGAGATTGTCTTGGTCTTGGAGAGCTGGTGGCACTTCTATCTCTGTTACCACCAAATCTATCACCACCAAATCTGTTACCACCAGATCTGTCACCACCAAATCTATCATTACCAAATCTTCTTGGAGTAGAAGATGGGTCTTTTGGAGTGGAAAAATCTAATCTACAAGCTCTACCTTCAATGTATTGACCATTTAAGGCTTCTAAAGCAGCTTTAGCTTCATCCATACTACCATATTGAACGTATCCAAATCCCTTTGGTTGTTGGGTTTCTGGATGAGTTGGAATTCTACAGCTAATAACTTCACCATATTGTCCGAAAACTTCGAATAATTTGTCTCTACTAGCTTGGAAACTTAAGTTACCAATGAATAAAGTGTCTGATGGAGCAGAAACGACATCACCGAATTTCTTGGCTCTATCATTGTTAGCTGGTGTTTGTGGTTTAGATGTAGACATATCTAAGTTAATTGGTCTTCCATCAATTTCTTTACCTTGGAATTCAGCAAGTGCTTTTTCAGCTTGTGATTTAGATTCAAAATCAACATAACCGTAACCTCTTGATTTTCCAGTGGCTCTTTCCATAATAACTCTAGCACTAATAACACCACCTAATGGTTCGAATTCTCTCTTTAACCAATCATCGTCAATGTTCCAAGATAATCTACCAACAAAAAGAGTTGCTGGTTCTTCGGTTTTAACTTTCTTAGGAGTTGGTTCTTCGTCAGCTGTTTGGAATTCTTCGTCACTTTCAGCTTTACGTTTCTTATCAGCAGGTTTAGAATCGGTCTCCTTTTCTGAATCACTGTCTGAATCACTGTCTGAATCACTGTCTGAATCACTAGAATCTGATGATGAAGATGAAGATGAAGATGAAGATGAAGATGAATCGGAGTCGGAGTCGGAAGATGAATCGGAATCACTGGAGTCACTAGTGTCCTTCTTTTCGACCTTCTTTTCGACTTTCTTTTCTTCTTTCTTTTCGACCTTCTTTTCTTCTTTCTTTTCTTCTTCGGATTCTGAATCAGAGTCTGAATCAGAACTTGAGTCTGAAGAGTCTGAGTCTGAGTCTGAGTCTGAGTCTGAGTCTGAGTCTGAGGAGTCTGAACTGGACTTCTTTTCTTCTTTCTTTTCTTCTTTCTTCACTTCTTTCTTCACTTCTTTCTTTACTTCCTTCTTTTCTTCTTCTGAAGAAGATTCGGAGTCAGAATCGGAATCGGAATCTGAACTAGAATCAGAGCTGGAATCAGAGCTGGAGCTAGAACTGGAGCTGGAGCTAGAGCTAGAGCTGGAGCTAGAACTAGAGCTATCACTTTCGTTTTCACTTTCGCTTTCACTAGAACTAGAACTAGAATCACTAGAGCTTTCTTCGCTGGAAGACTCAACCTTCTTTTCAACAACCTTCTTGGACTTCTTTTCTACTTTGGTAGACTTACCTTTAACAGCTTTAGGAGCAGATTTACCCATTTTAATGTTTCAATTAAAAAATTTAATGTATAATGATATTTGAAAAAAACTTTATCAGTTCTGAGAAGAGCATCTCTTGAAAAATTTGTAGTGGACAGACTAAAGGTCCGTCGCAAACTTACATAACAATATGTCTCACTTGACGAAAAAGAAATCTCCTCACTTGTCCCGTTCCTCCGCAAACACTATGGATAAATAGGTATCAGTGATATACAAGTCCAACTCTTTGATTCCCATCAAATTAAAACATATTAGACATTTCAAGCTGCCTTTTAGACCGAGCATACCTTTTTTCGCTTTCAAAAAAGCCCTATTTATCTCTATTTTTAAGTCTTAATGAAAACCTTGGTAGAACGGCCCGGTTCCGGAGTGAAAAATTTAGTTGATAGTGAATCATTTGTTACAAACTGCTAATTTCTTACTTGTTGGAATTTTTCACTTGTTTATCACTTGAAATAATACGGTTTTGAATATGTTTGGATCCAAGACTTTATTTCAAAGAGCATCTCCTGCTGTAAAGAAGTATGCTAATATGTTAAGAGATCCACTGAAAAAATATAAACCATTCAAAGGTATAAGTTTACCTGATAGAAAATGGCCAAATAACACCATTACCAAAGCTCCAAGATGGTTATCAACTGATTTGAGGGATGGTAATCAATCTTTGCCGGATCCTATGAGTATTCCAGAAAAGAAAGAATATTTCAACAAGTTGATTGAACTTGGATTTAAAGAAATTGAAGTATCATTTCCTTCTGCTTCCCAAACTGACTTTGATTTTACTAGATACGCTGTTGAAACTGCACCTGATGATGTTAGTATCCAAGTTTTAACTCAGTCAAGAGAACACTTGGTGAGAAGAACTGTGGAGTCTGTTAAAGGTGCCAAAAGAGCTACCATCCATACTTACTTGGCTACATCTGATTTATTCCGTGATGTGGTTTTCAATATGTCAAAAGAAGATGCTATTGCTAAAGCCGTTGAAACCACAAAATTGGTTAGATCTTTAACAAAAGATGATCCAAATATGCAAGACACTATTTGGTCTTATGAATTCTCTCCAGAATGTTTCTCTGATACTCCAACTGAATTTGCAGTAGAAATTTGTGAAGCAGTCAAAAATGCATGGGAACCAACTGTTGAAAACCCTCTTATTTTCAATTTACCTGCTACTGTTGAAGTTGCATCACCAAATGTATATGCTGATCAAATTGAATACTTTTCTAGAAATATTACTGAACGTGAAAAAGTATGTATTTCAGTTCATCCTCATAATGATAGAGGATGTGGAGTTGCAGCTGCTGAATTAGGTTTATTAGCTGGTGCTGATAGAGTTGAAGGTTGTCTTTTTGGTAATGGTGAAAGAACCGGTAATGTTGATTTAGTTACTGTTGCTTTAAATTTATATACTAATGGAATTTCCCCAGAATTGGATTTTTCAGATATTGAATCTGTTATTGCTATTAGTGAAAGATGTAACAAGATCCCAGTTCATCCAAGAGCTCCATATGGAGGTTCATTGGTTGTTTGTGCTTTTAGTGGAAGTCATCAAGATGCTATTAAGAAAGGATTTGAAAAGGCTGCTCAAAGAAATACTGAAGAATGGGCTATTCCTTATTTACCATTAGATCCAAAAGATATCGGAAGAACTTACGAAGCTGTTATTAGAGTCAATTCTCAAAGTGGTAAAGGTGGAGCTGCTTGGATTATCTTAAGATCTTTAGGTTTAGATTTACCAAGACAATTGCAAGTTGAATTTTCTAATATTGTTCAAAATAAAGCTGACTCTTTAGGTAGAGAATTAAAAGCTGAAGAAATTGTTGAACTTTTTAAACAAGTATTTATGTCTCAAGATAATGCTGTTTTAGCTTTAGGGGAATATGATATCTTTAGAAATAAAGATGATCCAGATAGTCCAAGAGAAATTAATGCTGTTTTAAACATTGGTGGTAAAGCAGTAAGTGTTTATGGTAAGGGTAATGGTCCAATTTCTGCATTTATTGATGCTATTTCAAGCAGATTTGGTACTTATTTTGAAGTTATTAATTATTCTGAACATAGTTTAGGAACAGGATCACAAGGTAAAGCTGCTACTTATATACAATTAAGTTACGTAAACTCCAATGGAGACAGAGTCAAGAAATGGGGATGTGGAGTACATTCTGATGTTTCAGAAGCATCAATCCAAGCCATTATTTCTGTTGTTAATTCATTGATTGAATCCAAAGAAATAATTATTTAGGTTTAATAAAAAAAGTTATTGAAATATATATATATCTATCTATCACATGACGTGTATCACGTTCCTAGATTAGCGTGATATATACGCGTATTTGGAATGGTCGTGCATAATACTGATTGTCTAGCAATGAGCTTGTCACCTGATTATGTGACTGCTCTTTCTCCAGTTCGTTTGAGCATCGCACTTCCTTTCCCATCTTTTGAAAAAAAAAATCTCACTTAAAATTTTTCTTTTGAATTAATCAAGTACTCCAATACAAGATGTCATCATTTGAACCAGTTGTCGTCATTGACGGTAAAGGACATTTATTAGGTCGTTTAGCTTCTATTGTTGCTAAACAATTATTAAACGGTCAAAAAGTCGTTGTTGTTAGATGTGAAGCCTTAAACATCAGTGGTGAATTTTTCAGAAACAAATTGAAATACCACGATTACTTAAGAAAAGGTACCAGATACAACAAAACACATGGTCCATTCCACTTCAGAGCTCCATCTAGAATCTTCTACAAAGCCATCAGAGGTATGATTCCTCACAAAACTGCCAGAGGTAAGGCTGCTTTAGAAAGATTGAAGGTTTTCGAAGGTGTTCCACCACCATACGACAAAAGACAAAGAGTTGTCGTTCCTCAAGCTTTAAGAGTCTTAAGATTAAAACCAGGTAGAAAATACACTACTGTTGGTAAATTATCTTCTTCTGTTGGTTGGAAATACGAATCTATTGTTGACAAATTAGAAGAAAAGAGAAAATTACAATCTGCTGAATACTACGCTAAAAAGAAAGCTTTATTAAAGAAAATTGATTCTGCTAAAGCTTCTGTTGCTGATTCTGAAGCTTCTAAAAAATTAGCTGAATTTGGTTACTAAATTTTTTAAGTCATTATCTTTTTATTTTAATGGTTGGTATATGATTTATTAAAAGAGAATGAAATAAAGAAACAAAATTAAATAGATAAATCAAATGGAATATATTCCTCATTTGTATATTTTGAATCTACAAGTTAATCTGTAGCGAATAATTTTTTTTAGTATCTTTGGCATTTGATTGGAATTTTTTATAATGGAGAGATTATCACCATTTGATTCTGAATCTCAGTTGATACAATGTCGTAATGTCGTAATGTCGTCGATTTGCAAAGATTTATTGATTAAATCCTCTTCCTTGCTACTTATTCACCTGTTGAATGCCTCCTACCTCTACTCCTATTCATAAACTTCTACATTCCCAAGTGAAATCACATTAGATTTTAAGTTAAGGCTAAAGATTCCCTTATCGCATTTCTTTATTCTTTCAGGGTAGTTGTTCCTATTGTTCAAATTGCAACTGTAAAACTCAAGAATGTAACCCAAACCTTAATCCAAAGATGATTTAAAACTATTCTACTGAAAGCTCCCTCTTAGAAGCAAAGTTCCAAAGGATCATCAAATGTTTGGTGCATAGATAAGAAGGATCATGTCTCATAATTGATCGCAAAGCTTAGAATTATATAAAGTTATACAAACTCTTTAAGCAGCTAATTAATAAAGTACCGTAGAACCATACTTTGACTTTTGAAAAGTGGACACAAAATTGCAGGGATATCCCCTTTATCCCTTCCAAAAACTATATAAACCCCATCAAGATACCCTATAATTAAAATATACTCTAACATGAATTTCAGAATTTTATTAACATTATTTTTTATCAATTTAACATTGGGTGCAATTGCTCAAGAATACCAATATACCGAATTGAACAGTATCGGTCAAATTGTCAAGAGATTTGTAGATCTTGACGTAGATAAGAGGGAAACATGTTGTTTACCAGGTAGTCATAAAAGGGATGGTATTTTAGGTAAAAGATGTGTCAAAATTCACCAATGTCTATATGGTTAAGATAAATAGTAGCAATATACGAATCAATACAGGATTTTAAATTTAAGTTGCATTGTTTAAAAGACAAATAATTTCTCATATGAAAAAATAATATTTTATCAAGTCTAATAGTTCTAGCCCAATGTTGTATATAGTATCACCTGATGTAGTATCCACCACTAAGTATATACTAAATTTGATCGACAACAGATTTTTACCAACCCACTACATCAATTGTGGGCTCCCTACTCATCTATACAACCTTGTTACCGAAGGATCATATCATTTTAAAACTCCACAAGGATTGAGACTATTCAATTATCAAAAAGTCAATGATCTAATAGACTTAAAGCAGTATATCGATAATATGGATGAAGATAAAGATCAATATGTAGTAGTTGAAGGACTTAGTGCCATAGTGAATTTGACTCATTGTAATTATACGGAACTCAATGATAAATTGGTAGAAGTGTTGATTAGTCTTAAAGCCACTGGGAAACGCGTGTACGTGACTGATCAAACTACCAACGGCTTTATCGAGCTTCAAGTTGATCGTGTTGTTATTCCACCTTAACTTTCTTTGAGGATATTGACGTTTTATCTTGGGTAAAGTTTTGCAACTGTACATAAATGAATTTTATAGATTAATAAAAACGAAAAGTCGTGTACCACTATTTTGAATCCGTAGAAATCACTAAACGCAACAAACAGTTAACATCGGTGTGACATAAGCCACAAGATCCTAAGTTGATTCCAAATGCCCAATGAGTATAGCCACTACATACTATCACGTAATGCTAGTTGCAACATAAATCCGGGTATCACGCCACTAATCATTAAAATGGTCCTTTTACGTTGATCAACCAATCACAACGCTCAAGTTCAATTCCCCCATATAGTGGGGTAGAATTCCTCCAGTTTTGACCAGTACACACACTCCCCAACTGAATCTCCACAACTACGAATGATCTCTTATAAGGCATTAAAATCCTGTTTATATATAATTTAGATAGTTTCAAAGAGTATAAACATTTGTAACTTGAAATAAATTTGACATGCAGAGTTTAAACCATAATGATTTGGTTAATATAACGGACTTGACTACACTGGAAGCCTCATCAAATGTCAGATCCGAATTTGAAGTGGATGTTGACGAATCTGATGATTATTCCACCTTTATGAAAAATCTTACCCCATGCTCATCCATGATAACTCTCGATAATCCAGTGGAATATAATCCAGTGGAGTTTATAAATCTTTTAGAACACCGCAATAATCTTTATAAACTGGGGACTTTAACTGATGATGTAGCCGTGGTAAAATTAGAAGGTATTAGCAGAAGTAATACCAATAAAAGTACCAGTTCTAAAGAGATTAAGATAGAAGAAGTGGAAATGAAGGTACTTTCTACTATTGATAATGATGTGATGAATATAAAATTTACTGATTTGTTGAATTTTTTGAATAAATACGAGGTCGTTAAATCTGAAGATGTGAATGTTATTCATTTTCTTATCTACTTATCTTACAAGTTAAAGAAGCCTATAATGTCGTTGAAAGTATGTCATCTTGGAAAATGTTATATTGTGGCTAATAAGTTAGATTTGACTAAGAAAGGTTGTGAATTATCTAAACTTAAGATTGAGAAATTCCCTACGTTTCATTTGTCTATCACAGATACTTTCGATGATTCTTTCAGAATGGCAGTGGGTACGCTTATAGCGAAGACACTCGAACAAGAATATTATCCAGTGACATATATGGATGTATTAACTCATAGTATCTCGAATTCTAAGATAAAAAGAAGGCTCAAAAGTAGGCTTAAGAGACTTGTTAAGGCAGTGTAAGAACAGTTTAAGAAATAAAGAGATCGTAAAACGGGGTTTGTACTATATTGATGTGTATACTAATGTCATTAATGCATAAAACTTAAGAAGCCTGGAATCAAAATCCCAACAACAAGTAATCCTAATTCATGAAATTCTAATTCTTTAAACTCACTCAAGACATGTGTCAGAATGTATATAAATGTTCCACTACTGAATAACAATAAGATCCCTATGAGTGTATCACTAGTATTCAATACAAGCAATATTATCCAAGTAACTAAACTAGATATAGGGGTAGCAAGGGAAAAAAGCAAAATATGAAATTTAATAATTTTAGCATCCAAATTCTGTTGAATAAGGAGACAACTTAGACTGAATACAGTGGGAAGCTTATGAATTATAATAATCAAAGATAAGATAAAGGTAATCTCTTCATTATGGAAAGAAGAACCCAATGATATTCCATCAACAAATGAATGTAATATTAATGCCAATGTCAATGAATTCTTAAGAACGCTCTTGATAAGATTACGCTCTGGTACATGATAATTCATTTCGAATTCATTCACACTAATTTCATGAGAGGTAGTTTTCTCCTTGTGGCTTTGATCAATTAACATCATACATAAAAATCCTAACATTATGGAGATTCCTATCCATTTACTATCATTACCAGAATTTTTAGTATAGTTTTCAATACTTTCGGGAATAGCTAAACATAACGCTGCACCAATCAATAATCCACCACTGAACAAAGAAATAGGTTTGATGTGATTCTTCACATCCAAGTGGAGTGGGACTACACCCAATCCATAGGAAATACCTCCCATAAAAGCAATTATCAACACTATACTTATAATCAGAATCATTACAGTTCAATAAAATGTTGCGCGATCAAACATTTATTCCTGTCAACATCCACAATGTTAAGAAGGGCGGCCACCACTATCAAACTCATCCCAGAAGATATCCATGAGTTTGATCAGACTATAAGTAATAATAATAACTCATACTTGAAGGATGATAATCTCCAAGAACAGGATCCTGAACAGGAACCAGATGTGTCTATTACCAACTACAAATCAAGACATGAGAGAATTGTCAATAACGAAACACACTAATGAATTTATATCATGAATTTCTATGAATGCTAATATACACCTACTTATTTTTTGTTTAATGCTTTTCTCTTCAACCATTTATCCTTAGAATTGATTTTACTTTCTGATTTTGGTACTCCTTTATTAACTTTTAAGACCTTAACATGAACAGGTCCCTTCTTTATAGAAGCTTTGGTCTTTAGTTTTTTCAATTTTTCAAGTTGTATTTGTTTTTTGAGCTCAAGATCAAATTCTTCCACTTTTTTGTGAATTGGTTTATTCTCTTCCTTTTCTTCATCTTGTTGTTGAGCCGCTTCAATAACATCTGTAGGTAACAAATCAGGAATTTCAGACTCTACGACTTTAGTTTTTTTCTGTTCCTGCTGCTGCTTATTATGCAAGTCTTGTTGTCTTCTCTTCTCTCTTTCAACCCTTCTCTTTTCTGTTTCTGCTTCTTTGACAGCTTTTTCTCGATCAATCAATTGCTGCTTAGCTTGTGTTACAGACTCTTCTTCCGGTGCTTCGTCACTATCATCATCCAGTTCAGACTCATCTTTAGTCAGCACAGTGGGTTCTAGCACTTCCGCTGGAACTTCATAGTCGTCGTCAAAAGTTATCTTTTTGGCCTTTTGATTCCTAGTAACTACCATTATTTATTTTATCTCATCTCAATCAGTGAGAAATGAAAAGTTTGAAAGGCACGTGACACCACTTTACTCCATGTCATGATATGCTTTTGATAGTACCGATATCATTGTCCTTACTACCAGTATATGAACAGGCAGGTGAAATATCATAAACTTCTTCTATTGGCAATTTACCGAGTGAAATAAGATGTCTCAAGCTTTCAAATTTTTTTTGCACCCAATTACACAAATAAGTAACTTGATGGCGGTTATCACTTACGATATTCAACAATTGTTACAGCTAAGAACATCTACAGTTACACATATTGACTTTGACTTTGAAGCCGTTCAGCCTTATAATTCCAGCAGATCGAGATGGTGGCCTAAAAGGAAGGAATTTGGTGTTACCTACCGCTATCAAGAGAGTCAAGACAAGCTGTACGAGAAGAATTTTATCAAAAATTATGCCAGTATCCCATATCCATTTTCTCCATCGGGATATCAGCAGTTGGAAGAGAATTACTATGGCAAGATTTATCCTGTGTTTGATCTTCGGAAACTACCAGCAGGGGCAAAAGTAATTCGAGTTACACCAGGGATGCCTGTTCCTCAAGGTGCTGTAAAAGTGCCAGTGTCGGCCTTGAAGTTTAAACAGATGCCGGTGCAGTATGTAAGTCGGTCATTTGATCCACATTGCAAACCATTTGAGCCGCTGATGTTGATGGGAGAGCAACTTGAGCAGCTTGAGCGAGAAGGGTTAGAAAAGGAGCAACAAGAAAGGCAAAAAGAAGCACAGAATGAACAAAATAGAGGGCAAGAGGAGTATATCCAAGCAAACAGCGGTACTAATTACGAAATACAACTGTTGGAGCCTGTAGACTCAGCATCAGAGCAAGATGATATGCCCAATTCCGTCAAATTACCACAAGAAGCTGATGATTATAGTCAATCAACCTTGGAATCTCTGGATAGTTTTAATATTCAAATCCAATTGCCTAGTTGTGGATTATAGAATGCTTCTAGTACTACTGTTGAAAATACTCAATTTCTCATCGCAATAAAACCTATCAAATGGTACACGATAATGAAGTTCCAAGAGAGCCCAAATGGGTGGGTTTAAAGGTACAAGCGTATGTATGAAACAGTGGAATACATTTGACATAATACTAACGACAACAATAGAGTTTTTGATCCAAGTTACGTAGAACAGCATGAACAAGATATTGACAGTCTTGCTATAGATGACATTACCTGGTTTTTAATAATTACAGATGGTTTAACTAAATTCTACGGACTCGTGGGTCTGGCTACATTCTTAGAAATAGAGAAGATAATAGATAGCAGGACATGTCTTATACGAATAATTGAAGAAGATGAGCCAACAGTTATCAATAGCTTAACTACGCACAGATTCAAGTTAAATACCTACTATGGAGGATCTATTGATGTAGACACATACATAAACCATATCTCCACTGAAGTACTTCTGAGTCCACGAGAAAATCGATAATCTCCAACAACTGCATCATAACAACCACCATACACCGCAACGTTACATTTCCAGGTACTACTATCCACTATTACTGCGCTTTTATGGTTTTTTTGTATGCCTTTAATTCTAAATATAAAATTGTGCGTTGAATGCGATCAACATTTTTCCTCCATATCTTTGCCCAAAATACTTTTAGAGTAATTTGTAATTGGGAATTAATGAATTAGATTACCTACGATGAATTTCTTGAGTATAGTACTAGTGTTTCTAACATTCGTATTGCCCTACGCTAGCTGTGATTTTAAGCCAGAAATATCTGTTCATTATGAGAAAGAAGTATCTCAAGGGTACATTTATTTTGATGATTCTTCACATATCTTATCCTTGAGGGATAATAAGGTGAAACTTTCGAGAAATGATGGAAAAGATTGGGAAGAAGTTAATGGTATTCCAGAAAAGGCCGAAATAACGTTTTTGAATTTGGATGATGTTAATCCTGGAAGAGCGTTTGCCCATACTGAGTCTTTAACTCGATATGTCACCATGGATAAGGGGGTCAATTGGATTACATTTGAAATTCCTGTTGAAAAGGGTAAACATGGAATGTTGGAAAGGATAACACCAAATAACAAGGATCCTAACATGTACCTTATCGGATATAGGGCGTGTGATAAAGAGTTCAAAAGTTCTTGTAGACATAAATATGCCTATACAGTTGATGCGTTTAAGACAATCAAGGATTTGGATGTGGACTTAGAAAATTGTATTTTTGCTAATGGTAAAATGTTTGATAAATTTGAAAAGGAGTCTATTATTTGTATTCAAACGAAATATAATTCGTTTGGACATGTTACGTCCTCACATCTTACCTATTCAGACAGCTTCTTTGAAACATCTAAACCCGTGGCTATTCCCAAATCTGGCAGTGGTAGATTCATTGATGTGTTTGTTCACCAGAGTTTTATTATTGCTGTACTTCAAACTGATAAATATAATAGGGAATCTGATGTAACTATTATGGTTTCTACAGATGGGAAGTCTTTTAAGGAATCGAAATTCGATCAACCTGTGAGATCAGGTGCTTTGCAATTTATCCCAACTTCTTCTCCTTACATTTTCTTCTCGGTTACGTTATTTACCGATAATTTTATTGACAGACCTTATTCCACATATTATTCTTCTGATTCTTCAGGTTTAAATTATAAAGTGATTTTGGAAAATGTTTTGACGGGATCAATGAATAAGGTAGAGACTATTGATGCTGTTTGGATTGCAAATATTGCTGATGATAAGGATGAAGAAGAAGAGTCAAAATCATCTTTTTCATTAATTGATCTTTTGATCAGCGGAGGCGTTTCTAGATCATCCAAATCAGTTATTTCTTTCAATGATGGTAGGGATTGGGCTCCTATTCAAATAGATGATGATAATTGCAAAGATGATTGCTCATTACATTTATATTCTGTTAGCGATTTCAACAGTAATGGTAGGAGGGTGACCGGTCCTACTCCTGCAATATTGTTTGGTATCGGAAATACAGGTAAGTCGCTTGAATCTGATGTTCTGAAATATAAAACATACTTCTCTCGAGACGGAGGAGTAACATGGAAGCTTGCTATAAAAGAGGCCACTTCATTTTCTTTTGGTGACTTAGGAAATATTGTTGTAGCAGTACCAGGATTTGGGGATATAGATATGTTTTCTAAGAAATTCTACTATTCTATTGATCAAGGTGTTAATTGGAATGAGGTAGAGCTTGAAAAACCAATTGTTCTTCTTGATTTAATGACCACCAAAGATGGTACTGGAACCAAATTTCTTCTCAATGGTATGGTTGACAATACTCCTGAGAAACAAGGTGATTTTGATTTTAGTGAAGCTTCTTATGCTATTGACTTCCTGAAAGCTTATGATAGAAAGTGTAAGGATGATGATTACGAGGAAGTTTATGCAAGACTTAACAGCGACAAAGATCCTCTTTGTATGTATGGACACAAGGAAAAGTTCAAAAGAAGAAAAGCTGATGCAAAATGTTTTGCGGCCACTTTGTATGAAGATATCACTGTGTATGATGAAGCTTGTAAATGTACTATCGAGGATTTTGAATGTGCACCAGGGTTCAAGTTGGATGATAAACAAGAATGTGTTCTAGACAAAGAAGTCATTGCTGAAATGTGTGAGTCGAAGAAAATTAAGGAGTTAAAACTTCCAAACAGAGTAAAGATTCAGCAAGATCAATGTCAGTTAGATGGTAAGCTGGAAAAATCATTCATTTCCAAACAAACAATCAAATGTGCTGACTATAAAACTAGTAAGAATGATAAGATCAAGGTTAAAACTTATGATTTAGAAGACAGTATTGTAAGTTATTCATATTTCGAACAAGGCCAAAATTTTGAAGGTGAAAATATTCTTATTAGGACAGCCGATAAAAAACTCTATGCTTCTCGTAATGGGGGGCAAGATTTTGTTAAAGTACCAATTTATGATGATATTGAATACTATGCCATGGGTGCGATTCCTGGCCATGTTGTATTGGCTACATCATCAGAAAGAATCTACATTTCTGAAAATGCTGGTAATTCTTATTTGAAAGTAGATGCTCCTGGAGCTTTAGCTCCTCCATATGTTGCTTTCAGTAAGAATACTACTGAAAAATTCATTATTTATACTGCCCTGACTAATGGTGAATGTTCTGATGATATTTTTGATAAATACTGTGGTAGAACAGCCTATTTAACGCTTAATGGAGGTCAAACTTTCAAGAAATTAAGAGAAGATGTAATGAGATGTGACTTTGTTGGGGAATACTTGGACGAGAAGTATAATCCAAATATTAATACAATCTATTGTACTGTTGTTGACTATAAATCCAAAGCGATGAAATTAGTATCTTCGGTTAACAAGTTCAAAGATGAAAAAGTTGTTAGTAAAGATGTTGTTGGATATGCTATTTCTGGACATTTCGTAGTGGCAGGTGAAATCACCAAACATCGCAAGTTAAATGCTAAAGTAACTGTTGATGGGGAAACTTTTGCTGATGCTATTTTACCATCAGACTTAGATATCGATTTGGAACAAGCTTTTACTGTTTTAGAGGGTGAAAGTGGTAGTATTTTCATCCATGTTACTACCAGAAATGAAGAGAATCTTCAATATGGTGCATTATTGAAGTCAAATTCCAATGGTACGTCTTATTCATTGTCCTTAAATTATGTTAATAGAAACAATATGGGATACGTTGATTACGATAGAATCCAAGGAATTGAAGGTATTTTGGTAAGTAATGTGGTTGATAATTACAAGTCAAATCTATTTAAGGATTATAAGACTATGATTTCTCACAATGATGGTGGATCATGGCAATATGTTAGGCCACCAAAAGATAACAGATGTGGCGGCAAGACTCTTAAGGATTGTTCTCTTAATTTGCACAGTTTTACTGATAGGGTTGACTATAGAGATACATTCTCCTCACCTTCAGCAATTGGTCTTATGTTTGGGATTGGTAATGTTGGAAAAACTTTAACTGACAAAAAAAACGCTAATACTTATTTAACTTCCGATGGTGGTGTCACTTGGAATCTTGTTAAAAAGGGTAGTTATATGTGGGAGTATGGTGATAGAGGGAGTCTTTTGGTTATAGTGAAAGATGGAAAGACCAATAAACTTTCTTACTCGTTGGATCAAGGTAAAAAATGGCACGACTTTAAATTTTCTACTGAAGATGTTAAGGTCACTGACATTGCCACAGTTCCTAGTGACAATTCCAGAAAGTTCTTGATTTTCTCTAGGAATGGTGATAAGACCAGAGTTCATGGAATTGACTTTTCAGGTCTTTATAGTAGGCAATGTCAACTAGACTTGGATAATCCAGATAATGACGATTTCTATTATTGGTCTCCTAAACATCCAGAGAGCACTGAAACCTGTTTATTTGGACATGAAGTTAAGTACTTGAGAAGAGCCCAAGATTCCGAGGATTGTTTTATTGGGATGGCTCCTTTGGCAGAAGGAGTTAAAATCACTAAGAATTGCTCTTGTACGAGAAATGATTATGAATGTGATTTTAACTACTATAGAGACTCCGATAATACTTGTAAGCTTATTAAAGGATTATCACCAGCAGACCATAAGAAAGAAATGTGTAAAAATGATGCATTCGAATACTTTGAGCCTACTGGTTACAGACGAGTCCCACTATCCACTTGTGAAGGAGGTAAGGAGTTTGATTCATTCATTCCAAAACCTTGTCCAGGTAAAACCAGTGAGTTCAACAAACATTATGGAAGAGACATTGGATTTGGAAAATTGATTCTCATCTTAGGATTACCCATTGCTATTTTCTTATTTGCTACTTGGTTTGTTTATGATCGTGGAATCCGTCGTAATGGAGGGCTCAAACAGTTTGGACAAATCAGATTGGACGATGATGAATTTGATTTCCATCCCATTGAAAATAATCAAGTTGATAAAGTTGTGAATTCTATTGTAAAGGGTGGTATTTACACAGCTGCTTTAACTTTTGCTTCTTTCAAGGCATTGAAAGCTCTCGACAAGGTGATCTTTGACAAACTAATTGGTAGACTCTTCGGAAGAGCAGGTAGCAGAAGCTACGTAAGTGTTCCAGATATTGATGAAGAAGAAGAGGAATTATTTGGAAATTTCCAAGATAATTATGAGGATGAATTGCAACATGGAGATGACAATTTACGTCAAAGCTTTGATGATAATATTAATCAAAATCCTTTTGTAGATGAAGACGATCCAGAACCAGTGGCTTCTGATGAACGGTTATTTGATATAGATGATCAATCTGATGGAGAAGATCTCGGTAGTAGTAAAAATTAGTATTTTAGAATAAACGAATGTCAAGACATATTTATGGAATGAAATATTATATTGAAATCTATAAATAATAAATGAGAGATATAAATTTACCAGACTTGGATTTGATCGTATAAATCGATTCTATGAGATGTTTTATCCAAGTTCTGAGCAACGGCTTTTCTAACATCATCATCAATAGAAGCGTGACAACAAGTTGCGATAGCAGTAGAACCAGAACTTTGACTAATGGCTTCAACAACCACTTCATTGATGTTTGGTCTTTGTTGAATGAAAGTAACATTTGGCATTTGTTTCTGTAATTCAGAGACAATGTTTTCAGGACCATCAATTATTTTCTTTTCATCAACACTTTCTTCTTCTGTCCAAAAAGGCGAAACACCTTCAGATCCATTGGTTATATAGACCGTAGTATTGATACTAGAAGGTAAACTAGCCAATTCACTGTAAAACCATTCAATTGATTTGAAATGTCTAATAATCCAGATAAATTGAAGGTTTTGTTTACCTTTATTGGCCAAATTTCTCACTTCAGAGTATAATCCTGGAATACCATTACCACTAGAGATGAAAACATTAGTGTCATACTTCTTCAAAGGTAATCTCTTTCCATATGGACCTTCAACACATAACTTGACAGTAGATTTTTGTCCAGGAACATTAGCTAAGTACTTCATTAAACCATGAGACATTCCACCTTTAACCTTCACAAAGAAAGTGATTGTATTTGAAGTTTCAAAACTATCAACAATGGTGAATGGATGGGATTGCCAGAACATAGTTGGTTTGAAAAAGTAAACAAAAGCATGGGCACCTGGAAATGGTTTCCAGTAAGCAGGTCTACTAACGGTGACTTTAACAGTTTCATTTGCAGTCAATTCAATAGTACCGGTTCTAATACCAAAAAATGCCATTCTACCAATTCTAACAAGTCTATCAAACACCCAAATGGCCATAGCAGCGATGTAGAATTCTTCATACTCTTTTTCCTTGGTGTGAAAGTATCCACCAACAAGAGCAAAAACTGCTAAAATAATGTGAACAGCTAAGAACAATTCGTATCTATTCTTTCTTAAGAAACTCATGGCTTGAAAGCATAATAAGAACATGGCTACTACTGCAACGATACCCCATTGGACATAAGCCTCTGCATTTCTTTTTTCATACTTGCCCTTACCAATACCTTTACCATTGTATGTCATACCAACAGCATGAAGCATACAGAGTAAAGTGAAAATTCTGGCAACCCATTTATGAACTAAAATAAATCTAGAATAATTCCAACCACTTAAAAGTTGCAAAAAGTTATTTCTACCAGCATATAATACTAAGGTTGGGATGAGAAATAAAGCTTCCATACCAGTTCTATCAGCAATCTTTCTACCAATCTCAGCAGATTCAGCGACCCAAATTGTGTTACCAGGGTTATGATGATAATCACAAACATTAAAAGCTAAAACTAAAACCAACCAACCAGCGATCATAAGAGATTCAATCCTGGTAGGAATTAATACAGGAAGAACCTTGAAAATGTAGTAATAATCACTATGATATTTGGAAAATGTGGCTGGAAGGGTAATGTTAGATCTGAATTTGTTGATAGCAGAACCAGTCAAAGATTTAAGAACACCAGGAGTCATAAAGATGATCAAATTCCATAATCCACTTAAAAGTATCATTAAAAACCAGTAACAAATCAAAACTATACCAAAAATATTACCATAGTTATAATTTAAGTATCTGCTGACAGTAGAATGAACAGCAGCATCAACCCTAGATTGAGGAATCAATGCAGGTTTATTATATATTTCAGTGAGGTTAAAGTTTGGATCAGCAGTGACATTGGTAAGATGATGGGATGCATTTACATAAGCAGCATCAAAATCTTTCATAGTTAAACCAGTTTTTGGATAACAATCATCAACAAATACTTTAATAGCTTTAGTACTGTTTGTCATTTTTAAACAAGTTGCAATGGTTCCTAATGCAGGTTGATTATTGATGTCACAGTAACCATTAACATCTTCTTCTGGGAAATATAAAGCATATTTTCCAATGATTTGTTCACAGGAAAGAACAATAAGAGGAGGCGTATGGTAAATACCAAAGCCATCTGTGTAAGTAGCCAAATCACAAGAAACTAATGATACGAGGCTTAATATTAAAACGTAAAAAAGTTTCATTGTAGTACAATTTTACAATAAGAAGAGCAGGATTTTACCTTCTATTTATAATCGGCATTTCTACCCAAAAAACGTTAACTAGTTTCACTACAGAACAAGGATTATTGGCCAAATAAGAATTATAAGGTTATGAACACGCAATACTTCAAAAAAGTTTTTTTTTTTTTTCACTTTTCCTGTCAATCCAAGCAGGGGATAAAAGAGGCTAAAGCCATAAAATGAAGTAAAAATTAGAGACAAATTAACGGGCTCTATTGTATATAGTTTATTACTTTTATATATCAACGAATAGACACCTTAATCACCCCCATGTAGATGTGATTTAAATTTTCCTCCTTCAAAAAGGTATAGCGAATCTCGAACAACAGAATTTTATCAGATAAATCAGCATGCGCTTAGTTGCTATTGGCTAAACGTTTTCTAACAATGCATGCCGAGAAATTAAGTTTGAAAGGTGCCAATCAATTACGAAAGAAATGTAAGTTATGGCCGGCCATGACGTTTTTAATATACAACAAGGTTGAAGGCGGTATGAAGTGATTATTGTAAATTTAAAGCCTTGATTTAAGGTTTAAAGCATTTTATGTGCCTTGCTATGTTTAATGATAGCTTGATGTTAAAATCCTTCAAATCAATTTTCCGGTTCCCGGAGAAACTTTTGCAATATTAATAGTAATTTATGTGCCCTGAACGAGTTATTACTAATTTTGTCATTTTGACATGGCGTCAAAGGAAAAAATAAAGTTCGAAAAAAAAATGACACAGACAGGACTTGAACCTGCAACCGTTGGATTTGGAATCCAAAACTCTGCCAATTGAGCCACTGCATCTTTCTTGTCTTGCTTTTGAAGTATAAAGTATATGAGAGCCATATGGTGATTATACTATAAGCTATTACTCCAGAAAATTGTATTTTAATACAGTATAGTATTCTATAATTCAAGGGACCCATGTGGATACAACAACTCTACAACTCTCATCATCAATGCTTATTGTATAACTAAAACAGTGTTGGAACCAGAAAAAATGTCGCATTATCATCAGAAAAATCATCTTAACAAACCACAATGTCCAACAACCTTAGAAGAAGAAAGAAACAACGGTTATTCACTAAAGACCTTGAGCAAATGCTCTATTCATTAGGAGATGGCCCATACTCCTTGGATTCTACCGTCAATGCCCTTGAAGAAGCGTTGGTTGAGTACCTTTCAGATCTAAGTATGGCCACATCAATCTATGCAAGAAGTAAGAACAGAAGTAGAATAAAGATTGATGATTTGCCTTTTACGTTACGTAATGATCCATATAAGTTAAGTCGTCTTGAGTATATCATCAACCAACAACAGAAGATCGAAAATGCTAAGAAGATTTTTGATGAAGATGATAGGAAACTTATGGCAGAGTATGAGGATAGTGAAGAGGAGAATGCTGACTCTAAAGAACTGCAACACCAACTGCTGCAACATCAGAAGAAAAAGAATGATAAAGTAAGTAAATCCAAAAAGAAGAAGAAGAATATCACAAACGTTACTGATAAAGCTTCAACTTGAGTTGTAAGAAAGTTGATATTTTTACAAAAATCCAAATATACGACCTTATGATGATACAATTTATGTGATTAGTTTATTTCTTAAGTATACATGATATATAATAAACCTTAAAATTGTAAAGCTTGACCTTTTTGTTTCTTGTTACCACCTAATTCGAAGTGCTTACATCTCTTTAAAGCTAATTGTAATTTAGTTTTACAGTCAACACATTCTAATCTTAAGACAACTTTTTTGGTAGTTTTAGCTTTCTTTTTGAAAACTGGTTTGGTTTGACCACCATAACCGGATTGTTTACGGTCATATCTTCTCTTACCTTGAGCGAATAAAGAAGCTTTACCAGCCTTGTATTGGGTAACTTTGTGTTGAGTGTGTTTTCTACACTGTTTACCTTTACAGTAGGTCTTTCTAGTTTTTGGAATATTAACTATACAATTGTTAGTAATGTTATGTGAAGTTTATGGACGTCTCAACCTTTCATAGACACTTAGTCACCTTTATAACTGACATAAACCAAGTCATTACTCTTATTTTGGTGTTATATACTGCCTTGTTAAAATATCTAATTCAATCTTTGTCCATTGATAAAAATTTTCATCACTGATTTTTGGTTGTCTAAACATGGTCTATTACAATGACACTTGCGTACATTGATATGGTGAAAGATGGGAGACACTGTGTATGACTGGTTGAGTCGTTATAACGCCCTTAGTAATTTTATATTAACATACCCATTGTGATAAATACGTTAGTTAGTAGTGAAACTTTTCTCACAAAAAATATTTCATGCTTGGGAGGAGGATGGTGAGGAAAATTACACAAAAACAGAGCAATCACGAGTCACAAAACAGGGCGCGAGCCCTATCGTTTTTTATAGAGTATATTTATTTTGTCTCTTTAAAGCTGCAAATAGTTTGGCATACTTATGAATTATTTTCAGAATGGGAGACCGACAGTGTTAGGTTACCGTACTTTAAGAAAACTGGATATAGGGCCAAAAATTGCCTCATTTACGTTTATAAATTCTTACATTGTTTTAGAACATTAAGTTGTACATTATAACTATATAAGACCCTAGTGAAATTACGATAAAGTAACAGTGGCGTAAATGGTGGAAGTTGAAGTTACAGTTTCCTCCGCGTCATCAGTCATATAGTAATCGTAATCCACATAACATACACCATCTGATTTAGAGGTGACAACATTATCAATAATGTATGCACCAGTAGATGATGGAATATTTGCAATATCAGTAATATCAGGACCATCAGTGACACTAGCAGTAGTCTTAGATTTAGTAGTCTTAGACTTTGTAGCCTTAGATTTTGTAGTAGGACTCTTGGTAGACGTACTTGAGGTGCTAGTGCTGGAAGTGATGGATGGCTTAGTTGAAGTGGTTGAAGTTGTTTTAGCAGCTTTGGTAGTTGAAGTTGTAGTTTCAGCAGATGTTTCAGTTTTAACCGGCACCTTAATATCTGCAGTATCAATTGGAGTAGATGCAACAGTAGTATAGGTGTAAGGAGTTCCTAAAACAGTGGAAGTGACAGTGGCAGTATATCTGGTAGTGGTGGTAGTGTCGGTATTAACAACAGTATTAGTTAAAGTAGACATTTCCCCTTGAATAATTTGAGTATTTGTAACAACATTATGAACCGTTTTAGTCAACTTAACCACAACAGGGCCATCATCATCCCTTTTAATAGCAGCAGCTTGAGTTTGGGATACAAAAGATAAGGAAAGAACTGATAATAATAAACTGGATAATTGCATTGTTTTTTAAATTTAACTAGTTTGAAAGAATGACTAAAGTTAATTGAAAGAGAGTGACAGTAGTTGGATTAATAAAAGAAAGTGGGAATCACTAGGGATCTGGGTGATAATTGGAAATTTGTATTTAATAAGCTCGACGAGTCTTAGTTTTTGGATAAATTAAGTATGGCTGCAAATGGAAAAAGCCTTAGTTTAAATAGTGGAAATTATCGATGACTATGGTTGCTGGTAAAAAATCATTATTAGGAAATTTCAAGATAAATTATTACCACTAATATGACATTTCGGGATGACTTACCAGGTTAATAGAGATTATTCGTCTTAATATCCATTTTGGGTGTTTGGCTTAATCTAGAAACTGCATAATGAGGCTAATCGCCCCTAATGTCACCTAAACTTGTCTAATTTCTGCTTTCGTATGGAATATTCTGCATGAATTTGACGACCAGGTAATGTAGAACACTGGCTTAATAGCCTAATCGGTATAGTGCTGACCTTTTGGTGTTAATTCGTATGCGAAATGGCTGGTTGCAATAATCTGTTTTGGTGATAATGGGTACCACACGACCAAACTTCATACAAATACATACATGAATTTGCTATTGAACATCCTTGGGGTATGATCTAAGTTTTGTGTTATGAAAGAGAAACAATAAGTTTAAGCAATATATTCTACTACTGTATAATAAAGAAATTGCCGGCTTAAAAGTGGGAGCAATAAAAGTAACTAATAGTTCCGAATAATAACCGAAACTAGGCTCGGTTATTAACCAGCATTTCCGAGCAATTTATCAGGTTACTCCAGGAGCAACACAATCATAATAACCATTTGTACAGCTAGAAAAGAAGCTTGTTTAAATAGACCAGCCGGCAAGTTTGTAGAATTGGGCTGATTCCAGAGGGTTCAATGTCGGATAATAGGAGATGATTTTTTCCGGATCTTATCCCTTTAGCTCATTGCCATTTATCGATTAACCGGAAGAGTTCCGGGACCAAACTGTGGTCCCGAAAGGACCGAAATTTGATTTTCCCTCGAAACATATTTTTCACTACAAAACAATCTTTCTAATCATTACGCCAAACCTTGTGGACTAATTCATTACTTAGATAATACTTCTGAAGCACTGCCATTCCAAAGTACTTAGATACCGATTATAACTGGATTTCAATTTATCAATTCAAAATCACTGTATTTATTTTTCTTGTTTTTTAGCCATTTCTAGTCCTTGTTTGATTCATATGAGTTACTATAATAACCAACAAACACCAACGAATCCGTTGACATTCCCGTCTTATAACAGCAGTCAGGCATTGAATCATAGAAGCAACTTATCATCATTATCGGGTAGTAGTTTGAATGAAAAGAATCCATTGAATAACTTGAAGCATCGTTTACCACACCCTCAAGAGAGTCAACACCATCAACATAATATGACCACCGCTGGATCCGGAAATTCCCAACAGACACCTGCGAATAATCAGTCTATGGCTCTGGCAGTACCAGGTGCGCCAACATTAGGGGGTAAACCGGACTCCACGGCTGCTCTGTTACCTAAAATTAAGAAGGAGAGAAAGAACCGACCAGGCCAAAAATTTGGCGCTAAAAAGAAGTCTTGGGTATGGAGTTGGTTCGTACAAGATAGTAATGATCATAATGTAGCTGCCTGTGATGTTTGTGGAAAGATAATCACCAGGTTAGCTAGTGATAAAGGATCTCCTAAGAAGTTGAGTGAGCATTTGAAGACTCATAAGTTGGATAAAAATTCTATTAATGATAGTAGACCAATCCCTATTGATGGTAATGGTGTAACTTATAATCCTAATGGTGTTCAGTTGAGTTTCCTGCAGCAGCAAATACAACAACAGGTACAACAAGCCCAAAAGACCCAACAAATTCAACAAGCCCAACAGGCCCAACAAGCTCAGCAGGCTCAACAAGCTCAACCATTACAGGCACAGCAATTACAGCTGAACATCCCTCTCACGCAAGTACCCCTGTCTGGGCACAGCATGTCTTCAGCTAATTCCAGTGCCAATCTTTCGGTCAATGATGTCTACAAGCAAAGAGCTTTATCATCAGTACTGCCAAATGTAGATTCAGCACAAATGGGATTCAATTTGAATCAAAACAATAGGAAGTTTTTGTCCAAGGATTTTGACAACTCGCCATATTCTGCAACCAAGTTTCATAAGCATTTATTGAAGTTTTTAATGGAAAACAAACTATCGATGAATGTGTTAAAATCACATTCATTTCAGCAAATAATCTACGATTTAAGAAATGATTCCGTCACGGAATTGAATGATTTAACTAGCCTATATGGAACATTATTGGAAGTCAGTAGATTTGACTCTGGGAATTCATCTATGGCATCTGTTGATGAAGTGAATGTTGTGAATTCGATGGCACAAGCAGTGGAGCAGAAATCCGCTGGAAACTGAATAAATGTATATATATGTGTATCATAGTAATGTAATAGTGGGCCAAGAAACGTTTCTTTTATATTATAACTTCAGCTTATATGAGTCTATATAATAATCCTTGAATTTATCCTGTAAATTCCAGAGATTCTTGAATTCATAATTAAGCAGAAATTTAGTATTATGTTTTACCATCTTAAAACATTCAAGAATTACTTCTATCGGTAGGATGAAGCAAAGTCTGCTTACTTTTTCTGATTTAAACTCGTTCAGGTTGACATCAAAACTTTTGATTTGAGCATTGGAGCATATAAGTCCTATAAGCTTATCTTGTTTTAGTAAAGCTCCCCCAGAAGAACCATTCCAACACGATGCAGAAGTGATAATCATGGATGGAATTCGAAGGGTGTCTGTTTCTTGGAATTTACTGGTTCTTTTTGCTAATAATATGCCATGACTATCAATTGGTTTTATCAGCTTGGAATTAAAGAAAAGTCCATATCCAACGCTATGAACAGTATCATTTATACCATAATCAAGTGTATATGCTAATGGATGATGATCTTTATTGGCAATCATGAATTGATTAGTTAGGGAAAGACGAATAAATGCTAAATCTATATCTTTGAACACAGTAATCACCTTATCTTCTTTAGTTAGCTCCAAAAAATCCGTGGTATTAAGGTATATCTTAGCTTTACTAGGATAATCAAGATATGGAGCTATAACATGATAATTAGTTACCAAGTATTCATGATTTAATAGTACACATGAACCCCATGTTTGTCTGTAGGTAAGATCAATTACCACAGGAAGAACTGAACTTTTTGCTTCTGGCTCTGAATAATTAATAACAGAACCAAACAATTTATTGATTCTCGGACTTGGAATATGATCATTTTTGGGGTAAAACTTGGAAATTAAGGACCATATGCGGGACCAACTCAATATGAACATTAAATCTCCATCACCGTTTGTTTTTTTCAAATTAGACATTACAAGGCCCAAAGATTCATGACTTGAGCACTCTTTCTGATATAAATTGACCACCCCTCCAACGGTATTGTCGATATACCTGATATCTGTGAAGTAACCGAATGGGGTAATATAATTGATATGTCCAGACATCTTGAAATCAGAAAATAAAATGGGATTGGAGATATGAAAAGGGAAACTTACTATCTCAATGGGGTCATATTTGTTTGTTTCGACAAAATTAATGGGAATTCTAGGACCAAAACTATGCCGAATGTCCAAACAGACCACGTTGAACAGCAAACTGCTAGAAAACTGGTTCATGGGCAAGAAACTGAACCCTGCATTCTTAAAGTACTCTAAAAAGATTCTAAACTCTTCATCTACTGCCGATATTTCAAACTTAACACCACACTTGTACCACGAAATATCACCAGATTTCGATACTTCTGAAGCACTACTCACATAGATGTCAAAATCATCGATGTTTGGCACACAACTGATAGTAAGCTCATACAGCAAGAGCTCAGTATTCGCATCCTCCAATACTAATGATACCCCTGTAAAACTGTGTATATCATTAGCATCTTGTTTACTAATTAACCTTACAGATAAAGGAGAGTACTTCCACTGCATTGCCCTTTGATAGTTAGTTGTTGAATTCAATATCACTAGGAAAAAGTGTAGTAACCAAAAAGCCTAATGCATAGAAGGTTCTTCCAATTGTTTAGGTTTTAAATAAAATAAACGCGAAATATCATCAAAACAATCACTAAAACAACAATAATGACCGATGATATGACAAGCTTTGAGTTACAACAAGAAGTAGATAAGATCTTAAATCGTGCAGAAACATTATCGGCGTCTACTCCAGATCATTCGGGAGAACAGAGCCTGCAATTTGAAGGGATTTCGGTGGATGAAAATGACAGCATGAAGACTGTAAATAACAAGAAGCCTATAAAGTTTAAAGTAAGAAAAGTGACCCATGATGGAGAGAAAGTGGAAGGACAAATTAGTGACAATAAGAAGAAGCTGTTAAAGAATGTACAATTGCAGTACGATCAGACTGTCAATAAAATCAATAAGATCAATAAAGAGATCAATTTCTTGAAAAAGTTACTTCCTCCTCATAATGTGGAGGTGGATTATCAGACCAGATCCAAGATTAATAGAGCGATTGAGAAATTGGGTATGAAGATTGACGAGTTGGATAAGAAGAAATATGGCTTAGGGATTACGTTAAGTAGACTTTGGAGAGACTTTGATGATAGTGACATTTGGGTGAGAAGTGTTAGTGGATCTAGTTGATGATAATGAATTTATAGGAATAGATAATGTAATTAGCATGTCGGACGTTGTTTTTTTCTTTCCTTCTTACACCTGTTCTCTTTGCTACACTCTTATTTACTTCATCTACTTTATATAAGCTCTAGTAAACATTTTTATATTTCTTTAAACTTCTAGAAATCCATTTGTCACTATAAAATAACATTTCATTTACTAATACATTATAAAAACCGTTGTCCTTTATCATACACTCATAAGCATTATACTTTACTTCTTTAATTTTAATTTGGCACCGTTTGGTTGGCATTCTTCATGGATATTATTGGAGGTAGCACCAAATCTTTCTCTCGGTCCTTAGAATCTGTAGGCGTAGGTAATAGTAGCGCCTTCGGAAGTGCTGCCGTCGCAACATTGGACAAGGCTGACAAGCTATTAGCAGCATTCATATTATTGAATGTAGCTTGCGATAGAACATGTGGTGACTTCACTGCCATTGGGGTATGAAACACTATTTGAGGCTGTGATTGGGGTTGAGGTTGGGGAAGAGATAACGACTGAACTTGATGACCTTGTGTCGCTACTGGCTGGGCCGTGTAATTGCTTGCATGAAGAAGGGAAACAGAAGAAGAATTGGAGTTTGGATTAGAACCTCCTGATTCAATATTGGTGCAATATGAAGTATTGCTGCTATTGGAACTAACTGATAATTTCTTACTATAATGAGAAGTAGAACCTTCACCTTCCCTTATATTATTATTGATGAAATTGGTGACGAATTCGTTCAAATTTAATTTAAAATCATTATACTCATTCGATTGGCTGCAAAGACTTAACCATTGACTGAATACTAAGTCCAATCTACTGAAAATTTCCATTACCCAATTATTGTCATTAAGTTTGAAATCAGAACTATTATTGTTCAACATATACAATAAACATTGAAGAATGTAGTTATTGATTAGCTCCTCATTCTTGAATAAATTAACAAGTATCTTAAAAATTGTTAAATACCATTCAATAATCATATAACTCAAGTTAATTTTATTAAATTTAGGCAACTGTTTTAAACTATCAAGAAGATTTAAATCAGTTGACAAAAATTTAGCATTGAAGATTATTGGGAAACTGACAATTCCAAGATTATTATTGATTTCATTAATAGAATTATTGAAAAAGGGCATCAAGTTATTAGAAAATTTGAATAAATCTGATTTCAAATTATTTTGAATAAACATATTGAAATTAAAGTTATAGTTGTAATTATAACTATAATTGAAATTGAACTCTTTTAAAGATATGAATAATAAATTTAATTGATAATTATCCACAGGTTGAAAAATATAATGATTTAATAAATCATTGTATTTAATGGGACAATTAATGATCAACTTCTTTTTGAATATTTCGAATATTGAACTGGTATCTTCATGACTCAAATTGATTATTGATTTATTTATCAAAATAATTGAATTGTGTAAGGTATTTTTCAGATCATAAATCAAAAGTTTATTGTAATGGATTAAATAATTAAGTTCATTTATCAAGGTACAAATGATAATTTCTTTAAACAAAACAGCATCTATCATTACAATAGATTTAGAAAAGTTAAGCATTGTGTCTCTCAAGCATTGTCCCTCAATCAAAGGTTGAGATAAGAAAACGTTATAAAACTTGGGAGGAAAACTGTTAATAAAATAATTTGACAATAAAACATAAATTGACCAGAATAAGTTCATATTGTTCAATAATAACATAGAATTTTCCTTCCCCAGAATTATATTATTTAAAATTATAGCTGAAATATCATTTAAATAATTGAAAATCAAATCAGAACTAATATCTGGAGGCAGGGATTTACTTAAACTTGGAGATCGTGGTTCTTGTTGTTGTTGCTGTAAAACAATCAAACTGTTGAAGTTAAACTTCAAATAAGTATAACTTAAAAGAAATAAATTATTCAAGATCTCGAGTTGACTCATAAGATTATTATTGGTATAGTTTATTGGAATCAATTTTAAAGTTAAAAGATTCCAACTTTTATTGAAAAACAATACCGATAAATGATGATTCAATTTAATATGATAACCAATGGATAAGATATTGTAAATAATAACGATTTTGAAATTATTGATATCCTGAAAATTAGTATTTAAATACTGAAGAACTTTCTTTAAAATATCTTTAAAAACTGGAAAGTCATTATAATTATTCAATTCAGTATATCCGATTAAAAAGATATCATTAATTTCATCTTCTGAAAACTTTGACATTTCATAATCAAAAGATATCAATGTTTGATATAACTTTTTACTGATAGATAATAAATTAATTAAATCATTGGTATCATCCGAATCAGATTTGGATAAATTGATATTGGCAATAGAATTAGCCCGAGGTTTAGGAACATATTCGGGAGGAGCTTTCATCTCTTTTGTCTTCTTGTCCAGCTCTGAAGATTCCACATCCTTTTTAGATCCATTGGTACCATTAGAAGTACCTTTATTAACAGAGGGTTTTGAATCCCCAGCACTAGATAAGTTGATGCTATGAACAGTACGACAATGACGCTGTAATAAATCCCGTCTTACAAATGCAGACGTACAATACATACAGTGGAAAGGTTTCTCATTGGTATGACTTCTCTCATGTCGCTGCTTATGTTCCAGCCTAGTAAAGGCTCTAGCACAAAAGGCACATACATACTTTTTTTGAACCGCCATGATTTTTAGTTATTCAGGTGTAAGAACAAGTGCAATATAATGAGGATAATCTGATTATCCCTTTTGGTCTCAACAATTGCTAATTCTTCAACCTTTTGACTAAGTAAATGAGCTGGTAGTAAGAGAAAGAAAAGAGAAGAAAAAAAAACCTTAAGGAATATGACGTCTTTATAAACAGAATTGACCCCCGCATCCAATCCCCACTAGTAAAGTTAGGAGAATTTCTGGGGAATCGCTGTGTGCTCGGGTGAGAACAAGTAAAAGACTTTTAGAGATAGCTTTGTAAGCCCCGATAGTGGTGGTTGCTAGAGCATAGAGAATGGCTTGAGTGATCAATAATACGAGAATCTACAGTTTGAAATAGATAATACTACCCTGTTAATCATATATAAAAAAATTGCCGTGACGTTAGTAATCTTCCTTTTAACCTTGTTGCAGCTAAAGATTAAATAATTTGGAGATGAAGTACCCCTAAATAGCTCCCCCACTGCAATGGACAAAGTCGGGGTTTTAATCGATCCAGTGACTTTTTCCTATTGCTGAAGTTTTTAACTCGTACTGAAACACGGAAACAGGAGCGCAATACGGGAACGTTTCCCCCACCACCCCCACCATATTTAATCTATTATGCGTATAATGCATTAAATAGCGGAGGTTATTATTACTCTGGGAGTTCTGTCTGCATTAGGTGGGGCTTGTGCAAGCTTGTATAATTTTAACCCCTCTTGTCAGGTATTCTATTTCTTTTTCTTTTTTCATCTTTTTTTTTTTTTTTTTGGTTGAACCAGTCATTTTCTACTTATATAGAACTCCTCCTCCACCTTAAGTGATGAAGCCCCCCACTAGTATTAGTATTACGTAGATTTGCGGGAAAGGTTTTTTTTTTTTTTGCATCACTGGTGCATATACCTGAAACGTACGAATTAAGCTGCGAGATGAGAATTTATTATCTTCAAAAGTGATGTACAGAGTAGATAGTGCAGAGACTTTGGCTGAAAGTGTAAGAAGGGAGCAGGAGCCGGTTTCTAGAGGCTTGGATACTGAGTCTCTTGTTACTTTTAATTCTATGGAGACTTTGACCAATCATATTTTCAATGTAGGATGTCCTGTTTCTAATTACCGGCTCATCAATGCGCCTATTGCTTCCAGTGTTTTATCACCTGATATCCATGTGTTTAGAGATCAAGATCATTTGAATCAGTATTTAGATTCAGAATCCCTGATTCTGCCAGTGCTATCTACATCGTCTTCATTTTTAAACTACTTTAAGTTTAAGGCCCCATTTTTATCCATTCATAAATACGACTCAGATGGCAATAAAATAGAATTTTGTAGAAGTTACTTTAAGTTATTGAAGACAAATTTATCATGTTATATTTTGATCTTTGACTTTGGTTCAAATGATAAACGAGTATGTTTATTACTTAACAATGAGTTTAAGCCACATGTGGACTTAATATGGGAATCTACCAAACTTCGAATTACGGGAACTTCTGGTGCATCTTCTACTTTTGGTAATGGTTTAATTAAAGTGTTTGCATTAACTGGGAACTATAATACTTTAGCTGATGGTATTCAAGTCAATTTCAAAACTGATATTTCCAAAGTTCAATCTCCTAAAGACATTTCAATTATACTACCTGATGATAATGAGCTCATTAATAATACTGTGTCTCAAAATAAGACTTTTATTACTAAAAACTTGGAAAATTCATCTACTTTAATTAATGTTCCTGTAGGAATGTTTACAAATGATAATTCCAAGCGTAAGAAGCATGTAATGAATGGTTCTCTTAAAGTATTAGATCGTCCTGGAGACTCAATTTCTAGTAATGGATTGGTGATAATGTCTATTTTATTGGTACTAAGAGAACAAGAAACTCGTAAAAACAGAGGGAACAATAAACCCACTTATAAATGATGTAAATAATAGTGTATTATTAAGTATATTAACGGTCTATTTCTTCTTTCTTTTGTAATGTCTGCATAATTATCACTAAAGTTCATGTACAAAACGCAAATTGTCAAATCCCATTTAATGATGCAAAAAAGCCTCTCAAATTGATCAGAATTTTTTCTAATCTATAAAATATGTCAAAATTTAACGGTCGGAATCAAACCTCACTAATTTCTTATCTTTCAACATGACCGAAACATCCATACAAAATGAGGGATTTCCTGTCAAACAGATGATTGTAATCAGTTTGATAAGATTCCTGGAACCTTTAGCATTCACTTCTTTGTTTCCTTATTTATACTTCATGATAAGAGATTTTCAAGTAGCAAAACAAGAGAAAGATATTAGCAAATATAGTGGATATCTTGCATCTTGTTTTGCGTTCTGTCAGTTCATTTTCAGTGTAAGATGGGGGAAATTGAGTAATAGAATAGGTAGAAAACCCGTGTTATTGATGGGGCTCTTGGGAACTTCAATATCCTTGATTTTATTTGGGTTTAGTCCGAATTACTATGCGGCATTGGCATCGAGATCTTTAGCTGGTTGTCTTAATGGAAATGTGGGTGTTCTTAGAACTACAGTGGGAGAGATAGCGACTCAAAAGCGACATCAGGCTTTGGCTTTCTCGACACTTCCGTTACTTTTCAATTTTGGCTCAGTTATCGGACCATTAATTGGAGGCTCTTATTTATTCACCAGACCACGCTTAGATAATCCGTATAACCATCATGAATCTGTTGGGCCTGAAAATGTTGCAATTTCGTCGTTTTATGGCTTTTATGAGTCTTTTGTAACAAAACATCCTTATGCTTTGTCTAACATAGTTGTTTCTTGTTTTCTTTGGTTCAGCTTTACTTGTGGGTTTTTATTCTTGGAAGAAACTAATGAAAATTTCAAATCCAGACGTGATTATGGTTTAGATTTGGGTGATAGTCTTTTACATTTGTTAGGATTTGAAAAAAAGACCAGACCTTGGCACAAGCAGGTGGCGAAAGAGACCACACCTTTATTACAGGATAATAATAGTTCAATAATGGATATTGAACAATTAGATGCTGAGTTTGATCCAGTACCACAAGAGACTATTGAGCCTTCCAAAACTACTGTTCCTATCTTCACTAAAGAAGTAATTACCGTTATTATCTCAAATTGCATTATATCTGCCCATGGAACCATTTACTCTGAATTTACTCCGGTTTTCCTAGGCTCAAGCTTACATCTTGACAATAAATTCCCTTTTAGAATAACAGGCGGTTATGGTTTGGATCCTTCAATGATTGGGAAATTGTTTTCCAGTACCGGTATCGTGGGTATCCTTATCATATTATTGATTTTCCCTTATATTGATAGAAAATTAGGTACTGTTAGAGGATATAGGTTTTCATTGAGTATCTTCCCAATAGTATATTTGACGATTCCATTGGTAATATTTACCCTTCCACAATACTCAAACATGCCTAAACATGTTACACCTATACTTCTTTACATTTTGACATGTTCTAGAACATTGGCTAGTGCTACAGGAATGCCTCAAGTTATGCTTTTAAATCATAGAGCTGCTGCAAGAGAACATAGAGCTTACGTAAACAGTTTTACTATAAGTACAAATGCTCTTGCCCGTTGTATGGCCCCAATTGTTTTTGGTTACATCATGAGTTTTGGAAACGAAAATCATGTTGCTTGGTTAGGATGGTGGATTCTCTCTTTATTGGCTGCAGGTGGTTTTATACAAAGTTTAAGCATGTCGGACTACGATGATTAATGAAATATCTGATTGTATTGCTGCAAACAATACAATACTAACCAAATCCGGTAGTATTTCCAATTTAGTGTTTAGAATCAATATAATAATCTTAGAGTTATGACTAATTAGCCGCATAGATCAAAGTTTGACGTGAGATTGAAAATAAGATCCCAATTGAGCTTAAATTTGCTTAAATTCGTTTGAATTTGCTTAAATTTGCTTAAATAACCCCTCACCAGCAATATTTATGATGTAAGTATTATCACAAACCTCTTTTCTACTATAAAATTGCCAAAATTATAACTCTCTATACTAGTTGTAACATCGGCATTTTGTCACTTTAGTTCCATAAACGGTTATATTTTTTTGTGCGGAGTTTCCAATCTAAAAGTTCAACTTTACTATGACTACTTTTAGGGAACAGATGAAAGGTTTTCCTATTTGGCAGATAACGGTTGTGTCAATCATGCGGTTTAGTGAACCGTTGGCTTTCACATCATTATTCCCTTACGTGTACTTCATGATCAGAGATTTTGGTATAGCAGAAGACGAGGCAAGTATCTCCAAATACGCGGGCTATCTTTCAGCTTCTTTTGCTTTAACTCAATTTATCTTTAGTATCCAATGGGGAACATTGAGTGAAAGGATAGGAAGAAAGCCGGTGCTTTTATTGGGGTTGTTTGGGACTTCTATGTGCATGTTAGTGTTTGGATTTGCTCCCAATTATTATGTTGCAATTGCTGCTCGTAGTTTGATGGGTGCTTTAAATGGGAATATTGCAGTATTACGGACCTTAATTGGAGAAGTTGCTACCGAAAGAAACCATCAAGCTGTGGCATTTTCTACATTACCACTTTTATGGAATGTTGGGTCGGTTATTGGTCCTTTAATTGGAGGTTCTAAGTACTTAACTCGACCAAAGGAAAATAATCCTTATGATTCACACCCGGAATCTGATGTTCTTTTAGTATCAGGAATCAAAGGATTTTATGAAAGCTTCATAACCAAGCATCCTTATGCATTAAGTAACATAGTAGTTGCGATTGTATTATGGTTTGGAATGATAGTTGGATTTTTGTTCTTGGAGGAATCTCACTATAAGCTCAAATATAAAAAAGATTATGGTGTGGAAATAGGTGATTTTTTGCTCCAGAGCATTGGTGTTTCAACTCCAGTTAGACCATGGCAAAAGATAAAAACGCTGTCAAAAAGTAATCAGCAAAACTTGGAATCACAGCCATTACTTACTGATTCATTGGATGACAGTTCATTAGGGAATGATTCTGATGAAATTGAAGGAGATACAACATTACCTCCTCAGCAGCTTTATTCCTCAGTACAAGATGATAATGAATCTATTGAAAGTGCAGAATCTGTGGGATTTTTGAGTAGGAGAGTAAGCAATGCTATTATTAGAAGATATTCTTCTAAATCAACACTTAGACCACAGATTAGTAGATCAATGAGTCACGTTTCAGGTTTATCTTTAAGCAGAATTGAAACCGAACTTGAGAATTCTATGCTTAAAGAGATTTTTACTCCAGGTGTAGTTCATACTTTATCAGCCAATGCATTATTAGCTTTCCATACTGTCGTATACGGAGAATTTTTACCTGTATTTTTGGCAAGTAAGCTTAACGCTGACCGGTTGAACTTTCCATTTGATATATCAGGGGGATTTGGATTCGATAGTGACTTTATTGGATCTTTATTCTCTACAACAGGACTCTGTGGAGTTCTTGTAGTTGCATTAGTATTTCCTTACTTGGATAGAAACTTCAAGGCAGTTAATAACTACAGAGTTGCCCAATTCATTTTCCCATTTGTCTATTGTGCTTTACCTTTTTACATATTTACATTACATGAAGTCAATCCCCGGTTTTCAACAAACACTGCTAAAAACTTACTTTATTTCAATGCCCTTTTATACCAATTAGCAAGTTCTACATCATTCCCACAATTGGTATTATTGGTTCACCGTTCAGCTAAAGCTAAGCATAGAGCTTTTGTCAATTCAGCCGCAATTAGCTTAAATTCGTTATCAAGGTTTGTTGCACCTCTTACGTGGGGATATTTGATGTCTTATTTTGACTCTAAAGGTCATGGTGGGTTCACTTGGTTTGTTTTAGCATTCATGCCGCTTCTTGGGTTAATCCAATCGTTCATGATGAAAGAATACGATGAAGACTTAAGAGACTAGTCGTGCGAGGGCTTTGTCTTAGGTAATCGTATGTCTTAGGTAATCGCATGTCTTAGGTAATCGCATGTCTTAGGTAATCGCATGTCTTAGATAATCGCAATCACACCAGTTACGTAATTTTCCATTCACCCAATTAAAAAAGGTCCTTTTTATTCTAAATGCATTTTATGCATTTCAAGATAATAGAGATTATAAACTTTTTGAAGGTTTTATATTAGAAAATCCGATTCCCTATAAAAACTAAAACAATAAAATTCCCGTAATAGATGATAACATTAGTTTTTTTTAATTTTTTCATAGTAAAACACAATATAAGCATAAATAGTAACTGAAATCTGCAAACAATCAAATATCAAAAGTAAAAATGTAAATTAATCAGTAAATCATTAGTTCTTTGGAAATCAATTCACCGTCAAACAGTTAATCTTCAAATTTTGGTATTAAAAACATTAATTATTAAACAATTAGATTGGTAAAAGTACAAAAAATTTTAACCATTATTAAATCTCATTGAAAGTGGATTTTATTTTCATTTTTTTCAGGGCTTAACATCTATTGAGAAGCAGGAATTGGAATAAAAGAAGATTAAAGAATACTGATGTATTTCATGAATACTGAAATCAACAAATTAATGTTCAAAGTTGGAAGATTAAGACTATTAAAGGGTAGTATTAGCTAAACAACAAACTCCTTAAATATCCACTTTTGGGTTTATGAATAAAAAAGAAATTTATCGTAAATCTTGAAAGATTGCGATACCACTTATTCCCTTAATTTGTCCAATCTTATAATACATTTATTCACTCAAGACTCAACTTGACCATTGTTTGTAAACTCAGTAATCATATAATGAAACCACCACTAATCTTTTAATCTCTCTTAAATACCAATTCCGAAACAGAAATTCACAATGGCTGTCAATAAACATCAGGCAACTGAAAAGAAAGAAAATAATTAATTACCCCCAACGAAAAGAAAAAAAAACCATTCCAATATAACAATAATTTATCTGATAGTGCTAATATGGGAAAGGTCCCCATATCACACTCATCCCACTCTTTTCAAGTTGATTGTCAACAAAATTCAATTACTATATTTCAAAATATGCTCTGTTTAAAATCTTTGGTTAGACTTCTTCTTTTTCATTTGCTTAAAAGCAATGGTACCAATGACACCACAAGCAGCTAAGAAAACCAAGACAAAAACTAAGATAACACCTGCTGGTAACATTCTAAAAGTCTTAAAAGTTTTTTAAAATTTACTTCAAAAAGAAAAAAACTAAAAAATCTTCAAACTGGGAGAGTTGAATTTATATTTATATTTTTTTTTCGGTCTTTTTGAGAGAAATTGTTCAACCAGATAATTTGTATATACACGTCCTTTCTGACTCCGGAATATTAAACCGTATTTTGGGGTAACCGGAAGACGGCGTGGACGGGACTAGATAAACTGTTGACGGCTGAGTCGGTTATGTATCAGACACTTTAGGGTTTAGCCCTCCCCCTCCGTTCAATCATTTTACTATAGAGAGATTAGGTCATAGCATAAATGCTGGTGACATACTATTTCAGTCATCACTAGCAAAATCGCATTATTCAACAAGGATTGTCGTTCCTTAATTTTTTCCTTTACACCCAATTCTTATCTTTACATTCTTTCCAATTAATATGAAATTTTACTCCCTGGTTAGCACGGATAACCAGCTGAAAATATCTCACAGAATGTTAAGAACAATACTGAATTTTTCGACCTTCCTCATTTTTTTTTTAGATGTTCATACGAGGGGAGGGGACGGAAAAGTAAAAGGAATCTTCCACTAAATATATACTTGGTACAGAATACACCATAATATAAATAAGTTGAATTGACCAATGTTTGGACGAAAATGAAGATAAAAATTTTTCACTCGTCCTATTGGGGAAGAGTAGTTTCCTAATGAGGCAAGCGCATGTACTAATTGAGGGTATAAACCAAGTAAAGCCGGCTATTTACTACCCATCTCGGTTTATTCGTTAGTATGCAGGATTTCTCGGTACAATTTTTTTGTGGTTGTGTCACGACATTCGTTCTATCGGGTGTAATCTGGTCGGAATTCGTACCGCATGTCAAAATGCAGTAATGACGTTTTATCTAAATCTGTCATCGGCGAAAACGGTTATTAATCATCATTTACTCATAATTATACTCTCGCTATATGCTTTATATACTTGTATTATATCTTGATAATTGGACTCTTCAATTAATCGACAACACAACCTTTTAAGCACAACCTGAAAATCTTCATCAATTCTGATCAATGATTGAAATCTTTTCTAAAGAATGCATAGATGAATAACAAATTAAATATCCCTCAAATGTTTTTGGATGTGGCGCTAACCCGGATTCGATTCCGACGTTGAATGGGTATCATTTTAATATTTTCGTAATCTTCATAGTCTATTGACGGTCGTCGTTGTGACGGGACTGAGGAATTCTTCCTAACTTCGTCTCCAATGGTTGATTCGAAATCTGTTCGTCGTAGGCCTCCTGGTATTTGGTCTTGAAATATTTGGTCCATCTTTCGTGCTTTTACTTCATACGGCTTCATTGGTGAAATTTCCGATTCGAGGCTGCTGGAAAATATTACATGATTATCTGTTTTATTTCCCAGTTGTTTACTCGAACCAAGTGTTTCAAACAATGGTTGATTCCGTTTCAGATATTGCACAGTGGTGGTATTCTTATCATCTGCTCCATTCTTATTGGTTGCTTTGGTTTGTCTGGTTGTCGATTTTGTAAAATTATCTTGTAAGGTACTACTGAGATACGATTGAAATTCTTGATCTCCCTTACTGGAAATGTCATCGTCATTTTCTTCCTTCTTATTCCGTATCCTAGCAGGTTTCTTGAAACCTCTAGGGTTTCCTGCATTGATCTCTCTATTTGCATTTGTTTCATTATTTATCGGAATTTCTTCAGATCCTCCAAAGAAATTATACTGTCTAGATTTGACAACTTTTGCAAATTCATAAATATTTTTCCGAAATTCTTCCTTGCTAGCAGACATCTCAAGTTTCAACTTGGTTGTTTTTAACTCTTCATCTAGACCTTCGGTTATCTTCTCGATGATTTGAGGATTGCTTTTGAATCTCAATTCTGTAGTTAAGGAATCATCCTCTTCATTTTGGGCACTGGATCTAATTGGATTTAATACTTTCCCATGATCCGTAATCTCTAGTAACCTGGAAATATCTAATGATTCACCAGGTGGTATTGGATTGGGTTGTGATGGGGTTGTACAATCTAACGTAACCTCCTTCCGAAGTACCTTGTCTATATCCACTTCCGAAAAAAATGCAACACTCTGTGGTAATTCATTGAATCCTAGTCGCTCGGCAAACATGGCTCGAGTCCAAAGGTTACTAATCTGTAATAACAAAGCAATCTTATATCTATCTTCTTCTTTCACAAGATATCTTACTTCATCATGTACTGTAATCATTAATCTAGCTTGAAGTTTGTACTTCTTAATCAAATAGTCCATAGAAACTATTAACAAATGTAAATAATCAACACCACTACTTTGAATGGCCCAATTGGTCCTGGATGTCAAATAGTTGTTTTTATTTAAATTCTTCGCCGTTAATGCATCAGTAATTGAAGCTCCTAATACTGGAGTTCTTGGATCATCCATATGAGCTATTGATTCCAATGCATTGAACATCACACTCTCAGTTCCTCCATGGTACAATCTTCTTTTAAAAAATTTGGAGCTTCCAACACTTCCTTTGGTTTCTTGATACAATCTTTTGGCCATGATCTCTGCTTCATCATCACTTAATTTATTGTTACATTGTTTCAATAATCTAGTTGCAAATTTAACACCAGCACCATATATACGACCATAATTGAAAACCTTAGCGTCTCCTCTACTAATTCCTAGGATGTCAGCAGTTTTGGAGTGAAGGTCAGTCTTGTGATTCTTATCACCTTCGAGTGTCATCCAACTTAAAGCGGTTGCTCCATGAATCTTGAAAATAGAATCACCAATTAATGCAGCTATCCATAATTCCTCTGAATCAACGTCTGCACCAACAAAAGTGTATCCTTTTGGTGCTTCAATTAACGACTTCAATTCAGAACCAATTCTATTCTTCTTGGCATTAGAAGCTGTTAACCATGTGTTTTCAACTGCTCTTCTGGTAATAGTACCCATGGTAATCAATTTGGGAATTATCAATCCCATATCTGGACGTTCTGCAATTTGTTTCTTATCGGTAAAGAAGCTGTTCTTTTTTGCTTTCGGATCTGAATAAACAACAAATTGGTCCAATATTCTTCCTCTATTACCCATCCAATACGACGCTGTTGAATTTAAATCTAAAATTTCTTGTGCATGTGAGTACTCACTTGTAAGTACGCCGTTCAGAAAGAATTTGGAGTAAGATTTCGACATAATGGCTGTACATCTTTTATTGCTTCCTTCAGGATGTGGAACTTTAAATAATTCAAATATTCTACCATCTTCTGGATTTAATTCATCATGATAAAGGTCTTCTTCTTCTTCTTGTAATCGGGCTTTAACGTAACCTTTTTCGTCAAGTTCATCAAATATCTTTTCATTATATGGAACTTTGAAGCACCAACCATTACTATCTGTCCAAAATAAAGTATATCCTTCCCATTTCAATCTCAAAAGCAAAGGAGTAACTCTACTTCGAACACTAATGTTTATGTCTTTAGTCTTTTCACCTGTCTTGGAATCATTGGAAAGTTTATACAATTCTCTATACCATTCCGGATATCCAACAAGAAAAGCTTGTTTGGCAGCTGGCTCGCCATTTTTCTTTAATCTTGGCTGTTTTATGGTCCAATCCAATTGCTTTAGCCAAGGATCATTCTCAAAATCGGGCTTCAAAGTCTCATCATTTTCTTCAATGAAAGAAATTAATTCAGTAACTCTATTCTTTAAAATATTGGTTACTGACTCCCTATTCTCTTGATATATTGATTCTGCAGTTTCGGTATACTTTTCCCACCTTTTAGTTGTTGGTAAAATCAATGAACCCAAATGCCTTAATGCAGCAAATGATACAGGATGTGGAACTTTTTCCTTGAATATAGGAAATAACTTTTTGGTAACCTTAAAAGTTGCCATCACATCACCTGAACAATAATCCATTAAATTATTAAAATCATTAATGATATCCTGGGGATCAAGGGTTTCAAAAGCATCTCTTGTAGATTTATCCATTTTTATCCCACAGTGGAAATCCGCTACGTTTGCTAAAGAATTAGGCGATCCTTTAGCTAACCAAGGGTCATCTACCAAATCTTGATTTAACAGATTAGTATCATTAGAATAGGCTTCTTTGTCGATTAAATCATTATCAACTATAGGTTCATCAAAATCATTATTATTAATATTGTCATTAATAGTTTCATCCAGCTTTTGAGATGATAACTTTTTGTGTTTATGCCATAAAGGTCTTTGGTTGGTACATAATCCTGAAACAGCTATATGTAAGGACATCCCATCAAGGTAAAAGGCCTTAGATTGTTGAATATTATACTCTTCCAATATCCGAGCTCTGTCATAGCTTACATTATAGCCTATAATCACTTTTTCATCTTTTAAAGTATTCATTGGAATAAAATGCTCCCAATCGATCTTTTTATTGGATTTCTTGGAATTATAATTGGTAAGGGCAGGAGATACCCAGCCATACCAGGCTTTAGAAGACACTGCAGTGGCTAAAACCGGATAAGGTGACACTTTATACATAACTTCCACATCAAACACAATTTCTTTCTCCAATGGATATTTCACTGGTTCGGGATCTTTATCTAATTCATATCTATACCAACCAGGCTTGAAAACCCATTTGGAAGGTAATGGAGGCAACTCTGAATTATCTCCAAGAAACTCATTACACATGGATAAGTACGGCTCGCTTGCCATAGAACCAATCTTGAAAAAGTGTTCATCTAAACTAGTATTACCCACTAAATTAGGAAAATTCTCAATATTAATAGGCTCCGTGATCTGAGTCTTCTTACCTAATAATCCACTTTCCTTCAAATGTTTCTTGGAAATGTCTAGAAGAACGTGATTTTGTGATTTCAAGTAACCCTTGGGAGGATTTTTGGGAAATACCCTTTTATGAAGCTTTTCAGAAAGATACTGAATACCCAACAGATTGACTCTAGGTTCTTCAGAAACAGGAATTTTACTGGATGATCCAACGGTACTTAATAGTCGTACTGCTAATACAGACTCTCGCCAGCCCATGTGTCGACACCGTTGTGACAACACTAGTCGCCGGGCTTGTCTTTGCATCATACAATGTGTTTAATCAGTAAGTAATAAATGGTTTGATTTGTGAGAAAGAAAAATAAAATTAAGAAACAATTGAGAGTAAGAGATCAATAGGCCCTGAAACAACTGCTGCTTATTTAGGACGAGCATGACATTCAACCTACAGGAAGAAAGGATAAAGACTAATTGTATGAGGCTGGAAGCAATTCAAGTCTTCTAATCACTCTAATCCTACTGGTTTTGTTTACATCTTGCTCCAAACAAGTAATTATCCATGGCTTCGGTGCGCTTTCCTACTGAAAAAGTGTCAGCTATAACTCGCGCTATTGTTTATTTTGCTTTAAACGAGTTTAACCATTTTGGGCAACAATCATAATATCCTTGTCTGCAAATTATCAATTACCTTACCTTCAAAATAATTAATTAGTTGTGCAACGATTATATAATTTGTTGGGTGTGTCTTTGGTTGAGTTTTGTTGTTTTTTTTTTAAAATAAAAACTTATATCTTGAACGTTTATATTTGTGACCATTTTATCTTTACACAATGGTTGACTTGACATCTTATAAGAAAGCTGACTTGATTGATGTTGCACGTAAGTTGGATCTTGCTGTTAACACCAAAGACACCAAGAAGCTGTTAATTGAGAAATTAGAAGCTTACATTAGTGAAGCGGGCCCTGAAGGAGAAGCCTTAATTGAGGCTAGTTTAGAAGTTGAAGAACAAGAAGATGATGATGACGATGATGAAGAAACTTTAGCTGAAAAAGATGAAATAGTAGAAGTTGATGAAGAAGTTGAGGATAAAGAATACAAAGGTCCACCAATTGATGTTTTGAAATTCTTCGATCCTGTTATTGACTACTTTGAACAGTATTATTCTAAATTATTAGATTTTACTGATTCCGTTGGAATTACTACCTTAGAATATAATGAAGAATTGAGAGAAAACTTATCTAAAACTATTACTTTGAATTATATTGAAATTGCTTTTGAAATTGCTTATTTCTTTTACATGTATGTTCCTTTAGTTGCTGTTAAGGATAACTCAAGTATTCATCCTTTGTTGAGAGAGAACATTCCAATTTTGAGTAAATGTTCTTTACCATTACCAGATCTTACTTATTTGATCAACTTTAAAATATTATCAATTACTTTCAATTGGGCCTTAGCTGCTATTGTCATTCCATTGGGTTTATCTTATTACTTCAATTTTACTAGAAGATCCCTTATTATTGATGATGATACTTCAGTCATGTTAAGAATTTACAAATATGATCCTTTCATCTTTGCCTTATCTAAAGTTATTATCTTTTACTTTATTGTTTACAGTTCAAACAATTTAATTACTTTGAATTCTTATAGTAATATTTTCAAAGCTTTAGAAACTCAATTATTAATTCACTTAGGCTTTATTAAGGAATTCAACAGTCTTTTAGGTAACTTTCCTTTGGTATTGGGTATTGCTAATGTTGTTATTGGCCTCTATGCTCAATTTGAAGATTTTTAAACATAAAATCGGTCTGTAAGTTAGCTAATCAGTGAGTGTGTGCCTGATTCTCCTCCTATTTGGAATTAAATTGAATTTTGGAAGTATATTAACCATCATAACGTGGTTTACTTTTTTTTTGAAAATAAACTAGTATTATGGTTGATCCTTTTACGTCTGTCATTGATGGTGACTTCGTCTTTTTACTGGTGAAACTTGTGTGCTTTACTAACTAATAGCTTTCTTTCTTTGATTCTATTTCCTAATAGTGAAATTTATTGTTTTATTATCTCTACCATTTTTTGTTTTATTATGTTTATTACTGTAACATTAGCTTATGTTTTACTAAATATATGAGTAACTACTTTTGATTTTAAGCCCATTTTGCATTGATCCCTAGCTTATTGAAATCTTCATTAAGTTCTTCGCTATTGACTGATTGGGGACCTACAAAATGTTTGGATATTTTGGCCATTAAATATGTCTCTGAACTTAAACTCTCTTCATTAACCTCGGTATTGATATTAGCTCTCCTGCCACGTCTCTTTGGAAGCTCGGTTGTTGATGGAGACCCCGAATAGCTGCTATCTGAATTGCTTTCATAGATAGGACTTCTGAAAATCCTGTGTTTCATGTTGATTTTATTATCAGCCTTGGCTTTGATGGTACTAGTAATCAAATTGAACTCTTCATCTGAGATCAATGGCATGAAATCATTCACTTCACTGAAGTCATTAAAATTTTCCGAGAAAACATTAACCTTGATATTATTTATCAACGATTCCAAGGATTGTTTAACTGAGTCATCATCTGCATTGTCCTTCGATTTGAGTGATAGCTGCACAAGTTTCTTCAAATCCTTATTGTAGCTACGTTCAATGAAATGGTTGTAAATCCTAGTACTTTCTTTATTATTTAAATCAACCATTTCATTAAATTGTCTCTCGTTTGAAAGTAAATCATTAATGAAACCTTTTTGATATTCAGAAAAGTTTTTTAACTTCATTAACTTGGTAGAAATGCTGGAATTAAACTTTCTGTAAATTTGATTGGTTTCATTGTAGTAAGTGTTAAGTTGTCTTAACGTTTCATAATCAGTTTCAAATTTTAATTTGACTAGTTCCAAGTCTCTTTCAGTATCGAGTTCACTTTTCATTTCTATTAAATCTTCACTTTTAATCGACTTGCTGTCTTTGTCCCTTAAATCAATCTTTGACTCTTTTAGCTCCCTGATTTTGAGTAGTAATTCTTGTTTCCTTTGTCTGATATAATCAAGTCTATAAGTTGTATCAAACTTTTCTAGTTTATTAATTGATTTACTTGTTATGCGGTATTTATCCTTCAATGAATGCTTATTGTTGTATTCTTCAAGTGACCTGATCACCCGTCTATATGGTGGTATTACTTTGGGCTGTGGTATTGTATATGTTTGAATATTCTGTATTGGTTGTGGATCCATTGGGGTATTTTTAATATTACTCAATCTACTCGTTATTTCTATAGAAGGAGAGTAATATCCTTCAAATGGATCATATCTGGAATCCTTGTATCTTGCATCAAATTTGTTAGATACATCCACATTTTCATAATAATCGATACCACTTTCAACATCCTCGTGTAACTCTTCCAATTTTCTTTTCAAAGCAGCATTGCTTTCATACTGGTCGATAGTAAAGCCTTCTTTAGAAGCTTGCCCTTTCAAATCAGCCAACGTTCCAGCCGCTGACGCCATCACCATGTCAACCCTAGGTAAAAGTAAAGAAGCATCCAATAAATCAGTAAATAAATCATATGGAGTTAAAGTGGATTTGTTGGCATTGATTGGATAAGGCATGAAATTAGGTGGTGGAAACAATAACGGTGCTAACTCGACAGGCTTCTCTTCGGGTTCTGTACTCTGTTCTTTGTCATCTTTACCGTCTTGTCCTGAACTTTGTCTTCGTTGTCTCTTCAAAAAATACTCATCATCATCGATATACGGTGTTGGCTTTATAATAGGTGGTGGCGGATATATAAAAGGGATCATTATGCTGGGTGATTGTTCCACTTTAGATTGGGAATCTTTTGGAATCATTGGTGGAAGTGGTGGTGGAAACATATTAATAATCTTCGGGATCGTCTCTTGATACCGTGAATGCAAGGGATTATAGTCAGTGAAAAACTGGTTTACCTCATATGGAGGACTCATTATTGGAATGGCATCCGCTGGTAAATTATGCAATCGGGAGTCATCTGTTGATGATTGAACAAATGAATTGTAACTTCTCGGTTGTTCAGGCACAGAAGGAGGGATTGAAGCTAAATGGTTAATTTGCATCAATTTCTGCTTCTTCAAAGGATTCCTTAAGAGATCCCTCGCAAACTCATCATCGACATCAACGTTTAAAGCTCTCTTTAGTTCTGTCATAGTTATATAAAAATCGGTAACTTCAGATTCACTTTAATGGTTAGGATTTTTAGCGGCCAAAAGTTTAGATCTGCCGTTGCTTCAAAAAAAGGATTTGGAGTGCCAGTTTTTTTTTCAATGTAATTACTGGTTCAGACTTAAGTTTTTTAAATGGTAGAAACTTGAGGATTTAAGGCCTTTTATAACGAAGTTTTCAAGTAAACGGTTGTTACTGTGAAAATGCACTAGAGAGAAAAGATTTTTGAGAAAAAAAAATTATGCTGCTGTCAACTACTAGATTAGATCTTTTTAACTAAAACCAGAGATTATGTTGGGCTGTCAGCGAAGGTACGGTGTGATATGATTACAAAGCCGTTTGTCATTCACTAAAGTCTATTCAACACTTGCTTCGTAAATTTTACTTCGAAATTAAAGAATCGTGCCTTGGCAAATAGTTCCTGATTGACTTCTCCTATTGGGTTGCAAAAAATTTCAAATATAGTGTATTTCCAGCCTGTTGGAGATCATATCGGCTAAAGGCTTGTAGAATAGTCTTTGAAGTGGAATTAATTATTGGATTTACTGTTAAGGCTGATTTAAGCTGCTAGAAAACTATCTTTATTTTATCTTTTCATTTCCGAAACTCGTTTAATTAGTGGAACAATGTTAAGCCGAAGTCATAAGAATTAAATACTGAGAGATACTTTCCGACCAGTTTTAATACTTTGTGGTAGTACTTGGATGTGTTTAAGCTATTACATATATTGGCTTGTAGATTTTCACTGGTTAAACGTTTCTTATTGTATGATCTTTGTTTCTGATTCTTGATAGCTTCACTCTAAGCCGTGAATTTCACAATCTGAAAAGTATGATGAAACCTTACTTAAAACATGGAAAAAACCATAAAAAAATCACCAAAAACCCCACAAGAGCATAACCATCTTCCTCCAGCATGCAAGATGATTCAACAGCCCATTCATCACCAAGTCGTTGTGGTTACGAGTTGTTGAATTGCTTCACCACTTGACACCTATACACGACTGTATCATATCAAAACAGGCGTGGGCGAACCAAAATAAATTATGATAACTATTGTGGTGATGTGTGCCTTCAGAATTGTTCTAGAGTAGTATAAAAACTAGGAGATAAGTCTCCTAACACGACACGTATCACCCAAGCCTACAATATCATTGCTATATTCGCATTCTGGTAGTCAACGTATCACTGGTGGGTTTCTCTAAAACCCTCACTGTTTTTCGAGATAAAAATGGCAAGGGAAAAAAACATATTTCCAATAACATCACGCCTACACTGGCATTTAGAAACGTCATCAATTAATTGTATTTCATCGTTCAGTTACGATCAGTTTGAAGCCTGAAATCTATTGAACAATTGGGTAACTTTCAATTGTTGTGAAAGCGGTAAAATAAGAGGTAAGGGAGGACAAGAAACACGAGGTTCTTGAAGAATAATAATTCTTTTGAAACAATAAGTTGGATAAATACGTGGCGTGAAGGAAACGATATTTTGTAGAAATGGCTCCAAAGAGACCTAAGAAGGATCAGTTTGTGCCCAAAGATTTGGTTCTTGCCAAAATGCCCGGATTTCCGGCGTGGCCTTCATTCATAATGCCAAAGGAGATGATACCAGATGCGATATCTAAGGCAAACAAGAAGAAAACTGCCAATATATGTGTGATATTCATACCTGATGGTGATTACTACTGGATGAATGAAAAAAATCTAGAGTTTCTTGATGAAGAGAAGCTTGATGCTAAAATTAGCAAGATTTCCAAGGCTAATGTCTTGAAATTTAAGGAGAAATTAAAGTCAAAGACAAATCACAGGAATAGTAGTATCAATGATGCCTTTTTATCCACAAAAGGTCTTGAATTTGATGTTTTTATGGATCAATTGAATGATCGTTTGAATAAAGTCTCTAGCAAAGTGGAGGCAGATGACGTGGAAGAGGAGGAGGAGGAAGCTGAAGAAGAAGAAGAAGGAAGTGAAGTACAAGAAGAAGAAGCAGAAGATGCTGAAGGTAATAATCTTGCTGTAAAGAATGGACATGGTCTGGAAGAAGAAGAAGAAGAAGAAGATGATGATGATGATGAAGGGCAAGGGGAGGAACAGGAAGAATCAGTCAAGACAGAAGGCAAATCTTACACCAGAAATGGCAAAAAGCTGAATAATGGCACCTCGAGCACACATTTGGATGAATCTAATCTAAGTATAAAAGAAGATGTCACATTCGAAGATGAATCAGAAATCATATTGAATGGGAAAAGTGGAATAGCTAAACAATCAGATGATGAGGTGACTCGAAAGCGGACCACTTCAGGTGGAGAATCGAATGGAGGGTTATCACAACGATCCAAACGATTCAAGACTGAATCACCAGGCCCGGTAAGCAAACCCAATAACCATAAGAAGGAATTAACAGAAGAAGAACGATTACAACAATTGTGGTTATGCAGAATCAAATTACAAAAATCATTGATTCAACGAGATAATGAAGAAAAGCCAAATGCAGACGAATTATCAACATCAAGACTAATACTTAAGAGATTGGTTGACTTTAAAATTAATTTACAGTTATTGAAAACTACCAAGATCCATAAAGTTTTGAAATGTATCATTAAGGATAAAAGTTTAGAATTCCCCGAAAGTTTCAAATTACATGATCAATGTCAAGAATTATTAACTAAATGGGCTGGTCTAATTGAAGAAATCAAATTAGAGAAGACTGCTGATTATTTAAACAAACAACGTAAAGTTAAATCAAATGATGATACTACCAATGACGAAATTAATGACCAAAGTGTTGATGAATCTGTGAAGTCTTCAACAGAATTAAAGTATGCTTCTGTTGAGAGTTGAAAATCTAGACCAAAAACCACCAAGATTGCAAGGGTTATCTTGGTGATATTGGGACATTACCGTGTTCCTATTCTGCCATACTTGTGCCTTAGCTGAGCCAGGCGCTTTAGTTTCCCTTATTGCATCTTGGCCTCTTATATATTAATTTGTATTATAATATAATATCTGGGATATAACTATCTGGCCTCTACCAATAATGGAAACAAACCAAGGACAAAACATACGCGAGCAACGCGTAACTTCCAGAACAATTTTCATTTTTTCTTCAAAATTTTTTCATTTTTCCTCACACTTCTCATCTGGACGAAATTTTCTTTCTTCAATAACTGAATTATCCTTAACAATGTCTGACGAAGTATGTTTTAATGAGGCGATTTCCATCTCGCAAAAGAGATGATATCATAATCAAATGTTAAATATTGAGTGTCCGGGTTTCTAGAGTTGACGGGCTACAAAAAATGCCGATAAATTACAAGCAGGGTGTTGCCTCTGAATCATAAATAGGTATTTTTTCCCCATCAAATAATGGAATTTGGCACGGCTTTTATTGGCTATTTTGAAATTCCATATTCTGGTGAACTATAGAGTTATAAAGCACAACATCCTTCTATTTCTACACTATCTTAAACTCATATATGTTGAGTGAAGTTGTAGTTGAAGTTGTTGATTAGTTGTGACTTATAAAACTCGATGTTTGCGAGAAGTGAAAAAAAATGAAAAACTCAGACTCGATGACACTGAAAAATTTAACATAGGATTTAGATGAAGTAATAAAGATACTAACCAATAAACTAGCAATTCGCTACCGCTTCCGCCGATGCTGCTTTAACTTACCCAATGCAATGTTCCGCTTTAAGAAAAAACGGACATGTTGTCATTAAAGGTAGACCATGTAAGATTGTTGATATGTCTACTTCTAAGACTGGTAAGCACGGTCACGCTAAAGTCCATTTAGTCGCTATTGACATCTTCACTGGTAAGAAATTAGAAGATTTATCTCCATCTACTCACAATATGGAAGTTCCAAATGTCAAGAGAGAAGAATACCAATTAATTGACATTGATGATGGATTCTTATCTTTAATGTCCCCAGATGGTAGTTTGAAAGATGATGTCAAAGTTCCAGAAGGTGAATTAGGTGACAAAATCCAAGAAGAATTCGATGAAGGTAAAGATTTAATTGTTACCATCTTAATGTCTATGGAAGAAGAAGCTGCTATTTCTTACAAGGAAGCTCCAAAATCATAAGTTTATTAGAATAATTTTTTATATAATTTGTCACTTATTATTGGATCGCTTTGATTTTTTCAAAAAACCCTTTTAAATATTTTGTTCTTTGTTTTATATAGACAAGTGAATCTTAATATATTGGTTTATATTCATAGTAATAAAACTTGACAAAAATACCAAAAAAAAAAAATTGTTAGAATTTTTCACACTCTCACACTAACACTCTAAAGTCTATTTATGTCCTTTTAATAACCCAAGATGCGGATTAGATGTATTCCTACATATGCAATGACATACATAGCCACCTGTCATAGATAAATAAGTAATTTCTCCGTTTTGGGCCTTCAAAAGTTCCATTTGGTGATTAGTAATCGTCTGTCTTATCAGGAAGGATGGCTTTTTGTCTCAGCCTTGTACTGTCTATACGAGCTGATTTGCTCCACATCTAGAACGTTTTGAATTACACATTTTAAATGACCTCTTCCCCATATTAGATGCAGTTTGATACTTCAAATTACGTTGGTCCGTGATATATAAAGACCTTTATACTTCACCCTTAACCCTTTATTCTTCATTAATCACTAAAACTCTTATAGTTTTACAAATATTTAATTAGATCACCTGCATAGTTAATATAATTTTTGCATCTCTGATTTTGAGTCGCAATCAGTTTTAATTTTAGAAGGATCATAGCTTTAGTTCAAAGAATGGAAGTTAGCACAACAACCGTTACAGGGTTGCCGACTACGACGGCTTCTACAGGAACTAGCAGCGGTCTGGCCTCTAGTTCATCAACTGATGACAGTAGACCTGATTCTTTTGTGGGTAATGCACCGTCCACAGTTCTTTTCTTTTTAGCGTTGGCAGTGGGGGTTTTCATTGCTAGTTTATTCATTTTCTTTACTGTCCGATATTTTATTAGAGCAAAATATGGTTTACATATCTATCCTGTGGCGCAAAGGAATATGTTTCTGTCCAATAATATTGCCACTATGAATCATACGAATATTGAGCTCCAAGAGCAGTTAAATTATGTACGGGCCAATAATTTCATTACTTCCGATATGTTTGATAGGAGATTACATCAAAGACTTAGACGAAGACGAAGAAGACGGAGACGGGACCGGTTCAGTAAGATGAAGAAGCTTACTGAGACAGAAGTCGAGACCCTTTTTCCTAAGAAAACTTATTATGATTGGCTTAATGGTGGTCAGGAAAGGGATCATGAGAACAGAGATGGGGTATTACATGAGGAAGGGGATGGTGAAAATAATGTTGATAAGGTGGAAGAAACTTCCTCCAATGATACTTCTGCCACTAGCGATGAGGCCGGACCAAGTACTTCTGATTATCCAACTAATGATGTTGAAATGACTGAATTAGCACATGCTCCTAGTGAGGAGCAGTTGCATTTTACCTCTGGTTCTTGTGCTATTTGTTTAGATCATATTGAAGATGAGGATATTGTAAGGGGCTTAGTTTGCGGGCATGTCTTTCATGCTGATTGTTTGGATCCTTGGTTGACCAAACGGAGAGCATGTTGTCCGATGTGCAAACGTGATTACTATTATAAAGGAAATCAAAATGGAGAAAATGAAGCTGATTCCAATGATGCTGCCACCAATACAGGAGATAGTCAGGTTAACAATGGGGTCTCTACCGCCAGTGGTGGTGAAACTGGCGCTACTGCTACGGAAAATGGTGCTCCTGACAATTCAGACGACCAAACTAATGCTAATGACCTGAATCGAACCGGAGAACAAAATGAAGAAGACGATATGGGTGATGACACTGATTCCATAGATATCGAGCTATTCCGGAACGATCCTACTTTAAGGGCTATGCTACAGGAACTCATTCCAATTAATGAACGTGTTCAAATGATTCTTCGAGATGAGACTTTGCAACATCTCAATCTCGATGCTACTGGGTTGGAAGTTGCCAAAAGAAAGAGAAGCAATATCTTTAAAATAATCTTCTGGAAGGTTATGGGTATTACAAGAGATGACTTATACAATTATGGAGTATTAACAGCGTATCACAAGTATCGTTTAGCAGAAGAAAGAAGACAGTTTGAGGAGCAACAAAACAACCAGGACAACAGAAACTCAAATGAAGTAGAACGTTCAGAAACTGCAACAGAGCAACAAGGGCGAACTTCAGAAGGGGAACCCCATCCAGTACTGCCATCACAAGATTCCAGTGCCAATGGAAACGAATCAAGAGTTATAGAAGTAGATCTCGCCGAAAATAGTGGTGTAAATACTCTCCCAATACCATCCAACCTGTCTCAACGGAGCCTGTCTGTCGTTAGAATCCAAACGGCACCTACACATATATCTGCAGGGGATTCTTCACCAAATCCAGATATTTCACCCGAATCATTGAGAGAAGCTAGTGAGAACAGAGTTTAATGAGATTTGCAGCTATTTGATTATGAAACTCAAAGGATCAAAAAAACACACATACAATTAATGCATCAAGTCATCCTACACGTATTAGGTTTATGAAAAACGCTGACATAATAGCTTAGTTGGCTTGGTTTTTAACGTTCATTATGTATTTTATTAGTTAATTGGAAAATAGTTTATGGTTATCAAGGAAATATGTCTGTGCGAAAAATTTTCACTTCATAAATATTTAATAAATTTAAGTCAGACAAAATGGGTATGTAGAGCTCTTTAAGGTGCTTGATTTAGCGATGCAAAGTCTTTTGGAGAAGGATCAATGGTACAGCTTAATTAACGCTACAGAATACGACAAATTGTTACTAACAGCAATGCTTTAGCCCCAAAAAAGAGTATTAAAATGGACTTAGGTTCATTCTTAGCCGATGATTCACTTGGAGGTGGATCTTGGGCTGATGAAGAAGTTGACTTGACTTCCATTGGTGTCAACACCACTGCCGCCGTACCAGAAAGACCAACTGGTGAGTTTTCCAGACAAAACTTTGGAGCAGGATCCGGATCGAGTGATTTCCAACGTGAAAGGAGAGAATTTCCAATTCCAGAAAATCCTCCTTATAGAGCCAGAATTAACAATTTACCATGGGATATCAATGAAAATGACGTTGTTGAATTCTTTGAAAAGAGAATGCAAATGAATGATATAATTACTGACGTTGCATTACCAGTTGACCATGCCACTGGTAAATTAAGAGGATTTGGGTTTGTTACTTTCACTGAAAGAGGTATTTTGGAAGAAGCTTTACGTTTATCTTTATCTGATTTTAATGGTAGAAGAGTTTTTGTTAATGTTGCCGCTCCTCCAAAGGATTCATTTGATTTGGATTGGAGAGGTGCTAGAGATGAACAAGGTCTTGGAGGTAATGGAAGAAGACCAAGAAGAGAAGAACCAGATTTGGATTGGGGTGCAGCCAGAAGTGAACAAGTTGGATTACCACCAAGAGAAAGAAGTGACAGAGGTCCCCCAAGACCAAGAAGGGAAGACCCAGATTTGGATTGGGGTGCAGCTAGAAGTGAACAAATTGGATTACCACCAAGAGAAAGAAGTGACAGAGGTCCTCCAAGACCAAGAAGAGAAGAACCAGATTTGGATTGGGGTGCAGCTAGAAGTGAACAAGTTGGATTACCACCAAGAGAAAGAACCGAAAGAACCTCAAGACCAAGAAGAGAAGAACCAGATTTGGACTGGGGTTCTGCTAGAACCGAAAAAGCATCTTTACCACCAAGGGAAAGAAGTACCAGAAAGCCTAGAAAGCAAGAACCAGAATTAGACTGGGGTTCTGCCAGAAGTGAACATGCTGCACCTGCTCCAAGATCAAGAAATACCTCCAATAGATTCAACAAAACTGAAGAAAAGAAAGAAGATGGACCTCAAAAATCTGTTTTCAATGTGTTATCCATCGAGGGTGAATCTGATGAAGAACAAGAGAAAAAAGAGGTTAAAAAATCCGATCCTTTGGACTTAACAGACTTGAAACAAAACGTTCCTGAAGTTTCTAAATCTACTCCTGCTGAAACTGAAGATGGCTGGGAAGTTGTCCGTAAATAAGCCTGCCTTATCTTCTTATTAATCTTCCACAAAAGCTCCAAACACACACACGTATTCTCATAGATCATCCATATCATATTTTGTTAGTTAGTTACGAACTCGTCGTGTCTATAGTATAATGTATTTCTACTACTAAAGTTTTGCATTTCGCACAAAATCTTAATTGACATTGTATTGATAAATGGATTCAGGTATTGAACAGTCGCCTGTATACTTGATAGATAGGTCTAGTATGTATAAATATGCTATTATATATCGATTACTTTAGTACTAACAAATTATAGAGGTTTATAAGCCTGCAAAGCCATCTCCTTTAGATAATCTCTTAAAGAAGTATGGATTGGAAGATGTTGCTAGGAGTTTGGCTAGAACTAACCCAGATGGATCCAAGGGTGTCAAGCTTAGAAAGTCATATAAGAACCATATTCAAGACCTACCTGGCCTTCACAGTATTACTGGCCCAAAGCCAATACCAAATGGATTATTGGATCCTATGTTGAGCCAATATCCCAATGTAATTAAGCCTATCGAAGGTAGTATTCTTAATAAAGGTCTTGAATTTGACAAGACACCAGTGAATGGGATACCTGGATTTGATCCTGCTGATTTGGGTATGAGTGATCAGCAAACTTTGATGAGAAGAGATGAAGGTTCTGATCTTGATGATGAACTTAAACGGAAGAGAAAGAAGAAACAACTTAATGGTGATACTCCAAAGAGACAACATTTTTAGAGTTAAAGCAGATACTTGATGAGATACGAATTTAAATAAATAAAAATTAAAACTAAAATTAATATTAAAACTTTGGTTATTGTAAAGTAATATAATATACAATCACATTCTAAACTGTAGTTATATTCAACTAGAAGTAGTGAAGCTTAACTTACATCTTTAGGAACATGACACTTAAAGACGATTTATTCTTCTGAACTGTTGAGCTGTCCTTCTGGATTTTTGTGCTTCTTAAGCTTATTTTTGACCAATCTTCCCGTGTGACCTAGAATCGTTTTGATCAACTTCTTTTTCACCACCATTGTAATGTCTAAAATTGACATGAAGCGTCGTTGGATAAATATCTCTGGCAACAGTAAGTGAAATTCCTGTACATTTAGGAGTCTTCTATAGCCTCCTTTTAGTTTGATAGATAACAGAAGCTCAACGGGATGAATTATCAAGTTGTTGATACTCATGAACTTTTGTGCTCTATAAATCATGGTTTCCAACTGCTCATTTTCGTCTTCGTCTGCATTAGATGATTGAGCCATTGAGTGGCTGAAAACATGGCTTCCAGGATGAAGCAAAGTTTTTGATTGATGTGGAGTAGTATCCGAGTTTGCCTCTTCCGAAAATGAAGATGTAGCATCACTATCTTCATCTTGATCCTCTTTAAACAATGGACTTTCATCAATATTATCAATATTATCGAAGTCAGATATGAACAAGAATTTCATCAATTTATCACCAGTTACTTCATCCATTCTTAGTTTTAAAGGAAGAGATTTAATCTCAAAATTGTCAATTAATTTGATTCCTCCTACATTGCTGTACATAGACCAGTCCACTGTTATCAAACTTGGATTGTCTTTTTCATTAATATAATTATTCATATCCCTTGGCTCTATGAAAGATGGATAAATTGCCCCATGAATCAAGTTGAATCCTTGGATCATAGCAACTTCAATTCTGTTGATATTTGAATCATCTTCATTGACTATTCTACGAAACTTCCCTTTGGACACACTAATATCAAGTATAGGTGTTCTGTCATTCTCCAATATATGTAGAATGATTTCATCAGCATTGATTGCCCACTCTGTATTTGGTGTCTTTTCGGAATCTTTACTGTGTGTATCTCCTGTTAGAATGGAATGTAATAATAAATATAACTGGCTTGCAAGATCATTTTGGTTCATTTTAATGTTCAAATAATCATTCAAACCCTCGTTATCAAGCTTTTCTTGCCTGAAAACATAATTCTGCTCCATGAACTGAAGAACTCTACTCTGGAAATGAAGAATTTTGATTTCCTCATACAAAGAGTTAAGATTTTGAAAGTTAATGGAGAATCTCAATTTTTCAAGCTTTTCTGTTAATAATTTATCATTTGGTTCTTTATAAATCAATAAATCAGTAATCATGAAATACAAGGTGAAGTATTGAGAAGAAGTTGAAGTAATATTAACTTTGGGAATATCAATTCTTAATTTGTTCTTGACAGTTTCAATTAGTTCGTTCGAATCCATATATCTTTCACTATTGGATGAATCGGAGCTATCTGTATCATTATCAGACACGCTATTGTCATCGGCAAACCTACTAACAGATTTAATAGGCTTGGATTCATAATATGTTAGCATCACTGATGTATTTTCAAGTAGAAGATGATTATCACCTGCCAAAGAAGCACTTCTACCAATTTCTAATCCTACCCAAGGTGGCCAAGATTCAATGGCTCCATAGTCATTTTTATCAAAGAGACAAGACTTGGAATTTTTAACATCGGATTTGTCAAAGACAAGAACATTTGCATTGTTGACAAGACATCCTATTCTTGTTTCTAATTCATCAATATCCAATGCTAATCGATCTTTTGATTTGTCATAAACAGACACAATCTTTGCATCAATAAATGGGGTGGTTACAATTATAACAGAATCTGGAACCTCTTCACTTTGAAGTTGAATTTGAGGCGACATGATTTCAATCAAGTAATCACCAACCATGCTTTCATTTGGTGCCACTGAGGTCAAGATATCATCGAAGTTGTTTAATCTTGTTTGGGATTCCACTTTATCTTTCTTATTGGTTTGATCTTGTCCCAGAGAGATTTTCAATAAATCTTCACTATTGATAAAATCACTGAACCCTCTATCATTGGCTTTAACAAGTTGCTCCAACGCACTGATACTCTCGAAACCCAAGTACTTTTTTAGGAATCGTCTCATTTTAACAAAATGAATATATTGCAACAAAAGATTTCTGTTCTTGTTATTCCATTTCAATAACATACGTAATAACACAAATTTGTTACTGAATTTTGCAGTAATATTGGAAACCAGAAGTCTTCTATCTGCATTGGAATTCTCCGTCCTTTCCTTATCTATATCTTTTAGTGCTTGATAAAGTAGCTCTATTCTTTCAAGAAGATCATCTACTGGGAGCTGTTTAGACTTGTTGTATCTAACTTGCTCTTTCAATTGCTTCAATCGTTCAAGAGTTACATGTGATCCAGCATCATATACTGCTTGAACTTGCTTCAAATTATCGTTGTTATTTGCATCGAACAAGTCTACTTCTTTAAATCTTATATCTGGCTCCGTATCTCTCAAATATGTTAACCTATCACTGTATAGAAGAGGATAAATATGCACAGATCTTTTGCAGTTAGCCAAAGTTGGTAGTAAAACCTCTTCATAATCTTCTATATCAAACCAGCTCATGTCTCTATCAAAGATATGATATTTCAGATGTTTCAGGGCCTCATCATTGCCAATGCCAGTAGTTTGTTTGTAAATGTTCTGGTAAAATTGGGCATTGATGATTCTCAAATCGATTCCCGTCAAATCAACATCTGCTATGTGGAAGTTCATCTTCATTACAGACATATTCTTGGATAATCCTTCCTTTGATAAGATTCTCTTTTCCTTACGCTGTCGTAAGTCAACCGCAAAAGCTTCAGTCTTTCCTCTGATTCCAAAACAGTTAATACAGTCTTCACTATTAGATTCAGATTCAGTACTATTTTCTCTATACATATGGGAAATGTAAAGCGAATTAAGATTAAATTTGAATCTGTTGGTTATTAAATGCTTAGAAAACTTCGTAGGTTTTTTAATCTCTCCAAATAATATTCCTTTACGAACTGGCAATTGCATATTACTTGAGAATAATTTCCACCAGGAGAAAAATTGTTGGAATACCATAGGACTAAGATGGATAGTATTGTAACTTTCAGTAAAATTTGCATCTAATGATATTGCCAAGTTGATATAGTCAGACCTAAATCCCTTATATGAATCATGGTTTTCCTTGGTGAATTTAGGGTTGTAAAGTTTAATATCATAATGTGGTCTAGACTCTTCAGTCTTGTTTCCTTTTCCATCTTCTCTTTGAAGAACAACTCCAACTTTGAAATCTACTCCACCATTCAAAGAGACTACTTTCTTATCTACAACTTCCTTAGATACCTTCTGCTTTGGAAACAAGTAGTCCTCATCTTCGAGGTAATACGCATAACAACTAGTGATATACTTTTTGGTGTCAGGCAAAAAAGTCAATTTCTTAGTGTCTCTAAGCCAACAAGTTAATCCTGACGCCAAAAAATTCATGATATTCCAACTTACTTCATTAGCTTTGACATGGCAAAAGTCACGAGAATTATCGGTTTTATTAACTGTCCATACGACATCTTCTTCGAACTTAAGAACGAATCCAGATGCTTCACCAATTAGGTTATAGGGGTCCCTGGATCCTTTAAATGCCACTTCTAATGGACCTTGAAGACACCTAATCGTAAAGTTACCATGCATGATATACCTAAGCTTGTCCCAAAATCCAAGTTTTGGAGAAGGATCCACAGGAGGTTTCGAAAACTGATCAAAGTTTAGCATGGCTTGTTGCAAAGCGAATTGGTACGATTGTCCCCAAACAAATCGAGATGGCAACGTGCTCTTAAAATCTACAGCAAGATCAGTATACATCTTAACAGATGCCAATGTCTTTTGGATGCAAAGCCCGTAGTACTTGCTGAACTTGGAATCTTGTTTCAAATTCTTAACCAAGTCAACGTTCAATTCTCTTAAGTTCTCCTTACTAAAAACCAACGATTCAGCGATAACTAGATGTCCTGACATAGACACTGCCGAAACAGATGGGTTTGTGTTAGGAACAAACAACATCGGAAGAGGATAATCTCTCAAGTGCATCCTAAGCTCATCAGCCTTTAAATCCATAAATGTTGGAAGAATCAATGAATATTTCGTGTCTTTAGGCAAGCCTTGTCCGATCCTACTTAAAAAATCAGGAAGATCTGACAAGTTAAATTTTGGTTTAGAAATTAATAATCGAAGATTTTCCATGATTATAGAAAGGAGAGGAGCATGAATTGAGTATGGCTGGATTTTAGCCTGGAATTTCGGATCTAGTTTGGCTTCGTTGCCAAACAAAAACTTCTTGTTTTGAACAACTTCATCATTTAAAACACGTTTGTATCTCTTTACCTTATTTATCCACGAATACGAAATAATCTCTTCCAATTCTTCTAATTTGTCGGGAATGTCTTCTAAGTCATCAATATGAGACATCGGTTCTATGATTGTAGGTTTATTCTCCAGATTTTCCACCTTGGCGTTATATAGACTGTAAAGTTCAATTCTTTTTCGTTGTTCTACCCTTCCGATTTGGAATATCATACCCAATTCACTCTCAAAAGGATCATCTTCCATATTGAATGTCAATCTCTTGGATCTGAAAGTGATATCAGGCACTTCTTTTGCAGTTGACTCAGATGGGTGTACGACTGTTAAGTCATTGAGATCACTTCGAGTCTTAAATGATTTGAAAAGGTGTTTTAAAACTTTAACTGAAATGGAAATACTATCAAAAACCTTATACACAACATGCTTATTAGGATGAATCAATCTTATCAGGCTAGTATCAACATATACGTTATTAGTATTCTTCAAATTTATCCGGAATTCAAAGTCGTCAATGCAACACAATCTACACCAGTAACCTTCTAAAGTAGGAGATTCTGTTAATAGTCTAAAAAACTTATCTTTGATTGTTATTTCATTGTCACTCAAATTAATGCTAGTCTGGAAAGAGTCCAACTTGAGACGGTAATTGTTGTGTAATATCACTGAAAAATCAGTTTTCTTTACTTTGATGTTAACGGAAAGGAAGTCCATCAACAGTTTGCCCGAACTTACTGTAGTTGGGGAAGAATGGAGCTTTTCAACATCTTTCCTAAGGTTTTTCACGACAGAATTTATAGGATCCAAGACTGTATTCCTCAAGAGACTCACTGCACTAATTATCGTGAATACTTTCATATAATCAAACTCACCAGTGAGTTGACTGAGATTAACCTTAGACTTCAATCTGTTCTGCGTACAGCTTTTGAAAGAGTCATTATCGAATGAGATATCTGGAATGTCAAGTAATGTTTCAAAGTTATTTGCAGCATGGAAATCAGTCATTGCTGAAATATTGAAATTACGAACTGTCAAAATGTTAGTCCAATAATTTGTATCGGTCGCTGAAGTAAGAGTTTCCAGGGAACCAGAGTGAGGAGTTGATGCCAGATCACTCCTTAAAAAGTCATTTTTCAAGTTAAAAGTCACATTATCTGATTTTATTCTTAAGCATCTCAATTCATCAGAGTCATCCAGCTTTATGAAATCCAACCACGAATGATCTTTCTTTGTAAGGACAGTTAATAAATCAGCAGGAATCAAGACAGATCTAGAACCAAATAAAAAACAAAGTGACTTAAATTCTACATTCAAATTGACAAACCATTCTGGGAGATGTTTGAAAACCTTGTTGACAGACAGTTCTTTCTGAATTTCAATGTTCTTCTCGACTTTAGACAACACCTTTTGATATTTGGCTAGTTTGGACTTCAACATATGGTTAATGCGGCCACCTTTCAAATCCTCTTTAATGAGATTGGTTAAATCATTGATGATATGATTCATTCCAACAAGGCTCTTGAGATTGGAAAAATCCATAACAAAACTGTCAAACTTAACATCAGCATTGAGTTTGAAGTTTTTGGGAATATCGACAACTATAGACACGGCATTCAACGATATTAGGTTAACTTTATAGACCTTATTTGGCACTAGCTTTGATTTTTGAACGTAAGATACCAATGGAGCCAAAATCTTACAGTCTAATAAGTAGTCTCGTTCCTCTGTAGTCGTAACCTGAAGGTAAAGTGAAGAATATTGGTAACTCAACAACTCTATGGCTGCACTTTGATTATTGTTGTGACTAATAATCAATTTCGGTTGTTCAACCATGAATTTGATATCTAATCTGGGATAAAATTCTAGAAGATATTTCCAAAGCTTTTGCTTAAGAGTTCCAGATGACAGAAGATCTTTGGACTGATTTTGATCAGTCAAAGTAGTGTCAATATCCGATTCCAGATCAGATAGACCAGGTTCATTATTACTATGATTCTTGTGGTCATTTTGAATGAATAATGCTTGATATTTGGTGTATGATTTTTTCAACTGCAAGGACTTTTGGAAGATGATGATATTATAAACAGCATGGGATATGAAGTACGAATTCAAATCTAAAACAGGATTGGAACAAGATACAAAGGCTTCTGCAATACAATCCTTAAACCCTTCTCCTTTTGATATTCTATCGATAAAGTTGCCTTTCAATATTGTAGAGAAACTAGGGGCATTCAATATTTCAACTGTTTTCTTGGTGATAAGATTGTCGTCTGATTCCACTAAAGTAGCAAAGTTTAAAGTTAAAGATTGAATGGAATTGGTGGTATTAACAGGATTGTCATTCAAAGACTCAAATAATGCATGGAAACCAGCTGAACTCTTTGATAATTTATTTACAAGAAAGTTAGTCGACTTTATTAGCACTTCCAAAGAAGTGGTTGGATACTCCATCAACAAGTATTCTCTAAAAGATTTATTGTAGGCAGTAGTCATAAAGGGGATCTCAAGAATGCTGATGTTTTCATTAAGAATAGATATTTCATCAATTGAATTGTAGATAGAATCAACAACGTTTAAAACCTTTTCAACTTTACTACTTCCATCCACATTTTCAGAATTTTCAGAACTTCCAGTGGTAGATTTCTTCTCGTTAAGTTTTGTAAAGAAAGATTCAATCTCTGGTAAATATAATTTAACTAATTTAAAGACCAGAAGCCTAAAATCGTCAGTGAATGTCTTCAAACGAATGTTGCTGATTACCCCAGATTTCAAATCAATGGCATATCTGAAGTCTATTTTGATTGATCCAGCAGATACTAATGGGAACTTGTTATTATTATGTTTAATACTATAGCTTTCAGAATGATTTGCAATAAATGAAAAGTTATACTTCAAATGATTTTGATTCTTCTTACTATACCTAGTAGACATTCCGAACGTAAGAAACAGAATTTTAGTAATTCTATCATTTATAATAATTGATGAATTCTTGAATTCGGTACTAAGTCCAGGAATTAATTGAATAATTAATCTAACCATCCATTTCTTAAACACATTAGTTGGATATACTGAAAGCAATTCATGATGATAAGTGGACTTTTTCAGTTTTGACTTCAGCTTGGACTTGGACTCATTAGTGTTATCTGTCCTGTTGATGGTCAATTTGAGTCCATCGACTATTAATTTCTTAGAATTCCCCCATAAACGAAATCGTATAGAATCAAACAGAAGTTTATAACTACCGTAATGCAAAAGAATGTTATTGAACAGCACCCCATTGTTGATGGAAATAGATCCCACAAATACACCACTTATCTTATAGATGATGGACCACGATAGTACCCACAATATCACCGCATAAAACAAATACGCTACAACATGATGAATAGTTATGTTGGTCATTGCTTGTTGACAATTTTGTCCTCATAAATCTCACTAAATTTTGCGAGTTCACTATAGTAAATAAGGACAGACTTGAAAATTATGATACCTGAAACTTTATTTGGCACCAGTGGAGATGACGGTTGAGTAGCAATAAGATATGGAGAATTATATTTGTTATTTGCTGTAAGTTAGTTTATGTTTTGGCATATGTTCTGATTAGGCAGGTGAGGCTTGGAGTACTATACAGGCAACGGCTGAATTAGGTAAAGAAACCAACCTGGAGGACCGTCCTGTATATATTTTAATTTCAAGTGCTAATCAAGCACGTGAGGTGCGCAAGGGCTGTATGGTGACGGTCTCCAGCCCTAATTTTCGGTGTACAGCACTGCACACTACTCACATGTTCAATCCTGTACACAATCCAAGCCCTCACCGACTGCCATCAGAAAAAAAATCTGAAAATTTTTTATTCACTAATAACAGTTTTACGTAAAGTATGTTCAAATAGAATGATATAAAGATGGGAGAATTATAGTTGATTTTATTATAATGAGTTGGTAGTATCACAATAGAATCAGTAAATCAATATTAAGTTCAAGAAGGAGGCCATAAAGACTACTGGAAGTTCTCTTTACTTTGACATTTCATTTCTTGTCTGATTTGAATTAACTACCAATATTCATGATAAATTATCAATTATATTCCACCCCATTAGTATTATAACAAAGCGGTATAGCTAAGGTTCTTTTCAAAAGCATTATACTAACAGTTTTTTAGATGGCTGCTTCATTACCACACCCAAAAATTGTTAAGAAACACACCAAGAAGTTCAAGAGACATCACTCTGACAGATATAAGAGAGTTGGAGAAAGCTGGAGAAAACAAAAGGGTATTGACTCTGTTGTTAGAAGAAGATTCAGAGGTAACATTTCTGAACCAAATATCGGTTACGGTTCTAACAAAAAGACCAGATTCTTAATGCCATCCGGCCACAAAGCTTACTTAGTCAAGAACTTAAAAGACTTAGATGTTTTATTAATGCACACCAAAACCTACGCTGCTGAAATTGCCCACAATGTTTCTGCTAAAAACAGAGTTGAAATTGTTGAAAAGGCTAAAAAAATGGGTGTTAAAGTTACCAATCCAAAGGGTAGAGTTTCTTTAGAAGCTTAAACATGATATTTCTTTATAAATAATAAATAAATGTAAATTTATGTATATTTTCTCTGCTTAACTATCTATCTACGTCTGTTATTTAAAGACCCAGAATATGCTACTCCACTAATATCTAAGTGGTGATGCTTTTTAATCTTGTATCCTAATTTACAAATTCCATTAGAGTCAATGTTAAGATCTTCTGGTTCTTTGGTATACTCATTAACTTCATACATTGGATGTGATCCTTCTACCGAATTGTCTTCTAAGGATCCTGTTCTGCCAGAACGAGGATGTGATAATGCTCTGGGCCTGGTACTATTGAGACTAGTGCCAGAATTTACTCTGCCATGACAACTACAATTACACCCATTAGAACCAGTAGACACATTTGAATTTCTTGATAAGAGTGTTTGTTCTTCTGTATTATCCCCATGTTCTTGGTCTGACTTATCTGAATCTTTTTCTTCTTTATCTTCTTTATCTTCTTTATCTTCTTTATCTGCATCTTTATCCGTTTCAATCTCTTTCAAACTAGGCAAATGGGGGCTACTATCAAGCATAGATTTAACTTTAGGCTTTTCTGGAGGCAAATCCAACATTGATTTGACCTTGTGGGAAGGTTCTTTCTCATCACATACACAACATTCAACCAAATGGTCGATTGGAGCTGCAACAAAGTGATTTAATGAAGATTGGGAAGTAATGGATTTATCGTCGTCATCATTATTTTCCTCTTTATGGTCACCAGCAGGAGGTTTGCTAACATCCAACATTGATTTAAATGCAGAAGGAAGTTCACTACTACTACTGTAGTTATAATTATGATGAGAGGAACTATTTTGCTTAGATGGAACTCTAGAAGGAACTGCTGACAGATTATTGGACATACTTCCAGAAGATGTTCCATTGTTGGGGAAAATAACGGGATTAACTGACTGATCCTCATCTTCATAAACACACATCTCTAAGCTTTGAAACCATGGATCATTGAATAACAAATTCAAATCATATCTATTAGTAACAGAAGGATCACATAATTTCCATGCTACTCTTGCAGCCCCATGATTTCCAAATTGACTAGCCCACTTAAACTCACTTCCTGGACCTTTGTGGAAATCAGTATTATTCTTAAATCCTGGATTAGAGCTACAATACCGAGCATGGTTAAACTTGTAGTCTCTATAACCATGATCATTGACATTAGAACAGGCAAATGGAACATTAGCATAAACCATACAAAATAATAACATTCCAAGACTCCAATAATCCATCTTAAAAGGATCATAACTCCATTTTTTAGCTTCTGCATGGCTAACTTCCTTTAACTTCATCACTTCAGGAGGTGAATAAGGAGGTGAACCAACATATGCAGTAGAAAGCTTAACAGGAGTAGAAAAATCACCAGGAGTTTCGTGGCCCCAATCACTTACACCAAAATCACAAATCTTTGCCAACCCATTGTGATCTATAAGAACATTTTCAGGTTTAATATCCCTATGTACAATATCTTGATCATGAATGAATTTCAATCCATAACAAATTTGTTTAAATAAACAATATCTTTCATTTAAAGAAGATCTTTTCCAACCGGGTTTGATGATCATATTAAACAAATCACCACCAGTGCAATATTCTAATATAAAACCCCAACCTCTAGGTAAATAATTCAAACTCTGAATCTTAACTATACTAAAAGTAGTCACAACATGTCTACTACTTGCTTTTTTACTCAAAATATACTCTTTAAGAGCCCGTTGATAAAAATCTTCATCGGTTTCTTTCTGTAATAAAGTAAACCTTTTTAAAGCAAAGACTTTCCTCTTATTATGAATCAAATTTACAATCCGAACATCAGAAGAACCTCCACTTCCAATCTTCTTGTCAGTGGTATCAATTTCAAAATCATCAAATAAGTGAACATGAGGTTGTTGTAAATCTTCAGGTAAAAATTCATTAGGATCTGCTACTGGATTACCAAGAATCCTCCCTTGATCTGATTGGGCTAAATAGAAACTTGAATCTTTAGGTTTCTCTTGAATCAAATCTTTATTAATACCAAATGGATTATAAACCAACTTTTCATGATGTGTATCATCAGCAGTACTATGATTGGAAGAATTTGCACTATTAGGTACAGTTCCATCTTCATTATTGACCTTTTCTGCCACCTTTTTACGATGGTTTCTTTCATTCATATGTTGTAAATGAGCCAAAGTCTCAGCTTTAGATAATTTTACCTGGTGATCATCCCTTTTGGGCAGATTCGTACCCAAATTCGAGTTGTGTCTTCTTAATGATAACTTGGATGGTGTTCTGGATAATTTTCCTCCTGAATCTACTTCTGAATTAGATCCGGAATGTTCATGATGATGGTGATGGAATAGCTTAGAAAGCCCATGTCCATGGGAACTGGGTTTTCTTCCTCCCACATTATCATGATTGCTGTTGTGCCTGCGAAAGAGACTCTTGGCTCCGTGTTTCTCTGAAGATGTCATTATATAAAATTATAGCCATAAAAATTCTACCTTTAATTTACTTATTCCTTAAAAAGTTTAAATTTTTGAAAAACGTTTGCTGAGTGCAAGAAAAAAGTGTAAGGGGCATAAAAAAGGGAGAGAAAAGTTCAAGGTGGGGTACCAATCGATGGTAGTAGATGATTCACTGTTATTCGTAATGCTACAAAAGAGGTTAGGAAAGTTGCGGAGCATAATTGGGAGTGAAATAAGCATAACATTGTGACCATTACATCATGACCATCAATTCCGGAGAAAAAAAACTACTAATAAAGGGACTAAAATAAACGTGCGCGTACCATACTGAAAAATTAGTTCATTAAAACAATTTTATAAACGGTATAAAAGGTTATAGTACAAAAAAACTGAAGGAAAATAAGATAAAAAATGGCATCAATATCGACATATAGGCCGAAGTTATAGTTCCTGATTTTGATTAAACGCTTTCTTCATCGGAAACCTTGTGGTTTCTTTTAATTTTGAAAAATCTGATTCCGCCATTGTCTTCTTCAACTTTAGGTTCTTCTTGTGGAGGAATGGCTCTAGTAAAAGAGGAGGCATCATTGTCTCCAGTAGTATATTCACCTTCTTCACCTTGAGAGGCATGAACTCTAGAAATGTGTTTTCTGTAGGAATTGGCAATATTTGCAAAACAGGTGTTGAAAAATACCAAAATAAGACAAGCCACCGAGGCCCACATTAAACCCATGGCTTTAGCACCAATACTGGCATATCTACCAGCATCAGCAAATGCATTCTTGGCTAATACAATTGCAGCGGTTTCTAAAGCAGCATTACCGGCAATAAAAATTAATGCCAAACTAACGAAAGCCATAACTACTTTGTCAATGATTACAAAACAGAATCCTAAAAGGTCAACGATTAAGGCAATACCAGTAAAACATAAACCAGTTAAAGTAAAACCAAATGAAAATCTAGTAAGGTAATAGTAAGTATTTCTATTATCAACAAAGTCTTTTGGAACATTTTTTGCAGTATTAAAGTTATCAACAGGACTAATTGGGTAAGCAGGACCTAATGTACATTCACTATAGTTATTAGATTCACAAACCCCCCAGAAAGTCCAAGCAGACATGGAAGGAGCATTGGAGATGCCTTTAGTATCAGCTTTTAACCAGTAAAATTCATTGAATGGGAAATGATCGGAAGATCCAGCTGCTACCAATAAAATTAATAACACACAAGTTCCTGCTAATAAGAATATGTTTAAAAAGGTATTAACAACTTTCATGTTTAAACTAGGAAGAAAAGTAATTTAGAAAAATTGTTTTTCTAGGAAAAGGGGACATTTTAATTGAGCCTGAGACATAAAGACAAATGTTAAAATTACCATTTTTGAAATTAGTCAAAATAGAAAAATGTTATTGTTTGAAACAGAAGAATAAGGACTAGAGATGGTAGAGGTAGTCGGATGTGGATATAGTACTCATACGGTTACTGTTTTTGTTATCACAACTGCGGTTACTACTGTTATTACTGTACTATTTACTTCTTTCTACTACTCCACTGTCTCCAATTAATTTTACCGTCTGTTTTATTTAGGCAGTTATGCCACCATCACACTATTTCGGCACTAATTTCATCTGGTTAAATTGCTATTACATTGCTGTTGGAGTATGTTCATGCAGTCCGCATGGTTAGTCCACTATAGCAACCTGTTATGGTAATATTATGCTCAATATGCAGGTTGTGATGCTAGTTTCGGTTATTGAGTTGCCTAATATAGTGACTTTCCTAATCGATGAAGGGTCTGTTTATTTACAGATTGCCTTATTTAGAATTCGTCTAGCCTATTTCGGAAGTCTGATGGTCATATACTATGCCTTCTCTACGGCTGTAGTTGTATAATAAAAATGCTTAGTTTCATTATATATTCGTGGTTGTCTATAAGTTACATAAGCTACATTCATATCCCTTAAAATTGATCACCTTCTCCATCAGCTGGTCCCCATTCTTTGCACCAGCCGTACCATGTTCTCTTCAAACATTTTTGTTTCTCTGGAAGTTTACTACTACTAGGACTGCTGCTACCGCTACTGCTACTACTACTAATACTATCATAAGCTGTATGTGTAGGTCCTTGTGATTTCGTAGCAGTACTGTGGTGTGAAATATGAGGAATTAAAGGGTTAGGCAATTTTGGCTCATCATCCTCATCATCATCATGAGTAACGTATCTCCAATTGAAGCAATCTCTACATGGTGGTTGTTCAACACATTCTGCCGTCGTATTGTACTTTAAGATAATTTCATCCACCACTGTGTGGATCCTGTGATTTAATACGTTAACACTCCATCCTCTATCAGTGACCACATCATAAACACATAATTTTCCAGTATGACAAGCAGTTTCCATTGCATAACCTGCTGCATTACATGTTGAAGAAACTCCATTACATACCCCCATAAAAATTGGGTCTGCAGTATTACCAATATGGTAAATATGTTCCATATATTTGGGATATCCTGGAGGTTGAGGTAAATGAAGTCTTTGAGTAGCTAATAGCTCTCCTGGTGCTTCAAAAGCTACTACAGGGAGTCCATAAGTCCTCCCCACTAATGAAGCCAATGATCCCCCCAATGAATGGCCTGTTAACCATATTTTATACTGATTAGAAGGATAGATACTACTAACATTTCGATAGATTTCTAATGCTGCTTGATAATATCTATCTTTACGGGTCAATTCTTTCTCCAAGCAATCCTGATTACAAGTGTAAGCCATCTCATAACAGTCACAGACCGTTGTCCACAAGTAACTTACACGAGCACAACAACACAGGAATAATAAATTATCATTAAGTTTATCATTATTGGTAGTTTCGTCTTCTCCTGCACCAGGAATGCCTGCTCCACTCGTACCTTTCAATGCAATAACCACTGTATTGTTAACTTCATTGACAAATACATGTCCCCGGACCCCATCTCCATCCCATCCAAATTCAATGTCAGTATTGTTTTCATCTGGTTCCCATGGTTCTCCTACATCTCGCCAGTCACTCTTTTTCTTTTCATTATCATCCTTTGGAAACTTCACATACGCATTGGAAGACATCAATGCCAACATTACCAATGACTCTTTATCATGCACATCTGGAAGTATCAAGTCTTCCTCTTCATCCCATTGTAAATTAATCATATTAAGTTTTTGAGGATTCCCCTTGACTTCAATGGCGTAATCCAAGTATGAATCTAAAAATCCAGGCGTATGGCGCTCTGTCAACCGCCGGATCTTCGCCTTGTGGTTACTGCTACGCACAGGCATCTTCATATTCCATGGATTATGGCCTTGAAATGCCAATGGCCAGTCGTTTTGAGCATAGACATCTTCTAAACTATTGCTGCTAACGTCAGTTGTGTCAGCTTCCATGGCCACTTCGTCAAGCCCCGTACGGGACAAGTATTCCTCCGTGATATCAAGACGTCTATGAACCCGATAATACTCAGATCCGGCCCCATGCTGGAAGATATGCTTAAGCCGAAAGCTATCACCCTGAAGATCTGCAGCCTCCATGACTTGGTTGCTTATATAATCCTCTGACTCTTTAAATATATTTCCCCCGTGAATGTAAAGAACTACCGTTGTTACAAGTGCCAGCCCCAATACCCAGCGTATGGGGCTCCATCTCTCGTTGTTTTTGGTCATTTGCTTGTGGTGATTTCTGAGATTCAGGTTTTGGGTCATTTTCTCAAAAGTTGGCTTGTGTGTATATACCAAAAACTGATAAGAGTGGCTGACAGTACATTCATATGTCATGAAGAAAGCTACAAAAACGGTATAAAAGTCATTGGAAATGGGTGTTTATGCATCGGAGATAGATATTTATGCACAGGTTCATCGATATGCATATGCATCGTCTATATTTCTATGTACTTTATGCCATCTATAATTCCATATTCATTATCTAATATCTTTGCCAGAGGAATGATCTTAATGTCATTGACTACTTTAATATGTTCAGCATCGAGCCTTTTGCGCTCAATATCAAGCGTATTCTGTAGTATCCTGGTTAACTTCGTGATAGAGTCGCTCAACATCGCAGGATTAAGTCCTTTGTTCGAGTAAAATCCATGACTAATCAACGCAGTAAGAAGATCTCCACAGCCAAAAAATTTGCACGGAATCTCCTTAATTGGTACCAAAAATGCATGTTTTTCTCCTCGGGTGTATCCCACACTGTACATATCATCTCCAATATTGACAGAGGATAATACCAAGTTCTGAACCTTGAAAATGTCATTGAATTTAATTATAGCTTTGCTTAATGACTCAACATTGGTGATAGTTGTCTCAGTTAAAACTTCGAATTCAAACTGGTTAGGCGTGATTAAATCAACCAATCCACTGCTTAATATCTCTCTGTACACTGGTACAATCGTTTCCTTGACGTAAATCTTCCCGTTATCACCCAAGATCGGATCCATTATTAATAACGGCTTGTGAGAAGTCAGTTTGAAATTGTCAAATATCTCTTGTTTTACCTTCTCAATGATTTCGTCATTAGGCAAATACCCCGTAAGCACCATGTCATATTCACCAACTGAATTCCCAATGTCCCTTAACCCCTTTAATACCTTTTCAATCAATTCTGGCTGTTCAACTTGTCCTGCAAAACGTCCGTATCCTGGATGGTTAGACAAATTCACTGTATTTAAAGCATCCACATTCCATCCCAAATACTGAAGTGGAAATGTTATGGCACGATTCCCAACGTATCCGTGCACCACATGCGACAGAATACTTAAGATTTGTCCACTCATCTCTTATCGCCAAATCAATTGAAATGTCAAAATTTCTCACTTTTGGAATCAAACTCAAAGAAAAAAACAACACATTTCAAACGCCGTCAAATAAAAAATTAAGCAGATGTCTCTCAAGGATAGTGCGTTAATTGACGTTGGGTATCCGGTGTACGCCGTAAAGTTTGTTAATAATAAGACTTTATTGGTTGCTGGAGGTGGAGGAGAAGGAAATAATGGGATTCCCAATAAGATTACCGCCATTAGGTGCAGTTTCAAGATCAAGGATAAAAGTAGGAGATTGCAAAGGTTTAGAGAGATCACGTTACCTCGTAATGAAGATTGTCCCACATGTATTGATGTGAATAAAATCCAGGACGGTTTAGATGATGAAAAGACCAGTTATTCCGTATTTGTTGGATGTAATCAATCCAATCAATTGATCAAGACAATGAACATCAATAATAACTTGAGAAAGTATGTTTTCACTCATGATGAACACTTGAAGTTCATTGATGCTGCTCAATTAGAACCAGAGATTTCTACAGACAGTATTGGAGAGTATCCAAAAGTGGTCAATATCTCCAAAGATAATGTAGTAGGTTTTTTCATGACTTCCAGAGATCCATCTATTATTTATATCTATGACCCAGAATCATTAGAATGCCTTAATAAATTCGAACCTGGCGTCGAAATTAGAGATTTTCATTTAAGTCCTTTTGATTCGAATCCTAGGTTGGCTTATATCACTGCCAATTCAATCGAGATCATTACCATCACGAACAATAATGCTACGTCTGTTTATTCATCTAAAAAATTTGATACTGTCACCAAGACTTTAAGTAATTACATCCTAACTAAAGTTAGATATATCAATTCCGATGAGCTTTTAATTACTGCTAATTTGAAATCTGGGGGGGTTGGAATTTTAAAATACAACTTAAAATCAAACTCTTTTACCAAAATTAATAATTTTTCCAAAAAGATAAAAGGCTTAGTGGCTGTTGATTTTTCTTCTGACAAAAACTTAATAGCTGTTGCTGCTAATGACTTTTCATTGACTTTACTCCGCCTCTCAGACTTGAAGGTGATCAAATCTTTCAAGAAATTACATCCTTTTGCTATTACAGGTGTTAGCTTTTCTCCTTCTGGTACAAAGTTAGCAACAGTGTCGGCTTCTAATTCTGTTCATGTCTTTAGCTTACCAAAGAATCTTAGCTCCGGTGCTTCTTTATTTGGCACCCTTGTCAATTATGTGTTCTACACCATTTTAATTGGTATTCTTGCTATATTTATCCAAACTTCAATCGAAAGTGGGAACCTTGACCGTTACTACAAGATATCTAAGGTTTATGGTACTCAAGCATTTGAAGTATTGAGTGACTTGTCCGTTCATGCGTATGATGTTATTAAAGACAAGCTTCAGAAAGATAAAAATCAAGGTACTGAACCTTCTAAGTCAGCTTTCACCATCGAAGATTGGAATGAACTGACATCTAATATCGCAGTTGAAGAAACCTCAATCATGAATACCCCAATGGGTGAGCCCATTAATGATGATGATATCATTGTGGAAACTTCTCTCAGTCATTTGGTCTCCACCACAGATATCCCAATAATTGATGAAACTGAAGTTGAACCTGAGACCTCAACTGAAACAACCACTACTTCCTCTTCGATCTCACAAGAAGCCAATGGCGATAAGTATGTTGATAATAGTGTAAAGGTTATTGATGAAACAGTTACTGACCAATTGAAAGATCTAGATAATGAAGATGAGGGTTACGTTGCTGACGTTGATGAAGACAATGAGATAGAACCTTCTGTTTTTAGTGACACTTTCATTCCAGAAGAAACAGAAGAAACGGAACCAGAGAGCAGCAACAATGCAGAAGAAGAAAAAGTTGATCGTACTGATGTATATACCGATATGTCTACTTTAGTCAACGATGTCGAAAAAGAAAGTATTGAAAAAGATGCTGAAACTGAAGAAATAGTAAGTAGTTCAAGCAATGATGATATTACTGGTATTGGTTCTGTGAATGCTGCAGGCCTGTCTGGGGCTGAAGTAGATGAGGTTGAGGAGGTTTCTGAACCTGAACCTGAAGAGATTTTCGAAGCTGAAGCTGTAGAAATTGAGACACCTGAAGTTGAAGAGGCTTTGGAAACTGATTCGTCCGATATTGAATTAGAGATTGAGGAGCCTTCTGGAGCTGAGTCTGAAAACGGGTCTGATATTGAAGAGCCTGTTGAAATTGAATCTGAAACCGAAGAGCCTGTTGAAACTGAAGAGCCTGTTGAAATTGAATCTGAAACTGAAGAGCCTGTTGAAATTGAATCTGAAACCGAAGAGCCTGTCGAAACTGAATCTGAGACTGAAGAGCCTGTCGAAACTGAATCTGAGACTGAAGAGCCTGTTGAAACTGAATCTGAAACTGAAGAGCCTGTCGAAACTGAATCTGAAGCTGAAGAATTTGTTGATTCTGCATCTGAAACTGAAGAGCCTGTTGAAACTGAAGCTGAAGAATTTGTTGATTCTGCATCTGAAACTGAAGAGCCTGTTGAAACTGAATCTGAAACCGAGGATCCTACTGAAACTGAGTCTGAAACTGAAGAGCCTATTGAAACTGAATCTGAAACTGAAGAGCCTGTCGAAACTGAATCTGAAACTGAAGAGCCTATTGAAACTGAATCTGAAACCGAAGAGCCCGTCGAAACTGAATCTGAAACTGAAGAGCCTGTTGAAACTGAATCTGAAGCTGAAGAATTTGTTGATGCTGAATCTGAAACTGAAGAGCCTGTTGAAACTGAATCTGAAACTGAAGAGCCTGTTGAAACTGAATCGGAAACTGAAGAGCCTGTTGAAACCGAATCTGAATCCGAATCTGAATCTCATCTTTCAGAGACTGAATCCTCTGTCATCTCGGAGTCAGAAGAAGAAATATTGCATAAACTTGAAGAGAGCATCAGGTTGGAAGTAGAAGAAAAAATCAGAAGACAAGTAGAAGAAGAACTCAAAGCTAAAATAAAAGCCGAAAGTACATCCACACCAAAGAAAACCAAAAAACCTAAATCAAAGAAAGGAAAATCTAAGAAGTCTAAAAAACAAACTCGTAAAACCTTAGAGCATGACGAATTGTAACATTGCAGTTTGGTTTATAGAGAAAATCTAAATACACAACTTCTATCGCAACCTTTCAAATCTCATCACTCGCGTTTAACTGTACGCGATTTGCTAACTAATGAATGGATTTCTGAACAATATAAAAGAGGTCACGGATCCCACTGATTGGAAGGATACCAAGATTCCTTCTCTCTATCAACTTGACTCCCTTCAAAGATGTTATATATGTAAGGAATTTCTTCAAGCTCCTGTGGTAACGTCTTGCAATCATACTTTTTGCTCAAGTTGCATACGACAACATCTTATGGTGAAAGATTCGTGTCCTTTGTGTCAGTCAAGACAATTGGAGAGTAATTTACGACGTGTTGTGGTACTTGAAGAGATTGTATCATGTTATGCCAGTCTCCGGCCCTTTTTGCTTGACTTTTTACTGACTAATAACGAAAATAGTATTACTAATGATAAGAAAAGAACATTTTCTAGTGTCTCGCCAACACCTCCTGTATCAGACGATATAGTAGTGCTATCATCTGAGGAAGAAGTGCAGCATGTGGAGAAAAGACAAAGATTAGATTCTAAAGAAGCGGAATGCCCCATTTGCCAAAAAATTATGGACTCAAACTTCCTTCAAAGCACACATATCGATAGTTGTTTGAAAGGTACCCCCATAAGTCCTCCCAAAAATAAGAAACCTGCCCCCAAACGGAAAGAAATATCTTCATTTTTCAAAAATAAGGCCAAATCACCCGATGTTAATGATGCGTTAAAGTTAAACCATGAAGAATTTTATTTCAAAAGCGCATCCAAGCATAATGAAAGAGGACATAGGCTACCGAAATTGGACTTCAGCTCTCTTACATTGCCCAAATTGAAAGACAAACTTGCATCCATAAATTTATCAACATCAGGCAATAGACAGCAGTTAGAATTGAGATATAATCAATACTACATCTTATATAATGCCAACCTTGATAGCAACCATCCAGTGGATGTTCGAATACTCCGTCTGAGACTTAACCAATGGGAATCTTCTCACCTGGCTTTCACATCCGGAACCATCACCAACTTATTCACTAACAAAAATGCAAACAGTCTTAGTAATAGGTCCATTACAGACAAACGGTTTCTGGTTAAAGAATGGAAGCTAGCTTATCATCAGGAATTTCAAGAACTTAAGAAACAAGCCTTAGCTTCCGTTAAGTCCAAGCCGGAAACCAAATCATCTACTGTTCAGCCACAACAAAATAACTCGCAATATCCGGCTACTGAAAAAAATGTCTCGGATCCCGAGGCCATTGACTTTTCTGATAGCTCTTTATTTGTAGCTGAGGAATAACAGTTGCCCTTCTCAGCGAGATATAGTATTCATATCACCATCCCTACCAATATACGTATTTATTCTAACTATACTCTATTTTCTTTTGGCCTTCCCTTTTTTTTTTGCAGCCCATTCTTACCTAAAAAATGGGTCGCAAATTCATTCTGTTTTAGGTGAAAAAATCATTCATAAATCCCCAAGTTTGGCTTTTAGACAAAAACAATATTCAACAATTTCAAGGAATATAAGTTGGTTGATTAACAGGGAATAATAACATGTCAGATGATTCCATGTATATATCCACACATGAAGCTGCGCTAGCGTTGGTAGCAACAAGTATGAAGAAAGCACGTCTTCGTATAGACACCCTTATTATCAACTCGTTTATGGGTGGTTTGTTCTTCACCACTGGAGGAATGTTTCATGTTATGATCCAAGCAGAGTTTGCCGAAGCATATTTGGAAAACCGAGGAGTGGTTTCGTTGTTGGTGGCTGCAATGTATCCCATAGGATTATTTTATGTCATTATAATGGGTACGGAATTATTTAATTCCAATATTCTATTCTTTAGTGTGGGTGTTGTTAGAGGTGCTGTTAGTATAATGGATCTTTTAATTAGTTGGGTGGTGAGTTGGTGTTTTAATTTGATAGCGAACATTTTTGTTTGTTATATAATTGCCCATTTTTCATCTGTTTATTCTTCCCCAGATATGGTTAAAGCTTCTTTGTTGCTTGTTGATAGCAAAGTTTCTCCTATGTTTCATCAAACTATGATAAAAGGTATTGCTGGTAATTTTTTCGTGGCATTGGCTGTTTATCTTCAGATTATGGCTAAACCATTGCATGTCAAATTTATCTTGATGTTTTTGCCAGTATTCACGTTCGTTAGCTTAGGTTATTCTCACGTGGTGGCTGATATGTTTGTGTTGGTTATAGGTCTTATTAATGGAAGCCCTCATAGCGTAGGAACGGCTATTTGGAAAGTATTTATACCTTCAACCTTGGGAAACATTATAGGAGGTTCATTCTTTGCAATTGTAGTTCCGTGGTATTCTCATATATACACGGTTGAACAAGATCAGAAATTATTGAACTTACCAAGATATGATTTGAGAGATGAACAACCTGAAATCAATGCTGACTCTCGGGTTGTTAAACAAAAACGTCCCTCTATGAATTATGAACCTGAAGAATCTCCAGAGGAAGAATTATTGAATGAGAAATCAAATAGTCCTGATACTTCCAACTCCAATAGTCTAGGAGGAGAACACAGTCCTCCAAGACTCTTATTCTCTAATGACGATAATTTTGATGCTACGAGCAGAACTACTGGATTATACAGTATTAATACATCAAATACTCTCAGAAGAACATCATCTAGGTTTGGAAGATCACCAAAGAATGTCTTCCCGGTATACGATATGGGAGAGCCTTTGGAAAGAGAAAAATCTATCGCAACTGGTAGATTTGATAGTGATATGAGTAGAGCAGGTTCACTTAGTTCCAATATTTATGAAGATGCACAAGATGGATCTTCTGCTGAATTCGTAGGATCTCGGTTAAAGAGGTATATAACAGGCAGTCGTAGACGTTCTGTTTCTGATATAGAGAGTTTGCCTAAGGGTCAAGCATCGAGTAATCATTCCCCAAGACTGCCAAAAATCCAACCATTCACAAACTCACAAAGACTTTCAAGGACCACAAGCGATACCACATACTTAGAGAATGTGCAAAACGCAAGAAACCCCACAAAAAATAATGAATCCAACCGTGGGCCCGTTCAACAACCTAATGACTCGTCATCCTTTCTTGCAAGACTGGATTCACAAGTCTCTCCCAATGACTCATCAGTGAATATAGAACAGTATAGACCAACGAAATGATTAATATTTATAGATAATGCACGTGTAATTTAGTAATGTAAAAAAGAGCATTTAGTCCCAATCTTTAATAGATTTCTAAGATCTGATTCAAACAGGGCCAAAAAAAAAAAAAATGGACGAGACAGGAATCGAACCAGTGACCTTTTGCTTGCAAGGCAAACGCGCTACCAACTACGCCACACGCCCGTAATTTTCAAGATTTTATATAATATTTTTCTGTATTCTCGCGCAGGTATTTATTCAAATTTATTCCAGGCGTGTGTCTCACAATGAGGAAAAAACCAGATGAGATGGAATTTTATTAAAATCACTAAAGCAATGAGTGGAAATCAGGTGTCTGCCGCCGCTGCTTACTTAGATGAAAACTCTAGTTGGAAGTCCTTTAAATTAGACCCAAGGTTAAACCAAGCTTTGGAACATTTGGGTTTTAAAAATCCCACTTTAATCCAGTCCAATGCCATTCCTTTAGCATTAGATGAGAAAAGAGATATTATAGCAAAAGCATCTACAGGTTCGGGTAAGACTGCTGCTTATGGAATTCCAATCATTCAAAGTATTCTTACTTGTGAAACAAAGAACGAGGTTCAAAGTGTTATTTTGGTACCAACTAGGGAATTATCCAATCAAGTGAATGAGTTCATCAATCAATTATTGAAATTTTGTGGTAATAAGAATACTGTTGTGAATTTATCAGGAAGTTTAAGTGAACAAGTTGTTAACTCATTACTTGTGAACAAGCCAGATATCATAATTTCAACACCTTCCAAGTTAATTCAAATATTGGAGAAGAATGTCAACAACAATTTATTAAATTTGCAAACGGTAAAGAATTTAACTATTGATGAGGTTGATCTTATATTATCTTATGGGTATAAGGATGATATCATCAAATTGAAAGATTACTTACCTATCAAAAAGAATTTACAAGTATTTTTAATGTCTGCTACTATAAACGAGGAGTTAGATGAGTTAAAGTCTACTTTTTGTTCAAAACCTGCCATCTTAAAATTAAATGATGAAAATATCAGTACTACTAAATTAATGCAATATTACTGTAAAACAACTGAATTTGATAAGTTCTTGTTGGCTTATGTTATCTTTAAATTGAACTTGATTAAAGGTAAAACCTTAGTATTTGTTAATGATATTGATAGAGGATACAGATTGAAATTGTTTTTGGAACAATTTGGTATTAGAAGTTGTATCTTAAACAGTGAGTTACCAATTAATTCGAGATTACACATTGTTGATGAATTCAACAAAAACGTGTACAATTTATTAATCGCTACTGATGAAACTAATGACACTAATGATATCGAAGAATTTGATGATGTTGAAACCACAACAACTGAAAGTAAGAATAAGAAGAAAAATAGTGTCAAAAAGGATAAGGAATATGGGGTTTCAAGAGGTGTTGATTTTAAAAACGTTGCATGCGTTTTAAACTTTGATTTACCTACTACATCAAGAGCTTATATTCATAGAGTTGGAAGAACTGCAAGAGCAGGAAAAGCTGGTATGTCATTATCATTTGTCATCCCTCAAAAGGAATTTGGTAAACATAAAGTAGCCACTTTTAAATCTGCAAAGAAAGATGAAAAGATTTTGAATAGAATCATTAAGCAACAAACTAAAAATGGATTTGAGATCAAACCTTATCAATTTGATATCAAACAAGTTGAAGGTTTCAGATACAGATCAGAAGATGCATTTAGATCAGTTACTCAAACTGCCATCAGAGAAGCAAGAATCAAGGAATTAAAACAAGAATTAATTAATTCCGATAAGTTGAAGAGATTTTTTGAGGAAAATCCTCAAGATTTAGCATCCTTAAGACATGATAAAGAGTTACATCCTTCTAGAGTACAATCTCATTTGAAGAGAGTTCCTGAATATTTATTGCCAGAAAGTGCAAGAAGTGATCCTAAAAAAATTGGATTTGTTCCATTTCATAAAAATAAAGTTCATAAAAAAGGTAGAAAGAGATCTAAGAAGAACGACCCTTTAAAATCTTTGAAAATATAGCTTTATAGATTAATGCATATCTACGACTGTGTGAAAAATATACGTAAAAATTATGATATATTGTAGATATAAATGTATGCAATCAAATGATAGTAAACGACAAAAATGAAAATAAAGTTAAAATGAACTAACCAAGTCTAGCAAGTATTAAACTCCAAAGAAGATTCGCTAGGCAATTTGAAGGGAAAAGAAGGGAATTTGGAATGAATATAAACCCAAGGATAGAAAAAAAGGGCCAAAAGCAATATGAATACTTCAATGATTTAACATAGGCTGCTCTAGTATTAGCAGTGATTTCACCATGATCCCACAAGGAATTCAATATGTTGAAAACTAGTTGAAAGAAGGGTGCACCAATCATTTGATCCACCAATATTCTATAAGTAATACTGTCAAATTTAGCCATCAACAAATCAAACCACAACACAGTAAATGAACCGTTTATAATCCCCCATACTAAAAATTTGAATATCTTTGTATAACTCAACTTTCTCCGGAAAAGCTGGTTAATAGATTGAGCCATCATAGCAGTCGTAGCTCCGAGGAGTGCTGGAGCTAGTAATCGATGATAATCTAACAAGAAATTATATTTATAATAAACCATCAAAGATAATCCAGTCTCAACCAATAAATTCAATAACAATCGACGAGCGATATATTTCGGTGTTGGGTATAGTTTCGAATCTAGCCCTCTATTCATGGAGTCAAGCTTTTCCTTCTCGTACGTACTAAGATCATCCAACAGGATGGCTATATCTTTAGACATTTATCAACACTTTACCTAGTTGACGTGTCGTGTCACTGCTAGACCTAAAATTGGCTCGCGAAACAATGCACGTGCCAACCAAGATGGGCATACACTATATAAAATATGTCCCAAGTTGAAAAACCTAGTTTAGTATGTTAATCGTCACTTTAAACTTGATTATATTTATCTGTATATAGTTATTAGTGTTACTTCCTTTTTGAGAGATTTTTAAAGAGTATTATGTGACCCTTTTGAAATATCCGTTTCATCTTTATTTCTCAAAATGTGAAAATTGCTTTTTTAATACTTTTACGAGCTTCCAGATCAATATAAGAATTGAAACTTAATGAATCAACGTTTTATACCATAACAACAATAACTACACTTCAATCACCACTGTGATACAAGCAATAATATTAACCGACTCGGAACAATGCTCCAGTCACCTTCCTAATCGAGCTAAATTTACGGCTTGTAATCTCTTCTCATTGCATTAAACGTCTCGTAAAAGTCTTCGCAAATCTATTAATATAGCAATATTTTGGCCACGAGAAAGGCAAGTGGGAACGAAGCTAATGCCGCATGTTGATTAGTAAAGCTTCTGTTTTGTAATCATTCACTAAGTGATGCGATTGCTCTTCTCATTTAGGATTCTTTGACCTAGACAAAGTACATAACCATAAAATTTGAGGTAGGCTTATAATGATTATTATTCAAAAATCTTTGCAAGTTCTTTTCATTTGATTTTTGCAAGAACATGTCGATTATCATACTTGTATGGTTGTTATTTTACACTTTAGTAGCGAGTACTACAGATATTAATGCATACTCCCTAGAAATATACCTTCAATATGGAACAAAAGAGCCTGAACTTTGGCCCATCGTGATAGAAGATCCAGATCCAGGAGCATTTAAAGCGGGAAGTCTCTCACATATGAGTACTATCAGGCAATATGCAAGATTACTATTAACACCCTACGGTCAAGTGAAGACTCCTAATGGGAATTCCACCGGTTTTGATAAATCTGGTAACTGGGGGATCGAGCCAAGCCACCAGAAATCCACCATTGGTTACGCAATCATAGATTCTAAACTCTCATACAATGGCTCAATAAACTGGACCGCATGTCCTTTAAAACGAGATGACGCTACAGTATACACCATACGTTGGAAAAGTACTTGCAAGAACGGATTTAATACCACTATTTCGGTGGTGGATTGTCGTCCCATCGAAGTTACTAATAGTATAAGCGACTTAACTAGATGTGGTTCCCAGCCTACAACTACATTAAATGAAAATTCGTTCAAATCATCGCTAGAATCTCAAACTGCAGACTCATCTTCTTCAACATGCCTGCTGTTTAGCCTGTTACTTGCATTACTATTAGGATTATTTTACGGGCTTTAGGCATGGCTCTTATTGTAAGCCCTGCGCAGAATTCTATAGAAGAACAATGGAAATATTTCAAACCTCAGAAAAATTTAGTTATCCAAGTTTTCACACAGCAGATGGTTGTACATAATCCAAACAATTGGTATGTGACGACAATAGGGGAGAGGCACATGTGAAGAGCAGTATACTAACCAATATAGGCACTGGGTCGATAAAAACTGCCTTCCTTGGTCCAAGGAATATTTCAACAAAGAGTTCGTAAACTGCGTTATAGAACAAGGTGATTTCAAATTCACTATCACCGAAGTTAACTCGGTGGAAGGTGATTGTGATGTTACTCAAAGAAAGGGAAGGGTTTTATGTATCTACGACATGAAATTACTGTTCTCTGTCTCGGGAACCAAGGATGACCAGTCTTTTACTGGTACTGTTTCCATTCCTGAGTTTATGCATGATCAAGATGATGATGAATATGTGTTTAACATTAACTGTGAAACTCATTCTTCTGAAATCAAAAAGTATTTTGTTCCTAGCTTGAAACTGAAGTTAAAGAAATTTCAACCTGACTTGATCCAAGCTCACGAGAAAGACGTTCAACATAATACTAATTAAGATATATTTACATAATAGATAGATGCCATATAGTTATACAAATAGATAAGTTTTTTTTTTTCCCATGTTTAACCATCAAATCCTTGGGGAACTCCTCTAGCAGACCGAAATGTATTATCCCTCGAACCCAAATAGATTTCGGTGGTACCAGTGTCGTTATAACTAGAATCCATGCTATACCAAGGTATATTCCCATTTTCAATGGATTTCAAAAATTTAAAAGTTTCCACATCACTGTATGGAACACCAAGTGATGGATCAAAATATTTGACTTCTGTTCCTGTTATTAAACATGTCTTTTTATTTCCATTAGGTAAGTAAAGTCCAACTGGGGCTTCCGTCTTCAATTGTATAGCTGCATCGTTTGTATCTTCCTCTATTACTTCTTCGATAATCTCTTGCCTGATACCTAATTTAGGAAGTCTATTTAATTCCTCAAACATAGCGTCATCTGTAGTTAAGTCAGTAGCTGGTACCAACATCGGGTCCCTTTCCACCCGAACTTTGGCATATGGATTATTAACATTACCAATTTTTAATATTGTTTTGAGATCTTTAAACCTTCTAGGTGCTGGGAGAAGAGATTGCTCTCCAAATATTATTGACATTATTTCTTCATCATCTTGTAATTTTTCTATTGGAAAATTTCCCAAGCTTATGGTGTTTTTAGCTATTCTTTGGGCTGGACCTTCAAATATTTCCTTTTTCTCTTCTGTTTCCTCTTTTACTTCATCTTGTGGCTCTTTACTTGTTTCACGCAGAGTGTCTGTATTCACACTTGGTTCTTCAGAGTCTTCTATGGCTTCAGGTCCTTTAACATTATCAGCAAAAGTAACATTTTTCACTAGCTTTTTCTCTGAAATATCATCTTTTGATTCCGAATTTTCATCAGTGCTTGCTATTTCTGTTGTAGGTTTAGTTCCATTCTCACCTTTAGGTTCGTCTACTTCAGAAGATGCTTCTGGTTCTGTAATCGCTTGTGCTGCAGGTTCTTCTTTAAGACTAGACATATGCTCTGAAGAATTAGACGGTTTACCGTTCTCCAAGAGTTCATTTGAACTCTTAGCTTCACCCTCGACACCATTAGAATGTTCAGTATTGGACTCTTTTTCTTTTGCCTCGGATAATGCCTTAAGTCTTTGCTCTTCCTTATAATAAGGAAGATCTTTATCTATTTCACCAGGATATTTATCAAGATCCATTTCGAACAATTGCTTAAGTTTTTTTATATGCTTTTTCCTAGATCTACTTGTGATCATTTGATATAGCTTTCTAGCATTCTCAATTTCTTGTGTAGGGGTTATCAATTGTTCTTGACTAAGAAAGCTTACAACATTAACCAATTTTGGCTTTCTCAGTTGTAAAAGAAGTTTTTGTCTTTCCTTTTTGACAATTTCTTGTTGTTGGAATAATTCCAAAGACAAAATATTTGCTTTTTCGGTTTCAACTGCTTCTGCCAACTTTTCTTCTTGAGTAAGTTCTCGTTGTTTCTCTCGTACAACAGGGGTCAAAGCAGCTCTCCTCTTCTCATCTAGCTTCAATTTTTGTACCAAAGCTTCCTTATTTTCAATAGCAGAGGCTCTTGTGGAAGATCTTTTGGCACTGAGTAAAGAATCAGAAGTGACTACCTTTTTGGGCTTGACATTCTTTGGCTTTGAGTCTGCTGTTTTGAATTTTTTGATCTTAGGAATGAGTCTCGATTGTAAGGTTTGTTTACGCTTCTTCCGACGTTCTTCTGTTTCCAACTCTCTTTCTCCTTCCTCTTCATCAGTGTCACTTAACGAAATATCAGAGTCGGATAAAACTTCATCAGAATCTACTTGCTCCACTTCAGAATTCTCCGAATCATCTATGCCATCCTCCGTCTCTAGTATATCCACGGACGCCTCTTTACTTTCACCATTAGGATCTTCGGTTTTCTCCTTGTCATCTTGGTCGTCTACACCTTCACCCTCACCTTCTTCTTTGTTTTCTTCTTCTTCGTCTTCTTCTTCGTCTTCTTCTTCTGATTCCATGAATTCTTGATCATCTTCGTCCTCTTGGAATAATAAGTTAACACTTTCATCATCTTCGTTTACAAACAGAGATACAGTTGATTGAACCGCCTCACTCTCCATATTAATCAACTGCTTCAATCGGGACCCAGCGTTGGACCGCCGTTTCCTCGATGTCATTAAGTATTCATCATCTGACATCTTGTAAACGCTGATAGAAGGTAGTTAAGAATAAATACACACTAAATTCGCATTTTTCAGCTTACTTTCATAATGAAGTTGCTTGCAGTAAGGAGTGTGCAAACTACCATCTCACCAAGTATAATCGGATGTTTCCGATGCTTTAGCAATACTTCTATGTTTTTGCATAACAATCCCCTTTCAAGTGGCTCGAGTGAAGAAGAATTAAATCATTTTAATGCTTTAGCTTCCAGTTGGTGGGATGTTAATGGACCACAGAGAATCTTACATAAGATGAATCTTTTAAGAATGGACTTTGTTACCAGTGCAATTAGAGATAACTTAGACCTTAATGAAGACATTAAGGACCCTGAAGACAGAATTTATGTTCCTCCTTATAGTTTAGATTTGCTTCCAGAACATATCAAAGAAACTATTGTTGAAGAACAAGAAGAGAAAAGAGATGAAATATTGATGAATAATAAGCTTAAGGTGTTAGATATTGGATGTGGAGGGGGGCTTTTTAGTGAGTCTATGGCAAGACTACCTTACGTGGAGTCCGTTAAGGGTATTGACTTATCAGCTGATGTGTTGGAAGCAGCCAAAGTGCATTCAAAAAAGGATCCGATCTTGCTGTCCAAGTTACAATATAAACTTCTGTCGGTAGAGGAGTTGCCCAAAAAGGAGAAATTTGATGTAGTTGGAGTATTTGAGTTGTTAGAACATGTCGATTATCCTGCAAAAGTGTTATCTGAAGCACTTTCTAAAGTTAAACCACACGGATGGTTGTTTTTATCAACGATTAATAGAGACTTTGTTAGTTGGTTTACTACAATATTAATGGGAGAACATCTCTTGAGAATTGTCCCAGTGGGAACCCACACATTATCTAAATATATTAATCATAATGAGATTGAGCAATGGGCTGTTGAAAATGAAGGTAAATATAAAGTTATGTCTTCTAAAGGCTGTATCTACTTACCAGCATATGGATGGAAATTTACTGAATCTGAGAATGTTGGGAATTACTTCATGGCAATCAAAAGAGTTCAATGAACTAATATCTTGTAAATATAATATATATATATATTAAGTTTAATTAGCTACTTTAGCAGGAGTTTCTTCACTTTCATCTATAAAAGTAGGTAACTTGTCAGAAACCACAGGTTCATCATTAAGGTAAGATGGCATCGAAATACCTTCGGAAAATTCATTTTCATAATTCATTTCTTCTCCCAATGCATCTAATTCAGCATCTAATTCTGATTCACTTATATCATCGGGAATATCATTCGTCATTGATAAAGATTCTTGTAATTCGTTTGACTTATCTATCAAATCTAACATTTCATCCTGTAATGACTCTATCTTATCAATGTCAATTTTACCATAAGTCTTTTTCAATTGCTTGTTTGCCTGTTTCATGGCATCAACTGTAATCATGGTATTTTGTAAGTTGTCGGTAGTCATTGCGGCTTGTGTCATATTCCATGATTGGTTTTCCAATTGGTCCTTTTGTGCTTCTATTTGCTTTCTTTGTCGTAATAATTTAAGAGCCTTTTGCTTTAAAGCCGATTTTCCTGGGCCATCTCTCATCCTAGCTATTTTTTGTTGATATGTCGACAATTCGGAATTGATCTTAGACAATTTAACATCCAAAGTTCCAACTCTATCATCGATATTTTTAACTGCATCATTTAATGATGGTTTTGGTGCAGTACTTTTGCTTCCAAATAACCTGTTCATTATCTATTGGAATTTATTTAAATGATCCTGATAAATGAGATTTTTATAAAGGAGCACGACAGTTTGTTAATATCGATGGAGATGTTGATATGGAGTAAGATCTTCTCGAATTGGGAGAAGAAAGGAAAACCTGAGAATTTGACGCTAATAAATGATTTGATGTACTTTATGTAATCAAACAGTTGGAAAGGCTTGTATAAGGAGTAGTTAAAGTGCTTGAGCAGGCGTTTATAGTGAAAAGTCGAGCACTTTTGAATTGAAGGCATTAAACGGGCTAATATCAACTTTAAAACACTATATGTACTTTGAATTCTGTGAGAGTATTGGATACAATCAGAGATTTAATACAAGAATACAACAGTCAGTTTGAAAGTATCACAGCTGTAATTAGTAACACATACTACCTCATAGTGAAATATTAAATTTTCATCACAACTTGGTGCTCCACTAGCTCAGTTGGCAGAGCGTCAGTCTCATAGGAAATTTTCTTGTGCTATCTGAAGGTCGACAGTTCGAACCTGCCGTGGAGCATTATTTTTTTTTTTTTAATCTTTTTCGCATTTAGCTTACTAACATTTAGAATATGCCTGAAGTTGCAGAAGTAAGTAATAATTTTACTCTATTTGACTACTAGAAACAACTACTAACCATATAGGTTGCACACGTATGTGCCCAACTCTACAGGAACATAATAGGATGCAAAGTTGTGAGAATGAACCTACTCAATGATCCGCTTCTTTTCCCTAGCTTGAAGAACAATGATGAGCCTGAGAAGGAGATGAAAAGAATGCACCAATTGCTTAATAATAGCACGGTAGAGAAAGTAGGGAGACATGGGAAATATTTCTGGATTCGTTTTAGTGGGAATTTAATTATGTTGATGCATTTTGGCATGACAGGTATGATTAAAATGCAGAACATCAAATCACACTTGATTTTCATGGAGAATGGAGGAGACAAGAAAGTATTGAAAAGTCAAAAGAAAAGAAATCAATTAGTAGATTCAAAGGACACTAAAGATATAAAGATAGAGGAAGAAGAGCAAGAGAAGATCAAGTTAGATGACACGTTTACAGAATCCTGGCCTCCAAAGTTTAGCAAGTTGGAGATGACATTTGAGAAACCAATTGACAATAGCAATATTGAATTATCGTTTGTAGATCCACGAAGATTAGGCCGGATACGGCTTTTAGAAAACATTGAAAATGATCAGGACTTGTTTAAAATGGAACCTTTAAGCAGGCAAGGGCCAGACTATTCTAAAACAGGAGTATCACTCAAACTGTTCGAGTTTGGTGACGCGGATCCTACTATATACGTGGAACCATTACGACTTGATGAGTTTTGCGCATTAATTAGTCTGAGGAAAAAGGCCATCAAAAGTCTATTGCTTGATCAAGATTGCTTTGCAGGTGTAGGTAATTGGGTTAGTGATGAGATCCTTTATCAAAGTCGAATTCACCCTAATGAGATACTCAGTAATTGTGTTACAAAAGAGTCCCCAGTTCTCGAGACTCTCTATCACAACATCAAGTACGTATGTGCCAAATCGGTGGAATTAGAAGGAGATGTCAAAAGATTTCCAGAAGATTGGATGATGCTTCATAGATGGGGAAAACGGCGTACTAAACAGGAAAGGCCCAAAGTTGGAGGTCATCCAATTGATTTTTTAACCATTGGAGGTCGAACAAGCTGTTATGTCCCCAAGCTCCAGGTAAAGATGGCGGGAAAATAGGACGAGATTGAAGAAGACGCCTAAGCGAATACTGGCAAATTAAGCTGCAAAAACCGTAGTTCGGGGCAAGGCGGACAATACCACCGGATCAATTCATGTTAAACGCGGAAAAAGAGCAATAGTTCCTGCTTGTTCCGATGTTCGGTCTGGATTAGATGAAGCCTAGTGTGAGACCGCACTAAAGTGATAGAGAGCCCTAACGCGTACATTTATCACGGAGGAAATACATCAATCTGAAGCTGTTAGTGCAAGTATGATGTACTAAAAAGTCCCAAGATTAATAGATATTAGTAGTAATTGATTTTTCAACATTGTAGATGCCTAAAATAGAGTCAACTGAGGGGACTAATTTGTCCCGCCTCCTTCATATAAGCCCGTCTGTCCGCTAACAGAAACCCAAATTAGAACCATCATATCATGTGACGAGATGATCTGGATGAACGGGTTTTTTGAAAAATCTTAATAATACAACTTTAACTAGTTGAATAACCAGAGATCTGAAGTAGTAAAAATGGACAGGAAGTCTGTATGATTGGTATTAATTTGAATTTATTATATGTGATGATTGTAACGAGTTCGTTTCCCCAACAAGACAACCAAGCTATGGACAAACTCGGAACAAAATTATAATTCACTCTAGTTGATACTTAAATAGTGAAATCCGGTAGAACAGCGCCCTCGAATATCAGCCGGAGTTGAATATTAATAAATAATTTAAATATCCCCCAATTTCCTGTAAAGTTAGTTTTGCCTTGAAACCAATTTGACGTTTTGTCTTTTTTTTTATTCAATAATATTGCATAATAACCCATTAAGATGTTGGCTTTTAAAAGACTTTACGCTACTAAATCAGTACACACTCATACTATCAAAACTCCAGTGGATATAAATGCGGCTATTGCTTCTTTAAAACCAAAAGTTACTAGATTATCTAATGATGGACCTATTGAATGTGATTTAACAGGATTTTCTTTATTAAATTCTCCTATCTATAATAAAGGATCTGCTTTCACTAAAGCTGAAAGAAAAGCTTTTGGTTTGAATGGTTTATTACCATGTCAAGTAAATTCTTTAGATGATCAAGTGGAAAGAGCTTACAGACAATTTACTTATTTGAAAACTCCTTTGGCTAAGAATGATTTCTGTACTTCTATGAGAATTCAAAATAAAGTTTTATATTATGAATTAGTAAGAAGAAATATTAGAGAAATGTTGCCTATTATATATACTCCAACTGAAGGTGACGCTATTGCTGCTTATTCTTCAAGATTCAGAAAACCTGAAGGTTGCTTTTTGGATATCAATGATCCTGATGGAATTGATGATAGATTGGCTCCTTATGGTAATGACAAAGACATAGATTATATTGTTGTTAGTGATGGTGAAGGTATTTTGGGTATTGGAGATCAAGGTGTTGGAGGTGTTAGAATTGCAATTGCTAAATTAGGTTTAATGACTTTATGTGGTGGAATTCACCCTGGTAGAGTCTTACCTATTGTTTTAGATGTTGGTACCAACAATGAAAAATTAATCAATGATGATTTATACATGGGTAATAAATTTCCAAGAGTTAGAGGTGAACAATATTGGGAATTTGTTGATAAATTCATTAAAGCTATTAAAAAGAGATTCCCAAGTGCTGTTTTACATTATGAAGACTTTGGTGTCACTACTGGTAGAACCATGTTGGAAAAATATAGAGCCGAAATCCCTTCTTTTAATGATGATATTCAAGGTACTGGAGCTGTTGTAATGGCTTCAATGCTTGCTGCTCTTAAATTTACGAAACGTGAATTAAAGGATAGTCAGGTATTAATCTATGGTGCTGGTTCTGCTGGTTTGGGTATCGCTGATCAAATTGTTAATCATATGGTTAACAGTGGTATGACTAGAGAAGATGCATTGAGTAGAATCCATACTATGGATAAAAGAGGTTTGATTTTAAAGAGTTATCCAGATTCTTCAGAAGCTCAAATCAAATATGCAGACCCAGATTCAGATTGGGAAGGAGTAAACACCAAATCTTTAGTTGATTGTGTTGCTCATATTAAACCAACTCTTTTAGTTGGATGTTCCACTCAAGCAGGTGCTTTCACTGAAGAAGTTATCAAGGAAATGTATAAACATAACCCTCAACCAATGGTATTCCCATTATCTAATCCTACTAGATTACATGAAGCCATTCCAGCTGATGTTATGAAATGGACTGATAATAATGCTTTGATTGCAACTGGTTCTCCTTTTGCACCAGTTGATGGTTATTATATTTCTGAAAACAACAATTGTTTCACTTTCCCAGGTATTGGTTTAGGTGCAGTTTTATCTCGTTGTACTACTATTTCCGATACTATGATTTCAGCTGCAGTTGATCAATTAGCTGAATTGTCTCCAAAGATGGAAAATCCAAAGAATGGTTTATTACCAAGATTGGAAGAGATTGATGAAATTAGTGCTTACGTTGCTACTGCTGTTATCTTGCAAAGTTTGAAAGAAGGTACTGCTAGAGTTGAATCAGAAACTAATCCAGATGGTGATTTTGTTGAAGTTCCAAGAGACTTCAAGAGATGCTTAAAATGGGTCCAATCTCAAATGTGGAAACCAATCTACAGACCTTTGATCAAAGTCGAACATGTTCCAGAAATCCACACTTTCCAACATTAAGTCGTTGGATAATCTAATTCTTCCTTTTCCATACATTTCATTCTGTTTTGATTTGTTTTTTTTTTTTGCATTTTACTGGGTTGACAGAGAATCTTGTATCTCCTGAATAGTAATTTAATAGAGGCTTCATATAGAAAATAGATTTAAAATAAAAAGAACACACGTTTATAAAGATTCATTTAAGTAATTAACAATTCTAATAGTTGCAAAATATTTATCATCAGATAAAGAAGGAAACTTCTTATAATCGTTGATAATATTATCTTCAACAAAAAAGAAGGCATCATGAACACCCCATGGTTCAACATAAGCAGTTAACTTTGGTTTATTTTTTTCATTAGATGAAAAGGAAAATTCAGGTAAAAGTTTGTTATTGGATTTTCCATAACTTTTAATCTGTGGAACATTGTAAATTTGGTGAATCCAAGTATCAATATCATCTCTAAAGGATTCATCTTCCCCATAAATCACAAAAGTTTCACATTTGTCATTGCTGAAGAATGGATTAGTTTTCCAGTCAACTGGCAATCTAAAAGACCAATCAAAATAAGAATGATTTAAAGCATTCTTTTCTTGAATAAACATCAAGTTATTCTCTTTATTTGAGAATTGTAAGTATCTAATCAAATCCCATCCTTCATTCTCATAGTAAGATTTACCAGGTTTAAAATCATCCTCAGTTACTTTAAAATTGACCCATGGAGAGATCAACACCAATTTATTTGGAACAGGCAAGTAAGGTCTCTTTACTTTTATAAATTCGGTGTAACTGATGGATAAGTGACCACCAGCAGAATCTCCCATTAAGATAAGATTTTTGTTACCATCTTCTACCAAACTACTGTAAATACTATCCAATTGTCTAAGTTGTCTAGGGAATTGATGTCCATAAGGAATCAAGTCATAATCTAATACCAATACAGAAACTTTCTTGGAAGGATCGATAAGTTTGTACATGGCAGTCAACGATTTAAGTTGTTCAATTTGTGTTTCCATGAAATATCCTCCTCCATGGATATAAATAATGATCGGATCATCAACAGTTCTATTTGGATCTTTAGCCAACCAAATACCAAAAGATTTATACTTCTCACCATATCCTGGAATGGTCTTTACAACTGAAGGGAAAGCAACCTTCAATACCTTGAATAAAGTAGTATTACTCATAAAGTGTAACACGGCACTCTCCTTAATTGGGAGAGATAAAGCTGCTCTATAGATTGTTAATTTGATACATATAAGCAACCGATTTTGATATTTCCTGAATTTGGTAGCGCCCAAGAAGTACTTGATAATCACAAAGAGGATATCAAGGGGTAACTTCATCAACGTCAATATGGTGGATAAAGAAGCCATAGTTGTTTTGTGAATAATATTTCAGAATAAACTCGGCTCTGTTGTACTCATCATCTTGTGAAATTTTCCCGAGAGCTGCAAATGTGGAGTGTGAAAAAGCTGCAAAAAGATACTTAAAACATCATTAAATAGTTAATTCTAAGGGCTTAGGGTTGTAGAGTAAGGGCATACAACGGTCTTGAAAACTGAAAAGTAAGAGATGCCTAATTTGATGTACAATCAGACATATTTTTAAATTTTGAACACATAGTGAACAATTGGTTGATACCTAAAGAGAGAACGAAGAGTTGGTATTGAAATTGATAACTCTAACCAATTAGAGAGAAAGAAGAGCTAGTATGATATTGATATATCTAACCAATCATGAAGTTGTCGGCTAATGGTATACTTTACTTCTAGGCTTCTATTTGGGATACAATAATTCTTTTTGTTTCTAGTTGTAATTCATAATTCCGCTGGCAGTTACGCTGGCATTTCCGCTTGAAATCTCTTTTGCAATCCCACAATTCCTTATTTTACCCACTTATTGTAAATCTTAACTTCAACAACCATTTGCACTATTAAATTATCCCGTGACTTTCATCAGTGGCTATATCAGTGCCTCCACCATCTGAAACACAACATCCCATAATTTTTCTATTGCACTACCAGATCCAAAAACGGTTCAAATTCTGGGGGAAACGAAAATGATTGGAAGAATTTCGAGAACTCAACAAAATTTGAAAAATTTCAATCAATCATGTCTGTTGAAGATTTAAAAAACACTGTTAATAAATTACAAGAAAGAATCCAACAATTGGAAAAGAAAGCTGGTATTATTCCAGATATTCCAAAATCTATTAGAATGGTTTTAATTGGACCACCAGGTGCTGGTAAAGGTACACAAGCTCCAAACTTGAAAGAAAAATTCTGTGCTTGTCATTTAGCTACTGGTGATATGTTAAGAGCTCAAGTTGCTGCCAAAACTGCTTTAGGTGTTGAAGCTAAAAAGATTATGGATAAGGGTGGTTTAGTCAGTGATGAAATCATGGTCAACATGATTAAATCAGAATTAGAAAATAACCAAGAATGTAAAAATGGATTTATCTTGGATGGTTTCCCAAGAACTATTCCACAAGCTGAAAAATTGGATCTGATGTTAGATGACAGAAAGACTCCTTTAGAAAATGCTGTTGAATTGAAAATCGATGATGAATTATTAGTCGCTAGAATCACTGGAAGATTAGTTCATCCAGCTTCAGGAAGATCTTACCATAAACTCTTCAATCCACCAAAGAGAGAAATGACTGACGATCTCACTGGTGAACCATTGGTCCAAAGATCCGATGACAATGAAGAAGCTTTAAAGAAAAGATTGGTCACTTACCATAAACAAACTGAACCAATTGTTGATTACTACAAGAAATCAGGTATTTGGTCAGGTATTGATGCTTCCCAAAAACCAACTAAGGTTTGGGATGATATCTTGAAATGCTTAGGTCAAAAGTAAAGTTCAAATTGTGAAGAAAAAAAGAGATAATTAATCTAAAGAAAGTGATTGGTTATTTCTTTATTTATTAGGTTGTAGTATATAATATAAAGTACCTATCATTATCTTTACCATTTCGTTAAAATTTCTCTCTCTTAATATTATCCCCATTTAAATCATCTTGGGCATTACGTTTTCTAGTTTCATTATAACAAGTGGCATGTACTATCTTTCTACTACCTTTTTGTTCTCCTGGTTGAACAATGCAATTATACCAACACCATTCCCCTATATCTTCATTAAATGTTCCCTTAACTTGTTCTCTACAAATTAAGCATTTATTGTTCATATTTGTTTCATTACTTGGAATAATAACATAAGGAATTTCTTTAGATATTTCCAGGTCAACTTGCTGGTGCTGTTGATCTGAAATATTATTTTCCACTTGAAACTCTAATAAGTTTGCATCTCTGAATTTAACCCATTCAAAATCATCAAGAAACCAGTTTCTTGATTGCACATTATGAGAGGTTTGAAGTTTTTTATTAATACGAAAATGCCAATCTAAATGTAATCTCTTTTTATTTTGCCCTTCTTGATCATTGTTAAATCTCTTACCACATACAGAACATTTAAGAGCCTTGGTTTCATATAATAAATTTCTGCATTGGATCGAAACACTAGATTTAGAGACAAAATTTTGTATGTCTTGATCATTCAACCTAAGTTTATTTAATTCATTGTACTTCAATTGATCATACTCTGATCTTCTGACTTGATTATTTAACATTTGATTAAGTAAATCATCTGATGATTGTTCAACAGCAACGGATTTTGGATAATTAATATCGTAAATTCTAGGACCTTTTAATTCTTGTTCGAAAGTGATTATGCCATAATTAAGCAAATTGTCAAACAATTCATTGCTTTTACTTATAGACCTTTCTTGTGGAATAGCCGGTAACGAAACTGGTAATCTGGAATTCATAGTTGGAGTTGAATTAGCAGAAGAAGGAATTGGGGAGGATACGTTTTTATTCAATTCTTGTTGTTTGATATTATTAAGTTGGTTTTGAACAGCCTTTAATTCATTAGATTGCATCTGCTGGCTCAGTAAAAGGATTCTTAATTGGTTTAAGGCGTTAAATCTATCCTTCAATTTGGTATCATTAGAGTTACTATTTAGTCTATTCTGGAAAATAGGTATTAATTCATCAATATCTTTTATTAACTTGGCATTACTTAATACATTAGACGAAGCTTCATTTGATCCATTTATACCATTAGGATTGGCTTTTTGTAAAAATTTACCAATCTTTTCAAGCTCTTCTGGTGGGAATAATGGCAAACCAGTACCTTTAGTTTTAGTTAATTTCCATGTTTCGTACAAGTTCAGTAACTTTTTCCTGATAGTATCGTCAACCAATAAGTATACGTGACTAAACAACTTGAATATCTGATCGCCAATCAATGTATTATAAGGATTTCCAATATTCTTACATATGGAGTCAAGTAAGTATAATGTGAACAATTTCTGTTCAGGTATGCATTTATAGATTCTATTGGAGATGGCTTCCAAAATACCACCAGCAAAACTGACATTCTCAGCGGCTATAGTGGTGAGCGTATCGATTATAGGCCTAGAGTTGAATGTTAGCTCATTCAAACTCTGCCTGTAATCTTCGATGATTTCTGACATGATGAAGGTTTGGGAAAGTTTTTTCTTCCACTTGAAGTGCGCACTTTTGGTACCTAAACAGTGATAAAAGTCTATGTTTCAAACTAGAGAGTAAATGCTACTGGCATTTAGGTTTAGAGACAGGAGACAGCATAATATACAAAACCATATGGGAGAGTTATCGTCTCATACTCTCGGCAGGCGTAACTAAAATGGCCACTATTGTATTGTCAACATTTCTTTGATTATTCTCACAAAGAAAAACCTAAGCCAGCCAGCCATTTGATTCAATGATCTCGTCTAAGACAAATAGCACACATCACAATAGAATGTGGTAAAAAAACATGGAATGGGCACTGGAAATGTATAAATGGACAAGATTCTGCCCTTAAAGAGATCCTGGATCATGTTGTTTTTATTGTTTCTTTTAAAGTGTATTTTCTGTGAATATCACACACTCGACCCAAATCAAACGCCATCTACAAGGTTGCAAGAAGTGGTGAGTAAAAGTAGCTCATATTACTCGGAAACATGGTCCCAACAGATTACACAGGTCAATCATCATACTACTACTGTTCAACCACAAGCAACGTATGCACCAGCTGATGGATACGTTGCACCATATGTAAGTCAAGTTCTCTGTGGATTAGAGAATGCATCTAATAATCAAGAACTTAATGAGATCTACCATACCCAAACTACATATCCATTGACCTTTGTTCCCGATGATGATAATGAGGTGCCAGTGACATTGGCTGTTAACAATTATGTATACACCATGAAGAATCAACCAGCCAATATCTTTCATTCATTTCAAATCAAAATTATCAATTCTCCTTTCACTGGAGTTTATAAGATGTTTGTACCAAATCAGCCATTTGAGTCATTCTATCAAATCAACACCAATGAATTCAATCATAATGAAGGGACATTAAATCATACATACTCTTGTTCTCAACAAGATAGTTGTTTGTTAACCGGATTATTGCAATACCAAATGATTTTTGTTAGATTATATGAAAACGGAAAACAAGAAAAAGATTACGATTTCTACGATTTTTACATAGGGAACTGTGATGATAATGAGGTGGAATATGATCAATTCAACAATAAAGTTTCTGATAGGTGTATTCCATTTGAAATGATATGTTTAGATCCATCGGCATTAGGAGGTAACTGTAACACCGCAATCGCTTCTGATTATATCAACTATGGAGAGGCCAATCTAGATGCTTACTTGACCCAAGATAGTACCATAAAGGCTCGAGGATATTATCCAGATCCTTCATTTGATGCTTGTAGATCAGGCACCGCTTGTGATTATTTAAAGACAAAATCCAAAGATACGTCAGAAACCATCACCAAATCATCTACTTCTAATTTCTCCAATTATGGTATGGCTACTCAAGCATCTTCATTTTCATTCTTATCTCTCCTTGCAATTGCATTAAATATCTTAGCATAGTATAGCATAATATATACACTTTAATCTATCTCGTATCAGCAGTATGATTCATAATTAGCGCAGTGAAAAATTCAGAGTCAAAATCACCGAAAATTTTTTTCTCTCTAATAGTTTACACTTTAAAACCAAAATTATGACTGTTGTTGCCAATCAAAGAGAATCCGGGGTCGCTAGAGTATTAGGATCTGCATCTGCAGGTATATGTGAAATTGGTGTTTTCCACCCAGTGGATACCATTTCCAAAAGATTAATGTCTAATCACGGGAAAATTTCATCTGCCTCTCAATTAAATTCAGTTATCTTTAGAGAACACGCTAATAAAGCTTTGGGATCTAGATTATTCACATTGTTTCCTGGGTTAGGATATGCTGCTGCTTACAAGATCTTACAAAGAGTATACAAATATGGTGGTCAACCATTTGCCAAAGAGTTCTTATCCAACAATTTCAAGGATACTTATGAAAGTTGGTTTGGTAAGAAAAATGGTAGAGCATTATTATCAGCAACCGCAGGTTCATTGATTGGTATTGGGGAAGTTGTCTTATTACCATTGGATGTTTTAAAAATCAAACGTCAAACCAACCCAGAAGCTTTCAAAGGTAGAGGATTTTTGAAGATTCTTGCTGATGAAGGATTTAGTTTATATAGAGGTTGGGGTTGGACAGCTGCTAGAAATTGTCCTGGATCTTTTGCTTTATTTGGTGGTAATTCTTTTGCAAAGGAGTACATTTTTGGCTTAAATGATCAATCTAAAGCCACTTGGTTCCAGAATTTCATCACTTCTATTTTCGGAGCTTCTGCTTCATTGATTGTTTCTGCCCCATTAGATGTGATCAAAACTAGAATCCAAAACAAAAACTTTGACAATCCAGAATCTGGATTTACCATTTTGAAAAATATGGCTAAAAACGAAGGTTTCAGCAGTTTCTTCAAAGGATTGACCCCTAAATTATTGACTACTGGTCCTAAATTGGTTTTCTCCTTTGCTTTGGCTCAAACTTTGATCCCTGCCTTTGATAAATTGATTAAGTAGATTACAGTTGAATTCATTTCTTTGTAAATAGTTTATGTATATACATTTAATAAGTGTTAATTTAAATTCGCATAACTTATATGTAAAGCATTCGTAACAATAAAAATCTTACTTGGTCTTAAGCTACTACAAATTGACTTAGATACCAAAATGCAAACTCTAATAAGTATATAATATAATTGAATTAAATCAGATGGAAATCGTGCATACACCAAGCAAAAAATGATTGTAGTGTCTTTGGCCACGCAGCTGCTAATTTAATATTTCTCTTTTAGTCATCTAATTCTGTCTGTTTGATGTAATCGATATGAAGTTGTTATATTTCATATACGTGTTGAAAGTGAATTTGTTCTCTATGATAGTAGAGAATTCACGATCACAATCTTTGAATCTTCAATATATTCAAAGCTCATTGTTTGACGCTACATCTTGTCAGCCTACAGATGAAGACTTTATTCCAGATGTTCCTGTGGTGAATGTAACTGATATACCCGTGAATGGACTTGTGTGAAACTGCTGGTCATATCACACATGAAGAGATGTTTTCCGAGGAAATGGACTTTCTTGGTGGAGGAGGTTGAAAACAATGAACAATGTTACGTTTTTATATTTATTATGTATGTAGAAAATTTATATTTTATTAGTAAACATTTACTGAAAAGTTTTATATTATTGCAAGGAAGCAAAGTACTCTTGAGGAACATCCTGTACCAATTTGTTGGTAGTATCTAATGGTATCTGTCTTTCTAGGATTTGTAACCTAATATTAGCTTCAGCTTTTCTATGAGCTCTACACATCTTTTCAGTCACCTTCTCCCGTAATCCTCCAGAAAGGTTGCAAGTGTTAGTAGCATTCACCAAAAATGCTTTACAGTTCTTTAAAAGAACAGATTTGTTTTTAATGGCTTGTTCATAGTTTAGATGGCTTCTTTGGATATCAATATCACTTCGTTCAATCATAATTTTACTAAGTTGTGCTAGTAAAGTTCCTACACCATCAGCTCCCATTTTCAGAAGTTCTTGTCTTTTAGTCAGTATCATTTCTTGTGACTTCTTAAGATGGTTCGTTTTGTTTGTAAGACTTTTCCACATACATTCAATCATTTCAGGATTTTGACTCTCATTGCATTTGGTTACTGTCAAATCGTTTCGGTCAAGAAATTCTTGAATGTTATCTGCAATATATAAATATTTTTCAGGTGATTCAGGAGCTTGGTTCCATACTTGTAAGATTGACTCTAAATCATTACAGAATAATCCATCAATAAGTACTTGTAACAATTTAAATTCAAGAATCTCAGGGTTGGAAATGGGTAAAAGATATTCTGCTTGTTTAATACTATCTTCCGCAAACGAAGTAATCAACTCATTACCTACATCACTGCATCTGGTTAAAAAGTTGCTCAATACAGCCCTTGCAGAATCAAGATCTTGGGGGTTATCCAACGTTTGAAGTAAAGCATGACCATATTTGAAACATGATAGCACGGTTTCAAATACATCTGGTGGTTGTACAACTTGTTCACCAATAACATTTTCACTTGCTGGATCTTGTGCATTAGAAACAATTTCATTCTGATTGTTGATAAGGTCCAATTCACCTATAAACTTCTGAAGTTGACTTACTTGAGTATCAAGAACCTGCTGGAATAAATGCTGGATCTTGGCTGTTAACTCCACTTGCAGAGCAAAAGGATCAACGGATTCTTCGATAACTTGCGTATATACTATAGCTGTATTATACAACAAGTCTACCAGAGGAGAAATATGTGCTTCAGCAGTTAAATCAATAGCTTTTTCATGATACTCAACTATTGTGGGAAGTGATTGAATAACTGATTGAGGACTAAGAGTTACTTCATCAACGTTATTTAACTCGTTAACACACACTCCGTCTGTCTGAAGATACTGCGTGTATACATGAAACAATAACCTTGCAATATTATAGCAGATATCCAATCGTAAATCAATTTCAGTGATGGGCTTAGTTAAGGCTAGTAAATAATTATCATAGGCTTTCTGGCAAAATCTTAAAGCTTTAGCCAAGTCTGAGCCAGTCCACCTATCTCCAGATTCTTCATCCGTAGCCCCCTGTTCCAAGAAGTCTTCACTTGTTTCCAACTTGGCTTTCTTCTCCGGTTTATTACTCAAAGATGCTAAAACTCTTCTGCTTAACTTTGGTGCCATTGATGATAAAATTTGCGAATGTGCTTAACCTCAAGTTATTTGGTGACAACTAATTCTCCCTGGTTATAAGAGGCAATGGAACAACTTCTCTATGAATTGCTAGAGCAGGTTATAAGACTACTATGCTTTCTTTCATCTCATATATGTGTATACGTTTCCCACTTTTTTTGTATAAGAATTTCTACCTCTTTAATTTGCCCCAAATCTTGTAAATCATCTAGCGCGTTATTTAAACAATCAATGGTTTCCATCTACGTTGATTCATTGAGTGAATTACCACAAGGAGTTCCCTCTGATTATGAAAAGGTGGAACTCTACGTGTCTATGCCAGTAGTGGCGTTGTCTTTACGGGAGCATCGAGGGGAATTATACTTATTTGTAACTGATTTTACTGAGGTGGTAAACGCTAAATTCATCACCCATAACACGGGTTGGAGTGACGCTTTTAAAGGAGATGGTGATGCTCATGTGTTCCCATTAAAGGTGAATAGCCAATTGAAAGGATTGCTTTTAAAGCAATTTCCCATTAATGTACCATTAGCTACAACTAAAACGTTTATTCAGCTCCGATTTGAGTATGTCATGAACAATGGTTCATTCTATGGATTTTTGGGGTATTCTGACGATATTAAGGCAGTCAACGACTTGAAATATTTTGATGCCGGTAAGTTTAACAGTCTTTGCCATCGGATTTATCGGTTTGTGAAACCTAGTTCATTAAATGCAATTGAAACAATCATCCAGCAGATGAAGGAAGATCATCAAAAATCTAGAAAACGAACACTTGATCACTTAGGTAATCTGACATTATTCCGATCAGCAAAGCATCCAACAGGGAGAGAATTGACGTTCCACCAAGAACCAGAGACACAACAGAGATACGATTCAATTCCTTACGCGTCACAAGATCAAATTAGTGATCAAAAACCTCCCCCAGAAATTTCAAATGATTCTATTGCTAGCGAGCAACCACAAGTTCCTCAGACTTCCAATATCAGTGATAGTCCACTCCGAGCATCGTCGTACCATGGATCATTAGCATATTCCAAACCTAACAATAGTGGTAATCGTCGAAATGGTAGCAGTCCAACTAACAACACACGAGTTTCAAGCAACGGTTCATTATTTTCTAATAATTATGATCATTACTTGGTTAATAAAGTAACAGTTAATCAATTGAAACAACTTACTTATGAAGTTTCCAAATCCTCGAATATCACGAATCATACATCTTCCACTACCTTTGAGCTCTCAGGTTATGTGAAGACTATGATGCCTTTGGACCATTTCATTGTCAAACCATACAATAGAACTATCAAATTTGCTAATCTCAAATTCTACTTTTTCGAGTCCCTTCACGCTTCCAATACTGATTATTTGGAGATCGAATTTTATACTGATGAAGAAATTTGCCAATTTCTCGGTCTCAAAGAGGTAGAAGAATGTATGATTAAGTACGAGTCGATCAAACTGGATATTGAAAAGTACACTAAGCAGAAAGTAACGATTCATGTGTCCAGAAAGGTACTGCCCACGCCTTATCCCGTTTCATACTTCACTTGTACTGACACAATTAGTCAATGTATTGGAAGGGACATATAAAGCCATTTTTACATGACTATTCAAAGTGTGTCAGTATCACTTCCTTCTGGTTTCTGCCCCCCGGTTTCTGTCACATTATTTCCCCTTATCAAACGTTCCCTTCGCCTATGATCCTACCAAACCTGCACACACGCGTCAGGCTTAGCAAAACCTGATCTAACTATATTTAGTAACGGGACGCATCTGACTGTGCCTGAATTTTTCCCAGCTATTTTTGTTATGATTTGAACATTCACGTCCTTAACAAAATCTCGTTTTTAAACTATAAAAATAGGAGCAGAAGCCGTGCCTTTTTTTTTTCTTCACGTTAAAATAAAATGTTTATACCAGAAACCAATATCAAATTTTGCCCGTCATCATTAGTCAAGAGAGACTTTGGACAGAAGGTTGTAAGTACTGCTGAATCGTTTAAAAGTTGGGATACCTGTATGGACAATACAGTGTGTAAAATTGTGGCTATTGTGGGGATAGTATTAGCAGGTCTTGTTGTATTATGGGCAATTTCTACTATCATTAGGTGTGCATGTTTGGGATTATCATGTCTCGAGGCATTATGTTGCTGTTGTTGCAGAAGTGCTTCCAAAGATTACCATGAAAAACAACAACAACTTCCTCAAGATAATCCTTATATGTATGGTACCACGCGAAATCCGGGTTATCAACCAGGCTATGAGCCAGCATATCAAAGGAGTTATAATAATATACCACCATCTACTGTTCATGAACTGAACGTACAAACCAGCCTGTCACCTGACTTTAGATATGAGCCTGTGGGTTATCAAGTAATGGAATCTGAGCGGGATCCATTTTCAAATAGTAACAATACTTCTTATAAGGGCTATCATTGAGTGGCTGTGAATTTAACTCCATGATATAGTGAAGAGTATACACTGATCCTTCTAGTACCACAGAGGCACAAGAACACGACGACTTAATCCCTGAGGTACTGAGATATATGACTTGATGACACCTTTTTTTTCTGTATTATATTAAGTGAATATTATTTTTTTTATTTGTGATTGTGTTTTGTAAATTCCAAGCTACTCTTTCTTCCACTTTCTGTTTAATGTCTTATCCCGAACCAGAGGTATTTTATGATGGCCAGTCGATGAATGCTGCCAGTATACGCAGACCATCAAATGATTTGCCTGTCACTTTGGTGTTGTGTCTTGACGGTACTCAAAATGAATTTGGATACTTGCCGTTTTCAAATTCGTTGAAATTTTTTAGGCTTTTAGATAAAGATTCTCCTCGTCAGTTGTGTTACTATCAACCTGGAGTAGGAGTGAAGTTTGGTACTGCCTTCATAGATAATGATCCTAAAAACATTATTGGCAGAAACTTGAACAAATTGAATCGACAATTAGATTCAGTTTTTGCTTTCAGCTTTCAAACTCACGTTAGAGCTGCTTATATATTTCTCATGAGATTCTATAGGGAGAATGATAGAATATGTTTAATTGGATTCAGGTAACTATAATTACAGGAGCTCTTTTGCTTCTTGCTTCTAGCTCATTGCAGCTGTTATATGAAAATGTACTAATTTGTTTTTTTGTGTTTAGTCGTGGAAGTTTTGCAGCCAGAATCTTGGTAGGAATGTTGGAAAGTGTAGGACTTTTAAACAGTGGATTGGAGGATATGGTACCCACAGCATGGGATATCTATTCCAACTGGGAAAATGCCGGTCAGCCAACACAGGAAGATTATTCTAGTTCTTTAGTCAATGAGTTTAAAAACACTTTTTGTAGATCTAAGGTAAAGATTCACTTTATGGGCTTATTTGATTCGGTTAATTCTGTTGGTTTGATAAGGGATAGAATGTTCCCTTTTACAAGTAGAAGTGCTATAGTGGATCATGTGAGGCATGCTGTAAGTTTAGATGAAAGACGAGGCAAGTTTAAACAGGTTTTATTTCAACCTTATAGTTACTATCCACATTTAACAGATTTAGATTATGATGATGATTGTAATGAAGAAGGAGACGGGGGACAAGAAGATACCACAAGCTTATTCACCAGAGGAATCAGCTATTTGGACATGTTTACCAGTTATATCAATAATATTTTAGGTAGAAGACCCAAAAAGAGAATTGATGATGATTGTCATTGTCAGGATATCAAAGAGATGGTATTTCCTGGGAATCATGGTGATGTTGGAGGAGGTTGGCAAGACGATAATACCGATCAATGTTTATCAAATATTCCTCTAAGATGGATGCTTTCACAAGCAATTAAATACGATATTAAGTTTAAAAGAGGTGCCATTCATCAATTCGATTCTTCATTCCCGGTGATTAGCAGTTTTCTTGCTTTCAATCATGATATGTTATCATTTAGTAGTCAGAAAAAGACCACTTCTACAGATGCAAACGTTTCTAGAATTGTCCTCCCAGAACATCAGATATGTGGGAATAATAAATCAGGGAAATCAAGCTTTATCCAAATTCTATTTTGGTGGGCTATTGAATTGCTTCCAATTGGCATTAAAATTGAAGATGAAAATGGTCAATGGAAAAGAATTTATATTCCCAATTTAGGTAGACCAAGAAAGCTACCTCCTAATATAAGCTTGCATTGGAGTGTGTTTTATAGGCTCCATTACTTTCAAGATTATTTACCTATGAATCTTCCAACTGAAAACTTGGGACGAAAGTTCCATGATCTGATGATTAAACCATTTCAAACCAAGTTCAAAGTAGAATTAGAGAACTATCAAGAACTAACAGTTGATAAGATTAAAACTGATTGGGATAATGATATCTGGAAAACACTTCCAGATGAATTAGAGGAAATTCTTGCCAAAAATCCAAGTATTTAATGCATTATATATTTCTTTATTTTCTTTTATATAACTCTTTGTTTATAAAGTATTTCACTGTTAAATAGTTTTAATTGAATAATTAAATACTGATTTTTATCTCTTCTTTATACAACAAAATTCGACATTTCAAAATAAAAAATACAGTATTAATTCTATGGGATGCAGATATTGGTGGTATCTTACGTGTGACATAAATTATGTAAAAGACTTTCAATTCATTGTTGGGACATCTTCTTCTTTTTGTATTGTTTTGTTGTTCATTTAACCAACAATCAATGTTTCATCATCACCGAAATCATACTCTGGGATTTCCAAGTTTAATGGAGCTGGACCCTTTCTGATTCTACCGGATATATCGTAGTGAGAACCGTGACATGGACAGAACCAACCTCCAAAATCACCAGATTCACCAATTGGCACACAACCTAAATGAGTACAGATACCCAACATGACCAACCATTCTGGCTTTTTGACACGGTCAGCATCAGTTTGTGGATCTCTCAAGGAAGAGACATCAATATCATTGGCTTCAGCAATTTCATCAGCAGTTCTATGTCTAATGAAAACTGGTTTACCTTGCCATTTAACAATGACATTCTTACCTTCAGGAATGGCACCTAATTTGACTTCAACTTTGGCCATAGCTAAAACATCAGCAGAGGCAGCCATAGAATGTAAGAAGGATTCAACAGTGGATTTGGCTCCAGCTGCTGATAATAATCCCATACTTCCAACCATAAAGTATTTGAAGCTCTTGGTTTTATCTTCAGTTCTGTTATGTAAGTAATTGGAGAAATCTGGTTGGTCGTAACTAGACAACATCTTGGAAGTAGAAGACAAACTTCTGATGGAGTTCTTAACGGATAATCCACTTCTGAAACTTCTGGTTAACATGTTTAATTTGACGAGTTTAGTTTATGAAAAACTTTTGATTTCTGTTTCTACTGGAAAACTTGAGAAAAATTGTTTTTTCATTTGCTCTCATTGGCTCAAATCGAAAAGAGAAAAAAGCGTGTATATACCACAATTCTAGACTGATTTTTTCTCATTCGCAATGCGTATTTTTTTTTGCAGCTATTGAAAAAACCATCTTATATTGAGAAAACCATCATATATTTTAAATATATTCATATAACCCTTTATTTAATTCCAAACCCGCTTGACCCATTGATCGCCAAATCCAATTTATTATATAGCTTTTCTTTTGTGGCATACTCATATAGTTCCAACTCGTTGAAGCACGTGTGTGCAACCGGCAATCTGTCGGAATCCTTGCCCACTCTTCTTATAGTAAAGTTAAGATTCTGAATACCAGTGGCAGGAATTCGATCACTACCACTAACAAAAGTGAGAAACTTCTTCTGATTTGTATATGTCTGATCATTTAAGTATTCCCAAAACCAATTGACCACATCACAATGGTTGGCATAATCATTTTTATTATTGTTACCTTGCCATCCTAAGTACTTGGTGATTGACCTGAAAACATCAATATCCAATTTTCCTTCTTCATTTCCACACAATAGTAACTCGATTTCTTTAGCTGAAAAGAGCGATAATGCATTTCCTCTCGTTACAGAATTGAATCCTTGTAGAAACATATCAATTTGAAGAGGGATTCCTTCAATTAGATGAAATTTTGCATATTTTTCAATATAAATATCTCGGTTATTAGCATTTACTTTAATCTTTCGTCCATTTGGAATCAATTCTTTTGTTTTAGTCCTACCAAAAAGATCAGTTAATGTGATTTCAAATGTGAGTTCCATCTCTATAAGTTCATTTGGTTCAAGTTCCTTTAATTTAAATAAATTATTTGAAATTAAAGGGTAAAGTTCTTGAAAATCACTAAATCCCAATGGTTCATGTAATAAAAGTTTATAAAAAGCCGCTGGGAAATTTAGATCTAGAATCGTGGAATTGTAGATTGCTAATCCTAAAATTGCACCAAATAAGTAGTAAATTTCTAAATTATCAATTGGAACCAAATTAAACCAATGAAAATTGGATTCTTCAATGAAAACTAAAATCCCCGTTTGTAAATTAAACATAGATTTTGTCAACAATAAAAACCATTCTTTTCTTAATCCACCTGCATCTATACCGGCTTCTCCTATAAATTGTACTTTCAAACTCTTTTTCAAATTATGTTGATTATTATTGATGCATTTTAAAGAATCTTGAATTATATGACTTCTTCTCACCTTCACTCGAAAGTACACATCAATAGGAATTCTCTTATCTAAAGAATTTATAAAGGCTTCTTCGGCTTTCCTCTCCATAACTCTCTTAGCTTCATATTCCAATATTGAAATTTTATTACCTAGTGCAATTAAGAATGGGAACTTACAAAAGAAAAAAGTCGCTGAGTTTCCATAGGTAGTAGAACTTGATCCGTTAATATAGTCAAGTACCAACAGGATTTCAGGAGTATCGTTCGGCTTTTGTTCTTTAAATTTCTGATTACTAACCCATGAATCAAAATCAATTTTAAGATTTACATAATCCACTAAAGAATTGTAAAAATTGGAAAAATTGGTGGTAGAAGTCCGAAGGTTATTGGCTTCAATGAAATATTGCAATACAGTCGATGCTGAAGTCAAATGCCAATCTGTTCCATATTGAAATATCCTTATTTTACAAGAACCATCTTTGGATTTTTTGGATTTAGATCGTCCAAAATTCATACCTCCTAATGGTAGAGCAGTAGGAGAAACAAGATTCATTTGTTCAATTTCTTCTTTGAACTGAGAATTATCAAAGTATTCCTGATCTAAACCAGTAGATCCAGAAACATGATTAGGATTTTTCAGCAGAATGTGTTGAATTCGTCTTCTATAATCTGGATTGTTTGCAATGTAATAATATTTCTTTAAATGGAAAGTAATATAAATATTGATCAAGTCAACTTTCGAAACAAAATTTTCACCAGTATACTTAGAAATCCAACTAATTATATAGTTTTTGACAGTCACTGAATTAATATTTGATAAAATTCCTAAAACTCTTTTTAATATCTCATAACTTAAAGCCTTCACTTCTTTTGCATCAATAACAGTTGATGATCCGTCATCATTAGTTTCATAATGGGTCAATGAATGGGCAAGAAATGGGATCTCAAGGAGAATTAGAAGCCAACTATAGCTTCTAGCATCTTCACCAAAACTATTGGGGATTCTTTTTAATAATACTAAACTTCCCTGCAATGCGCTAAATAGGGGTCTTTTAGTAGGAAGCCTTGTCAACATATTAAACATAATATTAACTTCTTCATAATTGATATTAGACGTCGAATAATGAAGCTTTGTACTCAGTCTTTTAACCTTGAATGAATTCACCATACAATGGTAGCTTTTAAAAGCGTTATATAAATATGTTGATAGTGGTTCAAATATCGTGTGAAGCGATCTACCCGGAACACTAGTACTACTTGTGGCAGCAGATGCTTCCGTTAAGCATTTATCAATGACTTTAGCCACATACTTCAGCGATAAAACATGCGGTATGTTAGTACAAGGGCCAAAGTATGTGATATGGTCTTGTAAAATGATAGTAGTATGACAAACACTGCATTTGAACTTTTCAGCCGCTTGAGGATATGATACGACAGTACCACAACATGCACAATTGGCAGCTACTGTGGCCAGAACAGGCTTTACAGGTTCACCAACTTCCTTCTTTTTCTTCAGTAAACCCGTACTGATCTTTAAGAGATCAAATAATTTCCATTGATTGCCTGATTCAGGGATTTCAGGACTAAGGCTCTCTAAATGGCTTTGAAATGGTTTGGCTGGCGGCGCAGCATGAGTACCAGCCTGGTGGTGCCTTGTATCGCGATGTTCCATGTTATAAGCCGCTGTTTCTTCTCCTCAATGCTTTTTCCTGCTCTATTCTATGGTGTATTTTATATGAAAGTTTCAAAACAGTTGCTAACACAATGCCGATTTAAATGCTTGCAAAAAACAGCCCCAAATAGTGCGAAGCTCCAATTTTGAATCAATACTTAAGATGGTGCTTGTGTTGTCAGAAGTCCAGAAATCTAGAAGTATTGGTCAGTCACTATATGCTGATGTGTATGGCAAGTCAGCGCCGGTACTTGTGACAAGTACTTCCAGCACCATTGAGTTTTTAGCGGTGTCTCTGGCGACAGATTTGGTGCTAGTAGATTCGCTCCTGGTAGATGACCCAGTAGTCTGTTTAAGTAAATTCCGCCACCCCAATCTTGAAACAGACTGCTTATTGGTTCTTACAGAGGCTTTTGTGTTGTTATTTGTCTGTTACGATGTTCATTTGGCGAAGTTTGTGGTGATACATAGTATAACATTTGATGCTTGCAACCAGCAGCTTCCGTCTGATTCTTCACCATTGATTGTGGTTGATCCATCACCTCTCCCCCAATTTTTCACGGTATTTTTCTTTGAAGGGTTTATTCAAATGTTTGTAATTAATCATGAATGGCGTCCTGCACCTGATGGAACTGTTACTCCTAATAGACTGAAGCGGAAACGTCTGCGAGATGATTTGGTGGAAGATTATACTTTTGCAATAGGAGCTGTGACTACTCAAGATATCAAGGTTCTTAAAAATAGAGCTAATGGAGGCAATGCACTTGTTGCTATTCTTTACAGAGACTACAATTTCAATTATTCTATGCGATATTATGCATTCGATTTGCCTGGTAAGAAATTGGTGCTAGTCAAACAATTTGAAGAATTTGAGGAGCCTCCTACCACCATGATTAGTCCCAATTGCGGTGGTGTATTAATTTTAACGGATAATTATGCATTTTATTTCCCCAATGATGATATTAAGTACTTGGAAGTTTCAGAGAACAATTCTGATGAGAATTTAATTTGTAATACCGGAGCCATGATGATTACTAAGAAGCTTAAGTTGGTCAAACAAGCTGAGAATTTAACGTCTTTTTATTGTTCTACTGTGATTGATGATAAGCGAATACTAATGATTAATAATAAGGGTGAAACTTTCCTTTTATTTTTTGATTTTGAACAAAAATCGAACGCTTCTTTAAGAATAAATGCATTATCGTTTATTAACTTGGGCATAACGACGATACCTACAGCGGTTCATCATATTAATGGAAATTTGTTTTATGTGACATCCAAACTATCCCAGTCTGTTTTATTTAAAATACGTCCTTCATCCCCATATATTGAAATTTTTCGGTTTTTTCCTTCTACACCTCCAATATTGGATATAAAACTGCAATATAATGGTCTTACTTACGATCTATTTATTAGTCAAGGAGGCTATGAAAGTGGTGAGTTCAGAAAGTTATCTAGTAAATCCCATTATTTGCAGTTTCAAAAATCGTTCAAAAGTGGCATACTATCCATTAGTGAAGCTTCACAGTTTCTGCTGGCCGATGATAACAATGAAATGGCAGTAGTGAGGTTAACAGATACTTCCAATAAACAAGTACAATTTTATGGTATAGGCGAAGATGGATGTCACCAAGAATTAGATATTCAAAGTTATTCAGAGTCATTGGTGTTAAAAAGTCAAAACAAAACCTATCTTGACATTAGGCAAAATGGAGTATTTATTAATGGAGAGTCAATAAATGGGATTCATATAGTAAAAGCCAAAGCATTGAGTACTTCTGAGTTTATACTATTGGACATGGATAATAAGGTGTATATATATTCAGAGGTCCTTTTACAAACTATCAGTTTGGATAAGTCAGCTCAAGTGAGTGATATGGATGTGGTTAATGTATTTGGTCAAGAATACTTGGTGCTTCTTTCGTTCTGGGATGGTTCGTGTCTGTTATATCTGATAAGTACGGATGAATATGAGCTTATTTTCAACGATGTTATAACTACAGGTGAAGTTCCTATAACATCCAGCGTCTTGATGTATAAGACAAATATTGACCCAGCGGCTGTATGGATGATATTTATAACATCAAATAACAATCTAATTGAACTTTTCGTTAACTTCAGAAAGGGTAAAGTGGATAATAATAAAACTAAAATATCCAACTTCAATGGGCTACCATTTAAAATTTCTAAAAATCTGCTAAATGACATAATCTTATTCAATAAAAAGGAAGTTTATGCTATAACAAATGATAAAATGCTTGACTATAACAGAGTTTTCAAGTTAGATGCAAATGTCCCCAATTTAGATATAAACTATGTGACATATCTTGGAACTAATACATTGATAGTTTGTGTCAATGATAATGACATTCTCATTTATAAAATAAAACCCATTAATAAATCAATTAATGAAGTTGTTTTCAGTAATGACCTTATATGTAAGTCATTAATAATTAAAAAGTATGGCATACTATTGGGATCCACTAATGTTTTCAATGAAAGTACCAATGAATATGTAAAGAATTCGTTTTTACTATTGATTGATTTGAGGAAAATGAAGCAGGTGTCCAAATTAAGCTTCCCTAACGAAGCACCTATTGAAATAACAGATATTACACAAATGTCAACCGAAGGAATGTCACTGGAATTTGGAGGTGGAGAGTCGAGTTCCTATATAGTGGCAGTTTGCAACTCCCAAGATTCTAATAATTTATTCAAAGTGTTTGAAATTAAAAAGAATGCAATCCAAGAAGTTTCACCACATTGTATTGTCACGGGTATCATCAACCCTTCCAATTTAGAGCCCCAATCTATACGACTATTGGATGCAGAGTCTAATAGTTATATAGTTTCTGGAGCCATGAATTTTATAGCAAAACCCAGGTCATTACGTGAGTGGACAGTAGTCCCTGAAAGTGTATATCCTGCTTCAACAACATGCATTTCTACAGCAGTGAATAAGGAACATGTGGTTTTTGCAGATGTAATGAACGGACTTACATTCATGTCAATTAATACAGGAGATAAAGACAATTATAATTCAGTTCCTACTTTGGAAAGAAGTACGACTTCCCAATATTTAATGTCTACTTTTGTCACGGATGTTTTATTACTTGAAGATACTTCCTCTTCTACTACAACAGTCCTTGCCGGAGACTCCTTGGGTAATATACTGGGATTACTTGAAGGAAACGATAAAGAATCAGATTACAACCATTCTGAAGAGAATACAAACGAATTTTTGCAAGTTATTTCATACAATATTGACGATTCTATTAACGTTATGCTGAAATTATGTAAACCAGCAGTCAAGGTCGATTTTCCTTCATACTTTGACAAGTTGGACCAACCAGAGAAGAACTTGGATCCCCAAATATTGATTGGGACTGTTAATGGTTCCATATATACATTAAGTACCTTGAATGATGTGGATGAAGAGATACAAGATATAATTGAAGATTGCACCAAAGAACTAGTGCTTTATAGGACAACACTCTCAGACATTCAAAGTAGTAACAAAAGAGACAAGTACAGCCGGTGGAGAATCAGAAGAGATGCTAAGATGTTCCAACAAGATGAAGTTGGGGAACCTGTCAGAAAAGAGCAGAATGGAGTTGTTGATTTAACACTCATCCAACAGTGGGTTGCGAGAGATTCTCTTCTTCGTCGAAATGAAAACCGATCACTCGAGGCTGATCAGGAAATCGACGATATGGAGACTTGTCTCAAAACCTGCTATACACACAAGTCTTTACTTCAGAAATTGGTATTTGAAGTCCAATTTGTATAGTGATTTATAAAGAATGCATAATTTTTTTAGTTGGAGTGTGCGAAACATGAGAATTTTCAGTTTGAAGAGAGTGTTTTTTTTACTACATAGTAAAACAACATAAAAAACGATTATAAAGCATCCTGTTTTGAGGGCCCAGAAGTATGGAAACAGATACAGAAAATAACATGTTCAATAAGCGGTTTGATGATATTGAAATGCTTGAAATTGGAGAAACATCATCAGATGTAGAGTCCATTTCCAAGTCTTCTATACCGTCATTGGAATCTGTAGATTCTGAGCCCATTGTGTTGAAGGAATGGTTAAACTCGGATAAAACGCTTGATTTCCATTTTAATGCCAAAGAATACAAAGCCAGTTTGGATACAAATGATGAGTTTACCAAAATATACACCAATTATGCCAATTCTATCTACAGAGTGACAGAGGACATCAGCCAATTGGATGGTTTTATCCCTGAAGAAACCGAGGACGAACCTATGGGTCTTATAACCAGTGATACATCGAGAAGTAAAGTAGAGAAAGCAAGAGCAAGAGACGGAAAAATTAATGATGCTTTCTTCAAAGTTGTTGAACATTTCAATCAATTCGTAACAAACTTGGAACAAATTGACTATCAAGAGATTGATAAATACGAGACAGTCTTATGTATTCTAGACTGCTTACAAGCCAACATTTTCTATGATGATATCAACACTAGGCCACTTTATTTGGTGAAATGGATCAACAGATTTGATCCTCAACCAGAGCAAGAATTACTTGAAGATATAATGCTCCATACTACCAAACCTTATAAACATCCACTTTTCTGGAATAAGCTTATTAGTAAGTTGATTATAAGAGGTTTAATTGACCAAGCGATAGTTTCTATTAGAAAAAGTGGATATGAAGAATTACAAGATGAGGAAGTACAATTATTCCAAGTTATTGAAGACTTTGTAAACTTATTGGAAACATATAATAGCATGGCTTTAAGAGACCAATTTGCTCATTGGAAATTATCATGCTGTGAGTTTAGGGATGTCTTTTACAAATTTAAAGATAATATTAAATCTTCAGATAATTTGATTATGCTTTCACAGTTACATGATTTGGTTTATATTTTAACGGGATTACCAAAGACAATTTCTTATTATTGTGATTCATGGTACGAAATAATCACATGTTTATCATTATATCAAGTTCGTGACGATAAAACAATTTACTCAGAATATTTGGATATTGCTTTGAAAGAGAAGCCTCCATTATTTATCGAAAGTTCTGATATAATTAAGTTGACAGAGAAAACATTCTTGAATGTATTTGAAGGAAACATTTTACATGTTTTAACCAGAATTGCGGAAATAGACAGTTGTTCTGCTTCTTTAATATCTTTGTTACTCGAATTAAAAGGCTTATTATCAGATTATTATACATTTAATGAGCAAAAATCTTTAGAAGAACTCATGAAAGGTAAAACTATCTCGGAGTACTTATTAACAACCTATGCATTCCAAAGTTTGAATAATCATCATCTTGTTCCTGTGGGGATTGGTTTATTATTGAATGAAAAAATTGCATCTAGTAGTCAATCAATTGAAAATAATAGAAAGATAGTTGAAGAGTTCTTACCCAAGTATAATTGTCAGACAAATGATGATTTAGAATGGTGTTTAACTATATGTGCAAAATTGGGATTAGTTACTACTGCTAGTGAGTTATACAGACTTTATGGAACAAGATCAATGAAAGAAGGATATCTTTTCGAGGCATTGAATATGTTGATTAATTGTTACAGTGGAGATGATCGTCTAAAAGAAACTAATGAAAAAGGTATGAAAGAAGTACATCATATCGTATGGGACCTCATTTTTCAAGATAGTTTGGTGAATAATAGACCTATCAATGATGAATTGATAAACAATATTATAACTCATAAAATTGACCCAAGTTTGGAAATTCATCCTCTTATCAAGCAATGCTTATCACCTTATGCTGTATTATATGAGTTTTATAATTCCATCCCGGATATTTCCACGCTTGAAGGAAGCACCAAGCCCGCCAAACATTATTTGTCAAGATTAATTCATTTACTCGAATTTATGCATTTGCCAAAAAGATTCGTCCCATTACTTCTAGCACAATTTATTCCATTTTTCATTAACCGAGTCTTTAAATTTCAAATTCCTGATTTGATTGTGATTATTGAATTGCTTGATAATTATCAGACCTATTCAGCAAAAGAAGAAATAGCTAAAGGAGAAGAATTATATAAATATTCCATCGATAACATTGAACAAAATGTGAGACATTATGATTGGAGACAACAGTTAAAACAAGCAAGTCTTGAAATCCCAAAAACGACCGATGAATTGATAAAATTTATCAGAAATCAAATTATGATAAAAAGTGGTGAAGCATATATAGAAAATGCCTAAGTGTTTAATATTATATATTTTCTTTTGCTATACAAAAATAGAATTCATACATGAGTAAGATTTAATTGTATATAAATATAGATATAGCAAAAGAAGAGTTGATTTTATTTTATTTTAAGAAGTGAAATATCTAATAATGAAGTGGATATAGTCTAATTTCAACTAAATGATTTTAAAAATATTTCAATAAAACCTTCTTAACAAGTAACATCTTGGTTAGCTCTGGAGTTTAATAATAAGGCAACAATTAAACCATATAAACCCAAGACTTCAGCGAAAATCAAAATTAAAATCATACCAACGAATAATCTTGGTTGTTGAGCAGTACCTCTAACACCAGCATCACCAACAATACCAATGGCGAATCCAGCAGCTAAACCAGATAAACCAACAGATAAACCGGCACCTAATTGGATGAAACCAGTGTATAAGGCTTGTTTTTGACTTAAAGAGTCAGAAACCAACACAGAAACAACTAAACCATAAATGGCAATAATACCGGCCATAATAACTGGAACAATATTTCTAACCAATAAGTCTGGTCTTAAAACACAGGTGGCACAAATACCAACACCAGATTTAGCAGTACCATAAGAAGCACCGAAACAGGTGAAGATGATGGCTGCAGCACAACCAATGGATCCAAAGAAGGAAGCATAAACTGGACTAAAAGAGTAAATGTTAGTACTAAGTTATACAGAAAGTGTAAAATGCGGTATCAAAGGTTGCTTTATAGGATTGTTCGATTGATTAGAATCTCTTTGACTGTTAATACTCGGAATGGACAGCAATTGATAGGATTTATAACATGATCTGTTCAATTGCAGGCTAAAAAAGTGCACCAGTTATCTATGAAGAATTGATAAGTAAATAGTTTATCGTTATACTCATTTCCATAAACTTAGATAACTTTTGAATGGTGAATTGGCTATTGGTACGAGGTCAAACAGTAACATTAGCACTATTCCAGTATCCTTACACTATATCGCCACTTTCCAGCACCATTGTCCACATTTTTAGTGAAATTTGGTACAGTTTCATCGCCATTGTCCATTTGTTCACCGCTCAACAACAACACAACTATTTCAATATCTAGATGCCATAATCAATCGCTTCCTTCTCCAACTTACAATCCTAGACAGCCTCTCGCATTCATCTCGTATTCAAACATACCATAAATCAGACATTCTTAATAGTTTTGTAGTTTCTTAAATTAAGTTGGAATTTAATCTAATTGAAAAAAGGGATATTTTCGTCCTTTCAGGTTGGAAGAAAATGATAAATTTCGGTAAACTCCTATGTACAGGGTAGAGGAGTGTATTTACCGGTACTATATTCACGCTGACACAGAGTTTTATCCAGACCGCGATTTCGACCTCTAAAATGAGAGATGAGATGCAAAAAAAAAAATCTTTTATCAATTTAGGTGAGCTTTTGCAAGGAACCAAAGAACTTAAGAGAAAACAACTACAATGTCTGCCCCAAACCCTAAAGCCTTCCCATTAGCCGATTCCGGTTTAACTCAACAAATCTTGGATGTTGTTCAACAATCCCAAAACTTGAGACAATTAAAAAAGGGTGCCAATGAAGCCACCAAAACTTTGAACAGAGGTATCTCTGAATTCATTATTATGGCTGCTGACACTGAACCTATTGAAATTTTATTGCATTTACCTTTATTATGTGAAGATAAGAACGTCCCATACGTTTTTGTTCCATCCAAAACCGCTTTAGGTAGAGCTTGTGGTGTTTCCAGACCAGTCATTGCTGCTTCTGTCACCACAAATGATGCTTCTGCTATTAAGAACCAAATCTACTCCATCAAAGATAAGATCGAAACTTTATTGATCTAGATCTGCTTGTATACTATATGGTAAAATATATTATTGATTAGAATTATTCGTCCGTATTGCGCTAGATAATCACTCTTTTGCTTTGGATTATTGTGGTTTTTTATCACATATTATAACTGTTATGGAGTTATAGTTTATATTGATATTATTATGCATTTATTATCCTTCTCTTAGCTTTATCTCTTGCATTCAAGCCTGGTTTCTTACAGAATGTTCACCTCTAATTGTGCGAAAATTTATGTGATGAGCATCTTAGATCCAATGGACCAAATACGAGACACACAGTCCTTGACAAAGTTCTTGAGATCCAAAGATTCACAGTTATCTGATATAGTGGATGTGGCGATAAAGATACTTTCAAATAGTGGTAGTTTAAAGCTTCCAAATGGTGAATTATTTGTGTTGGAGTTGGTGGCTGATAGAATCAATGATAACAACAAGTTTAAGAATTGGAAGTATTCAGCAGAAGTATGGCAACTTTTCTTGATGGCAGTAAAGAAAGTGGCCAAGAATGAACGAGAAAGAGTACTAAGAAGGATCAAATTCATTGAAGTATTAACAAAAATCTTCAGTTGTTTCTACGAGGTTTCTCTGCAACCTCAATGTTTTACAAGTGTTCTCGAAGCCACCAAATTCATGCTAGAAGAGGTGGAATTGCATGTAGATGAGCCAACATGTATGTCATTCCTTGTGGCTTATTTGAATATCTTCGAAATGGACCTTGAAGACCAATTGGTGATAGAATGGACTCACTGTTGTAGCGTGATATTTGAATTACCAACCAATGAAATCGATTATATGCCTTCTAAGAAGAATATCACTAGATTTTATGTAAATTGCTTAGCAAAAATTCTTAATACACTTCAGAATTTAGATACTTCACTTGAAGAATGTCATCAAACTTTATGCAATATCATCATACGTACAGTCATAAGAAAAGATACACAGCCTTTTCTTTTACAAGGATTACAGGAGATGCTTAAGCAGGATATAACCAAAGAAAGTATCTTCACGTTCTATAAGATCCTTGTGGCCAATCTAGGAAATAAAGATGTCAAGTTAGTTGAAGATGTTTATTTAATAATCACCGATATGGTGAAATATAACGATATGTCTGAAAAGTTAATTGAAGTATTGGCCACTTTAAATAAACCATTGACTACAGAATTTTTTGCTTCTGTATTTGATTCTGCTACTAGCAACCTAGAACATCCAAATTGGAAATTGATAGGGTATATTATCAACTTGGATGCTACATTAGCAATGCAAAAGGCTTCAATTATAATCGAAATGCTCAATAAACAAGATGATAATGTCATCAACGAAATGATGCCTCAACTTATTGCTTCATATGTAAGAGCCAGAGACTTGTATGAGTTTTTCACAGAGGTCTGGTTGGATAACATCGATAGGAATAAATCATGGGCCTCCCCAAACACAATAGAAGTTGTAGCAGAGAATATTAATGATTTATCTACAGCAAACCTCAAAAAAATCATCAATTATATTCATGAAAATGGAGAAAAGGCATTCCCTTTGCTTTTATCTGTTGTTAAAGGGTTATTATCATGTCCAATTGATAAAGTGACTGATTTAGAAGAGATTATATTCACTGATACTAAATTTCTCAACCATCCTTGCTGGGAACTCAATTTCTACTTGTTAATTCTATATCCAGAACAATCAGATAAATTTGATTTGGCTAACAAAGGCAATGATAAATACTTCTTTTATTCCGTATTTAGAGTTGTTGAAATCACTGCTAACATTGGATTAATTGACAATTCAATTACTGGCAGCTTTATTAAGTTTATAGAAGACTGCAAAGATGGTAATACCTTTATTGAAATTCTTCTGAGATGGCATGTTATCCTAGGAGTTTGCTTTCCAAAGCCAATTATAGAGCAAGTAGCTACTATTTGCGTGTCAAATTTGGATGTAGCCACCTTTAAGACAATCATGAGAGAAAATGAAGACATATACGAGCAAAAGGTTGTGATTTCAGCCTTATTGAAAGCCATTCTTGCTGCCAATCCAGAGTACTTGGATTTAATACCTTTGGTTCCAATCCAAAGTATCGACAAAGTGATTAAAGTTGACTTAATTAACAAGTTAACAGAGCATAAATACATTAAAGGACTTCTTCATTTGTTAGTTCAAGCAACTTCCAAATCCAAGATTGAAACTGATTTGAAGTATTTGATTGAGTTAGTTGATAGTGATCAGGCCTTTGATCAAGTTTTCATTTTAAGTTGGACCAATCATGTCAAGCAAGCTAAATCAGACACTTTCATTGATGATACGATCAGCATGCTCAACAAAGCGATATCAAAGGTAAAGAAGCTAACAGGTGAATTGAAAGTAGTTTCTTTGATCTTGAAGGAATCTGATTCATCTATGTTATCAGATAGTCAAAACAAACAATTACAAGAATTAAAAAAGACATACCTGAAGTCTTTGACAAAGATGATCCAAAAAGATCCCACTAATGTTCAAGTTCTTAAATCATATCTTAGACTTATTGATAGGGTACCAGATTGCTATATCGATGAAGATATTATCAAGAGGATCGGGAAACAAATTAAATCATTTAATGACAAAGATGCAAATGAGTTATTGTTCAAGATCTATGCCAAAGAAGCGGATGTCGAGCAATATAAACATATTCTTTCCCTTTATTATATCTTGCTGGGCAATTGTCAAGTAGATAATGCCCTTCAAGAGTACTTTACAAGAATTTCATCATCCAATAAATTTGACAATTTAATTGTATTTGTTCTACAATCAATAACATCTGAAATTGAACCAGAAAGTAGTTTTAAGGTAATGAAGCTCCTTCAATTCATTATCAAGACGTTTAAGAAGGATGGGAAATCAGAAAAGATTTTGGGGGTAATTATATCGATTGTTTTGAATCAACTCCATGTTTTATCACAAAATACTGAAGCTTTGAATGTGTTTTTATCCACTATAAAGAGTTCTTTGACTGAATTTAATTGGTGTTTTACTCAATATTCAATTGAGATGATTTTCAGTTTAGTCGCTAGAGTTTCTTTGCTATTAACGTCTTCAAAAGACAATGCTAAAACCATCAGTCAAACTTACATTTTATCAACACAAATTTTATCACAAGTTCTTTTATTCCATCGTTTCAGATTAACTTCACGTCATCATATGGTGATGAATGTATTTGTTTCATTATTGAGTCCATTAACATTGAAATCATCACTTTCAGTAAACCCTGAATGTTCTAGAGCATATTCAAGATTGCTAAGCAACTTGTGTGAACCTTCCATCACATCAAAAAGTCTTGCAAGTAATCAACTAACTACAGCATCCACATTAATTAAGAAGAGTTTGAGAAAATACTTACCAAGTCTTCTTGTAAACTACATTAATTTGGCATTGACAAAGAATTTTTCCAGAGAGAATAACGATGAAATAATGATGGGGATCTTCAACATTTTTGATGTTTTTTCTCCTAGAGAATTGGAAACAACCGTTGCATTATTAGACTCCCAAGGAATTGTGCTTTACAAGACAATTTACAACGACTATAAAGACCACGGAAAGTGGAAAGATATTTAATATATATTTTACATGTATCTATTTGCATCATTATGTAGTAATTTTCCAAGATTTTTCTTAAAGTTGGAAGACCATAACGTAAAAGCTTCCCATACTTTTTCCTCTTGCTTTCTATTCTTTATTAGCAGTGCATCTTCTCCATGAAGTTCATGATGTAAGGTGTATTCGTAACGTAATATGTCCTTTCTGGTTAATGTCCCCACTAAAACTCCATCCTCTTGTACCAACATGTACCGTGGTCCCAATTTAACAAATACATCGAGAATATACTCTAAAGTCGTGGTGGAACTTACAGTTAATGGGCATGGATTCACGATATCCGATAAATCCACTACTGTACTAGGGGAATCGGGTTTAGTAAAAGAACAAGGCGTGGAATCAGCCACTGTTTCAAACTTTTTCAAGGCATAATTAATGTCCAGTGTGGTGACATAACCAAAGATTCTAGGATTCATTTCAGATTCAACTAAAGGATATCCTCTATACGAAGTCTTGTTGAGAATCCTTTTAAGCTTAGACAAAGTGATTGGTGTGTCGCTTTGAATGGGAAGTGCAACTGTTTTCACTGTCATTGCACTAGTAACAGTTGTATTGAAAGAAAAATTCTCTTTTGGATCAATTAATGGGAGTCCATTAAATTTAATCATTTGATCTGCAATTCCTCCTTTCCCCCACCGATCATTAATGACTTTGGTGATAGATACAACTATCATGGTGGGTATAATATATCTCATAGCACCAGTTAACTCAAACATAATAACTGCTACTGTTACCGTAAGATCAGTTATTCCACTTAAAGCAGCAGCAGCTCCAAGAAACGCATAAGTTCCAGGAATAATGCATTTTTCTGTAGTACATGTTGAGAAGACATTGGAATCCTTATGGGTTTTATAAAAAGTATCCATCAACACACCCAAAGCTCTTCCAAAAGTAGCACCTGCAGCCATTGAAGGCACAAATATACCAGCTGGAACTTTACACCCATATGTAACTATAGTGAGGAACATTCTGAACACAGTAGCAAATAATAAAGATAACACGAGACTGGATTTATTGGTATCAACATTACAAATCAGATGCTTGAAGTTTTTATCACACTCATGAAACAATAATTCCATTGTTTCAGTCATATCTAACTTCAAGAACTCATTGAAATAGCAGATAATAGCAGTGAAAAGTGTTAATATAAAGACTTCCCTAATTGCAAAGTTGGACAAGTATCTTTTCCTGAAAGCAACCACTTTAATGTTCAATTTAGAAACAATTATACCATACAAACCACCGAAAACTCCAAGAATAATGTAGATTGGAATATCAAAGTAGTGCCAATTAGTATCATAATCAACTTCAAACATAACCAATTGGCCTGTTCTGAAAGGATTGACAAAAGCTAAAGTTCCAACGGCTACTAATGAACAAAAGTATGATTTTATGATTGTAGACAACTGAAATACATTGGAGATTTCTTCCATCGAGAATAAAACACCACCCATAGGAGACCCAAAAGCCACAGCTACACCAGCAGCAGATGTAGCGGTTAAAAATTCTCTAGCTTTGCTTGCACTTTTTCTATATTTGTCAAATAATTTAGCTATGGAATTACCCACACATACAGCGTAATGTACACTGGGGCCCTCTTTACCCACACTCAAACCCGAGCCAATAGCTAACGGAAGTCCTATACTCTTGATTAACAAAGTCCACCATCCTAAAAAGCCCTTCATAACAAACCCAGAAACAATACATTTTATTTCAGATATTCCAGAACCTGCAGCAGAAGGAGAGTAGAATTTGACTAGGAATGATGCAACAAAAGAAAACAATAGTGAAACCACAATGTAAATAAAGTATTTTAGCACCCCAAATGATGACCATGGGTGCCAATTGGTGCACAGATCACCATCTTCAGCGGAACAACAGAATGATTCATTCAAGTAAAAGCCAGCAGAACAGTAGCCAAATCGCAAACTTGCTAGCCAGGCGGTAATTATATTTAAACAGGCTGCTATTAGCCCTATAGTTATACCCATTGCCGCCAAAACAAGCCACGTTTGAGCAAAAGACCAGACTTTGGATCCTAGTGAAGTGGCATTTGCCCTGCTTTTATGTCGGGAGAGAGCTGCTTTGTGATTGAGCAATTCATCCTCAATCCAATCGATGGTGACAAAGTCATCGAACCGCTTAACCTCAGGAATCACTTCCTGGTTCTTCCAATGGCCAGAGCGATTTCGCAAGATGATTTCTTCATTCATTTCGAGTATGCAAAATGTCGTAATTTGAGGATTCAAAGAAATTGTGTTTGATAAATGTCGTGCTTAGAAGATATCAACAAAATGTCGTATTGGAAATCTATAAAAATTATTATTATAAAGTTCAAGGCTGCAAACAACAATTAATTGCATTAAATTTGAAGTCTTCAATGAGATGATCGAAATTTTTTCCATCAAAGTCAGCATAACTGCTATCAATATAGGTGATTACAACGTTTAATCCGCCTTTAGAAGTAGAAACAATACTGACCATGAAGTCGCTAGTGATGGAACTAAGGTCTTGGGAAAAAATCATATCTTCTACCGTGTAAGGCCCAGGAGGGAATTGAACATATCCAACATTGGAGATTTTGATATTCTCGGGTTTGGTGCCACCAAGAGCATTGGTGAAGATTTCCTCGTTAGATTTGACTGGGTCATAGGAATTCTTAAATTTTGTCATCATTGATAAAAGATTTCTGTTCGTGACAGCCTTAGCCAAATTTGTGTTTACTTGGGCAACCAAATCCCAACTGAAAGTATCAAAAGGCTCAAAGATCTGACCAACTCCAAAATGAGGCAGATTTCCGTAGTTTTTGTAGTTCTTATAGTCAAAAAAGTGTTTATAACGTATGGGAGCATTAGCTTTATTATAATGTCTTCTCAAAGCTATTGCTACTTTTGAAATGATATATTTGTTCTGAAAAACAGGCTGGAATGTTAATGCATTGACTACTTCCAAATAAGCAGTTAAAGTGACCGAATGGGCTTTACAAGCAGCTAAAATAGTGGATAATTCTTGTGGAGAAAAGTTGATTAATTTGAAAGCTAAAGTGTAATCCCTTGAATTTTTGAACCGACCGAGAAACCTGTCACACAGGTCAGGAAGAACCTTATCGAAGTAATTAGGGTCTCCATCGGCGTAGTCTACGTCCCAAGGAATGTAATCATCGATAGGAGGTGGTAATGAATAGGAGAGAAGGTCCTGATCGTTAGCCATATTAAATATCACTGGATCAATAATTCCAGTTCCTGCAAGTACTGTTTGATCAAGTTTATTGAAACAATCGACCAAATCTTGATGAAGATAGGGCCCTACAACCCCATCATATAAAGTGTGGTCAAAAACAAGTGTCATTGTAGTGGAATTAAACATTACTACTTTAAATAACGGTTTTTCAACATACAATTCAAACTGATACTCATTCAAGTATTTCATGGCTTTTTCATTGATTCTCCCATTAGTGAAGTAGCTTTGATCTGTCAATTCAACCAACAAGTCATCAATACTAATGGACTTGATTGGTTTCATAATAAAGTTGTTATTTTCACGGAAAACATTACAAGCTAATATGTGATATTTTAAAATCACTTGTCTTAATGCTGCAGTTAAAGCGTGCTTGGAAATTGGCTTTGAATAGGTCGCTGTGAGCAGGAACGTCTTATAGAAGCCATGTTCGGTTCGAAGTCTAAAGAAATTTTCAAAGAGACTCAATGGCCTTTGAATTATAGGAGAAATTGTCATTAAAAAGAAGTAAAATGGGATCAAATGTAAAGAGATAAAAATTCCATAGATAAAAATTCCATGTCGCAGGATGTCGCAGAATATCGCCAAAAATACCCAATATGGCACCAAGAGCCAAATAAATAACGGATATAAACCATTTGAAACCGCGTATCCGAAACATCACGCGCGGAAAAAAACGTGATACAACAGCCGGTGATACGATCAAAATTTGAATAGTTCCATGATCATGAATCGTGTACAAACCAATTGATACTATTAATTTCCACCGGCCGAGTTCCTGCCCAACTCCATCCAATTTTCGACGTACTGCGGCCCAAGACCGCCCAACAGCGCACATTTCATGGGCTCAAAAGCTCTCCAGAATAAATTGCTTTCTTAGCAGAATCATCCCACTAAATGACCATAGAATATTCTATACGGTTCTGTGATCATCTTTGATCTCTCTACCACAAGGTAATATACGTCACCCAACTATAGCCTTCGTCATGTCTTTAAAAGTGCCCGTTTAAACCTAATTGCTATTGAAAGATCTAGTCCTTTCTAGAATTCTTGATTACATAAGGGACAGACCAATTTACTTAGAGACGCTCTCACTAAAAACTTTTTCGTTTTCCAGGATAATTTCCTAATCTTAGCTATCAATAGCACTTTGACTTTAACATACTAGTTGACCAATTCTAGGTAACACTTAATACAGAATACATAACTATTTGCTTCTCATTACCATTTTGAAGTATATATAGTGAAAATTATTTGGAGAAATCCTAGCCATTTGGGCATAGCAATTAGATTGAATAATATAGAAAAGGGAAGAAACTTTGGAATCCAATTTTAGTTTTGGTTTTCATTTTGATTACCTTTTAATCAGGCGGGTTAGTTGTAATTGATTGCTTGGTTATAAGAGGTATCATTTCTAATTGGAATTAGAATCACTAGAAATAGCTTTGATATGCCAAAGAAAATGTCATATAATTCGATTCCCGATACAAATATATCGGATAATTCTTCTAAAGACACTTTAACGCTGTCAGGATTGGCTAGTGGAGCTTCTGACTTCAATCTGAGCAGTGCTTCACCAAATAATCAAGGAAATCATGATTTTAAGAAGAATAATAATAATAATAATATTAATAATGTATCAAAATTTACAAGTTCTGACACTACAGATGGTTCTAGTAAAGTAAATGTTCCATCCATGGCTTCCGAATCTTCGAAGAATTTTTTCAAATCTACCAGCGCCACATCGGCTGATCCGAGTGTTCTAGAACATACTAGGAATAAAGAAATTCCGGAAGCCTTCACATTATCTACAACTTTAAGTCAAAATCCTTCTACCCAGTCGTTTAATACTGAATATCCAATTAGTAGTAGTGAGACTGGATACATTGATAGTGAAAAGAAATATTTTTGTAACACATGTGGTAAAGCTTTCTCGAGAAAACATAACTTGGTATCTCATGAGTTGATCCACTCACAAGTCAAGCCGCACATTTGTTCGGTTTGCAGTTTATCATGTAGAAGAATTCATGATCTAAAACGACATGAAAAGTTGCACACAGGTGAAAAACCCTTCAAATGTGAATATTGTCCTAAAAGTTTTGCAAGGCCCGATTCTTTAGTTAGACATCAAAATTCCCAGAATGCGTGCCTTGGTTTATCGAGATCATTAAAGTTATCTGATAATAATGCTTCGAATAATAAGAGTTTATCAGTTGGATTGTCTAACTCATCCAATGCTATTGAAAAGGAATCAAATCCAACTAGATCGATTGAAAAAAGTCAACAAGATGATGTTCCATTATCGAAGGCTAGTACGAGTAATAGTATGCCGATCCACTTGAATCCTACAGAGCTTCCACCAATTAGAAATTATTCTAGCGGTGAAGTGAGTTCTAGTGTTTCCCGATATCCTTCTGAACTTCCTACAGATGTTGTTAAACAGTATTACCCTGGTAGAGGGGAAACTATTAACCAACAGAGTAACTTTGTTGACGGGAAACATATAAAGACAACAACGATAATGACCACTCATGACGATGTTAGAGGTGATTACAATGCTCAAGATTTGGTTGATCATGATAGACAGCATAATAAAGTGATTAATAAATTCAATAAGGAACAGAAACAAAAGGATCGGGATAAAGATATTATACAAAACAGTGGAAGCACTGTTGATTCTGGAGGTAGTTTGGAATTAAGTGCAGCTGGTTTATCTAATGAATCTGATTCAAGAATGCCTGTGGGATCAGAAACTGCTGCCCTTGGATATGATTCATCCAGTGGACCTAGTCGTCCACATCCAACACCTTCCTTAGATGATCCTGAGATAGAAGCAGAAACCACTGGGGATGTTACTGGACATGCCGCTGGCGCTAAAGTTAGTGGTGGTGGTGGCTCTAAAGCTACAGCTGCTCAGCCCACCGATATAAATCCAATGACTGGAGGTTCTAATAAAATGAACCTGGGATGCGATAGTCCCAGTGGTAGTAGTGAAAATGAGATACACCGTAAAGGAAATATGAACATAGCAGAAGAATTCGAAGGAACAGTTCCACTCTCAGCACAAGGAAGGGGATCATTCCAAGGAGACAAACAGTTCATGTACAATCAATTGAGAGACTCTTCTATCTATCAATACCCTAATAAAGAGTATATCAGTTTATCGAGGTATCAAGATTTAGTAGCATACACTCAATCATTAGAAGAGAGTTTAAACAAGATCAACTCGAGGATCCAACTTCTTGAAGATGAAAGTGCAGACAACAGAATAGAGCGTGAGAGGGCTAAACAAGTGACAGACTCTCATAAGAATACACGGCATCATAAAAGGAAGCGTGATAAAGATTCATAAAGTTAAATATAAGGTGTAAATATTGGGATATTTGATTTTTTTTGCAGCCATGAAAATGGCGTTATAAAACAGCTTAAAGGAAGCAGGAAATGAGCCCTCCAACAACAGTTCGTACCTATGAGGTCGACTGAAATGTACTAATGGGAAGCATGGAGGCTCTAACGATCGTTATATAGGATTATAATTGTATTTTTAATTAATAAAAAAAGGTAATAGTGATATGTTTTGACACCGCGCACGACCTCAAATCAAACTATAAAATTAAATTTGATAAGGGGCAAAAATATCTTTTACGTATATCTTTTAGTTTAGCAGGTTCCACGAGAGAAGCGTTAAACAACAGGAGAAATAACACTTGATAGAACACTGTAATAGTATAAAGAAGGTCTAGAATTACAAGGCCAGCAAAGAAACACAAATTAGCCTTTAGAAACAAAGAATAATCATGATAAGGGCCACAGAAGAAGAATGGTCTATCATTTCTTCTTCTTCAGAGATGGAAGAGGATCGGTCCTCTACAAGTAGTAGTAGAGGCAGTGGTGAATATGGAGAAGTGTTGAGACAGGAGATTGGTGGATCAAGTGATGAACATCAGTCCGTTTCTGACCATACTGATCCATTTTATGATCACGATCACGCAGACCCCGAGGAAAGTGTAAGAACATTAAGATTGCCTAGTTTAGGGGCAGGATCTGGTTACGGTGGTAGTGGGGGTGTAATTGTAGGTGATAATTCTGGCGAAGATCAGCTCAATGATGATGGCAACACTGTTACCGGCGATAATGAGGGTGTTAATTCTCGGGAAGTGCCTTTGAGATCAATTGCAAGAATAATTGATTTCTATGAGAATTTGAGTGCCAATACCTTGAGGTTACATCAATCGATAAAACACCAAAGTGGATTGATGTACCAACAATTGACTGGAACGGTGCCAACTGGTAGTGTAAACGATAACATCATTAAAGAAGAAGAACAAGAACAAGTACATGATGTATTTCAAGGGGATGAGACCCAAAGTGATGAGAAAGATGCAGTAATGGCCAAAATTGACCAACAAATGCTTCTTTGCAACAATGATACCACAAACAGCAAATATAGTGTGAGATTTAGTGATGTGAAATCGAAATTGAACCAGGTTATTGGTGCCAATTCTGAATATTTGATATATTTTGTGATGGCAACTGTGTTGGCAAGTTATTCTTCTGTTAAATTGTTTCAGTATATTACTGCTGTTTCAGAACCTGAACCTACCAACGCTCTGTTTAAGTTTTGGGGTCCTTTAGATTCAGTTTTCTTTGAGCAAGTGCAGACTAAGCCATGGTTTTTTGGTCCCACAAAGAATTATAAACAATTCAAGTATAGTAATGAGATTAATGCTTTATATCAGAAACTTTATTCTGGTGGTGAATATTTGTTTTTATTAAAAAATTCCCTTAAACAATATTATCAAATTGGATTGAAGGAAGCAGAAAATATTTGGTGCATAACTGTGCATAATATTGATACAGTCTTGAAGCATAAATCTACTGTTCATTATACTGATATCAGTAGGAACTTGATGTACAAGTCTGTTGCTCAATGTAAAGATGTAAGTCTGCAAATTGTTGAATATTCCAATAAGTTGACGCTGACTTTTGATAGCAGAATTAAGCCTGGATTAAAGTCAATTCATCATGATACAATGAAGTTAGCCCAAGTTTTATATGATAGAAGTTATTGGTATGGAATGCAAGGATGGGGAATCTTAATGAAGAATGCACCTCAAGTGTATCAAAGTTTTGCCAACTATACAATAGAATCTTGGGAAAAAGCAAGGAATTTTTTAATGAAAGGAATAATAAAACCATTGGAATTGAATTACTGGATGTCTGATACTTTTACGAAGCCTTCAAGACAAGCATTTCAAGATTTAAAGGATCTGGAGTTGGTCAAACAAGTATGTGCTTCATATACTCGCACAAAACAGCAAATGTATGAGCAATTCCAATGAGTTTTAAGGGTCTATATGTGATGATATTTATGGAAATCGGAAAGGGAAGGTTTAGGTGACTTGTTTAGTATACATTTAAATGAAAGAGCCCCAGTGGTAATTAACAACTACAGGAGGTGATTTCTTTTAAAGGGAACCTTCCGCGGATAGGATGGTTTTGGTTTATTGTTTTTATACTTTAGTTCAATATATGTTGATAATTTGAGTGTGGTAAAGACCAAATATTGCGAGCAAAAAGTCGACGATTTTTTTTCTACTAATTATCACCAAACTATAAAAGATGGGAATTCCTAAATTTTTTAGGTTCATTTCAGAGAGATGGCCAACAATTTCCCAACTTGTGGATGGCAATCAAATACCAGAGTTTGATAATTTATATTTGGATATGAATTCCATTTTACATACATGTACCCATTCCAATGATGGAACTATCACTAGAATGACAGATGATCAAATGTATGCGGCAATCTTCAGGTATATTGAGCATTTGTTTGAAATAATCAAGCCTCAAGACACATTTTACATGGCAATTGACGGGGTGGCACCAAGAGCCAAGATGAATCAACAAAGAGCTAGAAGATTTAGAACTGCTTATGAAGCAGAAGAGAACTTGAAGAAAGCCATTGAACAAGGATTAGAAATTCCTAAAGATGATCCTTTTGATTCCAATTCCATTACGCCTGGGACGGAGTTCATGGCTAAATTGACCAAGAATTTGAAATATTTCATTCATAAGAAAGTGACAGAAGATTCCAATTGGAGTAATATCAACATCATTTTATCTGGTCATGAAGTCCCCGGTGAAGGTGAACATAAGATTATGGATTATATTAGAACCATGAAGAGTCAAGAGGATTATAACCCCAACAAAAGACACTGTATTTATGGGTTAGATGCTGATTTAATTATGTTAGGATTGGTAAGTCATGATCCTCATTTTGCCTTATTAAGAGAAGAAGTGACATTTGGCCCAAGATCTCAATCTTCAAAGTCAAATGATTTAAATGATCAAAAATTCTTTTTATTGCATATTTCTTTATTAAGAGAATATTTAAGTTTGGAATTTGAAGGTCTTGATAATCAATTGAATTTTGAATATGATTTTGAAAGAATATTGGATGATTTTATTTTAATTTCTTATGTTATTGGTAATGATTTCTTGCCCAATTTACCAGATTTATACATTAATGAAGGTGCTTTCCCATTGTTAATAAGAACTTTCAAGGATGCTCTTTTGGAGATGGATGGTTATATAAATGAAAAAGGTACTATTAATTTAAAGAGATTACTTGTTTGGATAAAGAAATTATCTCGTTTCGAGTTGGAGAACTTTGAAAAGAAGGATGTTGATATTGAATGGTTTAATAAGAAATTACAAGATATTTCAATCACTGGTGAAAAGAAACGTGAACAACTTGGTAAAGTTATCCTTAATAAAGATGAAAAGAAGTTGATTGGTTATATTAGACCTTGGTTAATGGGGTACTTAAATTACTCTGTTACCAAGCTAAGTGAATTGGATACTTTAGGTCAACTTCATCCTTTAAGTCTCAATAAAAATTATGATAATGAATTTATTATTAAGAATTTAGATTTCTTGAAATCTATTTGTCTTGAATTAGGTTTATTAATTATTCATTCTAAAACAAATGACACTTATGATATTAAAATGGACTTAGATGGTATAAATCCAAATGAATCGCAAGAGGAATATATTAATAGAGTTAATTCTGTAAAGAGAGTTTTCAAGAAATATCAAAGTGCTGATGTCTTTGAAAATGAAGAATTTGTTGAAGAATCCAAAGATGTTTATAATAAAAAATTTATGGATTGGAAAGATGGCTATTATAAAGAAAAATTGCATTTTTCCATTTATGAAACTGATAAATTAGTTGAGATGACCAAACATTACATTGAAGGTTTACAATGGGTTTTGTATTATTATTATAAAGGTTGCCAATCATGGAATTGGTACTATAAATACCATTATGCTCCAAGAATTTCAGATATTGTAGTTGGGTTGGAAGATTATTTAAATAAAAATGAAACCATAACTTTCCAAATGTCTCAACCATTCAAACCATTTGAACAATTGATGGCTGTTTTACCTGCCAGATCCAAAGCTTTAATGCCTATTGTCTACAGAACTTTAATGACTGACCCCACTTCTCCTATCCATGACTTTTACCCTGATGAAGTAGATATTGATCTTAATGGAAAGAAGGCTAGTTGGGAAGCTGTTGTGCTTTTAAGTTTTGTCGATGAGAAAAAATTGATTGAGGTTTTAAAACCAATTGAAGCTTTATTAAGTCCGGAAGAAAAAGCAAGGAATTCCTTTGGTACTGATATTAAATTTATTTTCAATCCCCAGTACAATTCTATTTACCCATCACCATTACCAGGATTCTTTGAAGATATTGAACGTGATAAATGTTACGAACAACCTTTCCATCTTCCAAAAATTGAAGATGGAGATGTTAAGATCGGTTTGATTGAAAATGCCAAATACGGTGTAGAATCTTTAGCTGGTTTCCCGACTTTATTTTCCATTCCATTTGAAAGTGGTTTATTATTGAATGAAACCAAAGTCTTCCAAAATGCCAGTAGATCTGAATCCATGGTATTAAAGGTTAAAAATATCTGGAGTGAATATTCGGCCAAACAATTTAGTGATAAGTTTTTAGGAAAAGTGGCTTATAGCAGATGGCCATACTTGAGGGAATCTAAAATAACGGAGGTTAATGATGGAGAAACAAAATACTCTCTTATTGAAGATGTTATCAGTGGTACAGAGAAGGTTGTGGAAGAAGAAGTTGCAGGATTGGATCGTAAAGATTATGAAAACATTATTGGCAACTTGAATTATCATTACATGAAAACTAAAGCTGTTGAAGTACATACCAAAACTTATGTTAAAGTATCTGCAGTTAATGGGTTAGTTCGTGAATCTGATGGTTCTTTTAAGAAAACTTTTAGTAAAAATGAAGAGTATTATCCTATTGAATTAATTGTTGAAGAAGTGATCAATAAAGATGAAAGATATAAGCCTAGAGCTCCAAGACCAATTGAAGAAGAATTTCCAATCAATTCACAAGCCATATTTCTAGGAGCTTTTGGTTATGGATCTCCAAGTTTAATTGTTGGCTACAGTGCTGATAAGACTAAATTAAGTATCAAGGTTCATAAGATATATGTTGAAGATGAAGTCACAATTGGTCTTGAACGTAAGGAAATTGAATCTCGTGAAATCAAATACTATCCAAGTTTTGATATATGTAAGAAATTGGGTATTAATGCTTTGTTTTTGAGTAAGTTGACTAGCGGGTTTATGGTTGAAAATGATTTAGTTAAAGGTGGTAGAAGAGTGAATGTTGGATTGGAATTGAAGTTTGAAGCCAAAAGAATAAAAGTATTGGGATACACAGAAAAAAATGGTAAATTTTGGACATTTAGTCCTTGGGCTATTAAATTGCTTGAGGATTATAAATCCAAATTCCCTAATATCTTCAGAAAGCTTAAAGATATTCAAGGAAGGGATATTCCAAAAGCTAGTGCTTTAGGTATTTCAAAAACTGAACTTGAAGAATTAGCAAAATGGCTTAAAGAAGTCAAGAGTTCTTTAATTCAAGTATCTTTAGAATCCAAATCTTTAACCAAATTCAGTTATTCTGCAATTGAGAAATACTTGATTGAATCTATCAATAATGGTAAATTCAATAAATTTACCAACAAAGATATTAAAGGTGTCCCTAGAGAAGCTGTTTTAAAAGCCAATGAATCATATCAGTTATTAACTACTCAAGAATTTGACTTGGGTGATAGGGTTGTTTATGTTCAAGATTTTGGAAAAGTTCCATATTTAAGTAAAGGTACAGTTGTTTCTATTAGTGTGATTGCTAACAAGGTTGAATTGGGAATTATATTTGATTTCCCATTACTTAGTGGAAATAACATGAATGGTAAATTGAAGACAAATAGAGGATTAACAATTGATTCTTCATTTGTATTGAATTTAACCAACAAACAATTAATTTATCATTCCCAAGCTTCCAAGAGTAAACCAATCAAAAAAGTCAAAAGTGTTCAACCAAATGCTACTAAACCTACTAAAGAAGCCAAGCAAGATAAGCAAGTATTCAACAAGAATAATGAAAGCAAATTGAAAGAAGAAGCTCAAAAATTGACCAATGACTCAAGCATCAATACCACCCAATCTAAAGAGATTTTAAACTTGATCAACTCCAAGGTTAAACCTTCTGATGTTAAAGCAGATGGTGATAGTAATGCACAAGCTATCAAGCAAATTTATGGTCATATTTATAATAACATCATGAATGATGGACAACTACCAACTGCTCCAATGCCTCAACAGATACCACAAACCGTTATTCCAGTTGTACCTGGAGTTCCAATCCCCCCTCATTTACTTAACCAACCAATAGCTCAACAAGAGCCAAAAGTAAATGGATCAGATGGAAGAAATTATGGATCTAGAGGAGGCCGTGGAGGAAATAGAGGTAGAGGTAACAGCAGAGGTAACAGTAGAGGTAACGGTAGAGGTAACAGTAGAGGTGGCAATAGAAGAACACCTAAGCCACAATCGGAATAAACTTAATCTTAGAGTATATATTGTAATTACTATTGATATATAAGGCTGATTTGACAAACTATTCACAAGATAAAATACTGAAAACAATCTCTATATACAAAATTAAGACTTTCGATCGGGTTTCAGCTCAGTTGGATTTGCCTTTGTAGTAGGCGACTTTTCTGTTGGTAAATTGGTCAATCCTAGCGAATCCCAATCAGATTGATCCATCAATTGGTTATCCATTCTGCATTTTAAGTAGTTCTTTGCGAGAATTCTACAATTTGGAGCATTTTGATTATTAGTGAATTTCAAGCAGTTTAAGTACTTGGTCATGTGCTCAGTGCACTCTCCATAATGGTCCAAAGGAAAGGAACCCCTCTCTGGGGGTGTTGGAGTCCAAGCTCTAAAGTTTCCACCAGGAGCACCGGTAGCCATAATGAAATCAGGTTACAAATTTGAGAAAGATGCGCATTTTAGTGCAAGTGTGAGTGGGTGTTAAAGTCTTGATTCTAAAGTGTAGATGTTAACCTGTTATTTGTAATCTGCAAATAAGGCAGACGCATTATGCACTATGCACACTTTTCAAAAATAGATAACTTGCAAAAAACAAAATATGTGCGAACAAATGATATTTATGGCGTATAAAATTTCCTAATTAGGATTACCGTCCTGGTGCGTCAACCAAACTGCCAAACCAAGTTCCGAATGTTGGGGTAAATTTCAACCCATCTTACTATTACCCCTCATATTTCCCTACTAACTCATTCGCTAAAGCCGAATAGCTCCTTTAGCGAATCATATTGCTCACATTTCTCCATAGAATCCATGTTACTATCTTTTAAAATTAAAATAAATAAATCATTTAGGCCTAAAACCTGCTGCAATCTGGAGAACTCACGCCTAAATGACTCAAACTATCGCAGAGTGACTTTTTTTTATTTTTTTCACAGGAAGCATCTTGCACTTTCCGGTGTTTGAGTAAAAATCCTTTGACCCGATAGTCCATTATCAAACTGGATTTCTATTTTCAATCTCTCATACAATGCAAAACTTTTACCCGATGCGTTAACTCCTTGGTTTGGTAAACATTGCTGGTAAATTCAAAGATATACATCCAGACCCGCCTTTTTCAACCTTCAATAACACTCTTAAAAGTATATGTAACTCTCAGAAATGAACATTAAGATCTGTCTCCCTCGGAATATATCGACTTTTCCGACCGATTTTATACCAAGATTCCTAAAACTGATATGTCTAACGTCTCATGCCAAATTCAGTTCGGCTTAAGGAATCGCGGTGGTTTTCGTTAATTTCTTATTTGTTCAAATTTTCTGAGTCTTAAGTCTCGGAGACTAAAAATTTATAAACACATAATTTCCTGGTTTTCCCAAAGAAATTTTTTCAAACTAAAGTAACCAGTGCTACTTAACATATCGAACGTTTAGTTGGATTCTATTTGTACTAGTTTGGTTACTTCGAGCTTATAAGAAAACTACTTTATTATATGAGTTTTTCAATACAATGAGTAGTAGTCCAATCATGAATGATTCAATCGTTCCCATTACTTCAACCCAAAAAGCTAGGGAAATTTTTGAACAATTTGCCACTTTGAATCCCGATACTAAGGAGAAGTTCTTATCCTTACCTCAATTCACGACTATTTTATCTCCATTTCCGGCTGATGTACCCAAAAAGTCCTTTTCTATTTTGTATCTTATTGCTGATTCTGGTAAAAAAGGCTATCTCACAGAATCGGATTTTGTCAATTTTATTTCCACTTTGAATGAAACTGATGGTGAATTTAAGTTGATTTACAAGTTATTGTCTAATGGTGCAAAAAATATCGACTATAATAGTTGTTTAAATCTCTTGACTCAATTGAATAAATCAATTGATCCATCTTATCATCCAAAGAAATTTAAAATTAATTGGTATTATTTCAATAAATTCTTTGAACCTAATGGTGAAATTAGCTACACTGATTTCATTACTTTAATTAACAATTTACCTTTAACAAAGTTGATCGGATCATTTGATTTATTGGCCAAAAATGGTGTTATTAATTCTTCTGATTTTATTTCTTTATTATCTCAAAATTTAAGTCATAAATTGTCTACCAACTTACAAAACAATTTGCCAAATTTACCTGAATATTTCAACAAATCGGATTTTTCATTTTCAGATGTTTTATTTGTATACAATTGCTTTAGTAAAATTGACTTAATTAATGAAGTTATTGCTAATACTCCTGCTAATGATGCTAAAGAAAAAGATGATATTTTGATCAATAAAAGTGATTTACATACCCATTTAAAGGATCCTCTTTTAAAATCATCCAATTTCAAACCTGTTTCAATCAATGAATTAAATTTATTATTCTATTTGATTGATAAAACTGGTGAAACTGTTAGTAGAAGAGATTTGATTAATTTTTTAAATCCAAATTATAATAACAATATCAAAACTTTATATTCAATATTTGATCATCCTGCTTCAATCCCTGTTCAAAAGGATAACTTTTCTTTGTGGCCAATCTTTGATTCTTTATATTCTTTCTTTTTAGGTTCTATTGCTGGATGTATTGGTGCAACTGTTGTATATCCAATTGATTTAGTTAAAACAAGAATGCAAGCTCAAAAACATAAAGCTTTGTATGATAATTCTTTTGATTGTTTCAAAAAAATTATCAAAAATGAAGGGTTTAAAGGTTTATATTCTGGTTTGGCTGCTCAATTGGTTGGTGTTGCACCTGAAAAAGCCATTAAATTGACTGTAAATGATTTGGTTAGAGGTATTGGTACTGATGATAATGGAAAAATTACCATGGGTTGGGAAATTATGGCTGGTTCTTCTGCTGGGGCTTGTCAAGTTATTTTCACTAATCCTTTGGAAATTGTAAAGATTAGATTGCAAATGCAAGGTGGTCAAAAGAATAAAATCTTAGCACCTGGTGAAATCCCACATAAACATTTAAGTGCTGGACAAATCATCAAGCAATTAGGTGTTAAAGGTTTATATAAAGGTGCTTCAGCATGTCTTTTAAGAGACGTACCTTTTTCTGCTATTTATTTCCCAACTTATGCTAATATAAAGAAATATGTTTTCAACTTTGATCCAGAAGATGTAAACAAGAAACATAACTTAAATACCCTTGAATTGTTGGTTAGTGGTGCTATGGCTGGTGCTCCTGCTGCATTCTTCACTACTCCAGCCGATGTTATCAAGACCAGATTGCAAATGGAAAGAAAAGCTGCTGATGTGAGATATTCAGGTATTACCCTGGCTTTTGCTACAATTCTTAAAGAAGAAGGTATTTCTGCTTTCTTTAAGGGTTCTTTGGCTAGAGTATTCAGATCTTCTCCTCAATTTGGTTTTACTTTGGCTTCATATGAATTATTACAAAAGTTATTCCCATTAAACCCTCCAAATACCAAATCATCCAATTTCAAAACCATTACAGGTTACCCTGGTGTATATAATTTAACCAATGATCAAGTTTACAACAATCAAACAGGAAGAATTATGTACCTTAACCAAGGGAACTTGTTAAAATCCAATGGATTGATTAATGACCAAAATGAAGATTACAACAATGTTTTAGTTAAATTACCGTCAGATTATGTCTACAAATCTCAAGATGCTATAAAGATCTTATTAGATATTGATTACAAATTTGCCAACTTTGATTACCAATCATACTTAAACTACATTGGTAAATAATGAACATTACCATTTCCATTCATTAACATAGCTTGCTTTTTATTTTACTTAAATAGATATTAATTATGCTGTATATATTATACTGCGATTATATAACTATATCAGATTAATCTTTTTATCGCTGAAAACCCTTTGTTGGAACCCCTTAAAACTCTTGAAACCTTTTTATTAATGACTGTTGATGTTGCTATTGCTGTTGTTGATCAAATCTGGTAAATGTTGAAACGATTAGAATTATCATGATTTTTGAAATTTATTAACAAGTAATGTTCATTAAGCTTTATCATCCCATTAAACTTATCATATTTGTTGATTTTTAAGTCCATTGTGTCTGTATTATAATTTATTAAATTGATAATCAATAATTCGTTATTATTCTGATTTAGAATAAGATTATAATTAGAGATCAAACTGAACTGATTAAATGAATTATTGTTAAAGATATCAAATGTTTTGATAATTTGGAACCTATCACTATTTGGCCCTTCGTTTTGAAACTGAATTATGAAGATTTTTTTGTATGATATTATAATTAACTTTAAGTAGTTTTCGTTGATCAATTTGAAACAATTCAAATTAATGATAATTTCATTCAATTGATGGAAAAACTTCTCGTGAGTTAACAAATTGATGACTAGCAAAGTTTTGAAACTTGTTATAATCAAATAATTGTGCAACTTAATGATTTTGTTAATCTTGTCTAACTTGATAATCTTATCAAACTTAAATTTGATCATATCCTCTTGAAAAAACTTGACATCCCCATTGACCAATCTAAATTTTATCAAGTAGATAATTCCTAAATTTGTACCTAGAATTAAGTAGTCGTCAGTGAACCTTGAAAATGTAATGAAAAATCGTCTACATGGTTTTAAATTATTAAGATTGTAGTCGATACTACTGCTGTCTGGTGTATAATTGATGATATTCATACCAAATAAATGGTTTAAATCCTTTTTTATCTCTCCATTTGGTAAACTGTGGAGAAAATCATACACCATATGACACTTATTGACTTTAAAGTACTTATCATGATGTCTTTCGATCGCTTCTAGCATTATGAAATTCTGATAGATTTGAGGATTGTCCAAATCACTTTCACTTATACAGTTACAGAACGTCAAATTCTTAAAAGTAGAAATAGTCAAATATTCAAATGGAAGTAAATTTAAATTATTAATTATCTCATTCAAATGATTATAATCTTCGAATTTATAGATCACTTCCTCTGAGGGTATAATCTGACTTTGATTACTCAACACTTTGGACACATTAATCGACATGAAATTACGTACCTGGTTTGTCATTATCAAATAAATGCTATCATTATACTTAAACTTGTCCCAAATCTTACATTCCTGTCCATTATAGTGTATAAACTTCTTCAATTTTAAATGTGAAAGCTTTTGATACTCTAAAAAGCTTGGGTTTAGCCTAACAAGCCCTAATTTGCAGTTCATTCGTGTGTGGTCCTTGTAAATCATCTTATATTTAAGACTCTTATTAGATATCCCTTTACTAATCTTGTTCTGCTCTTTCTCTTGCTGGTACTTTAATTGCCTCTTTTCTCGCTCCACTTCATTGTTATGATACGTTCCATTATTAATTAGTGCTCCGTTGGTCACCTTGAAATACCTATTCCTCTGCTTATCGAAGTAATAACCAGGGATATTCATTGCATAAGTGAGAAATGAAGTATTTTCAATGCGCATTTTGATGTTACAATTTATATATCTGGGGATTTGTTTTATTACAATAACTAAAGCAAGTCTTTATCGGCGATGGTCATAGCTTCTTGCAACCCAATCTTGATTGCCTCTACAATGGCTCTAATGAGTTTTTCATCACAGTTAAATGCTGGCGAAACAAGAAATCCGTACCCTTTCACGCCATCCACACTTCCTCGTCCTCCATAGACTGAAACTCCTTGTTTGATGATACAATCATGAGCTAAGCTACCGAAATCATAATTAAGAGGGAAAAATTCCATGGTTTCTTTATCTTTGACTAATTCTACCGTCCAAAAAAGTCCTAAACCTCTAATATCACTAACACATTTATAATTTCCCACAGAATCTTTTAACAAATCGCCCAATAATGTCCCCATTTTACTGACATTATCCAACAAATTGTTCCTTTTAATGTACTTCTGTACTGCTAAGGCCCCTGCACATGATACAATGTGAGCCTGGAACGTATGCCCTGAAGTAAATGTCTTTTTAGTATCTACAAAGTTATTGATCAACTTCTTATGGATTATTAAAGCAGATAATGGTGCATAACCTCCAGCTAATGACTTCCCAACAGTAATTATATCTGGTTGTATATCTTCATAAGAGTCTCCATCATCAATTAGGTGTTCCCAGGCAAAATAGTACTTCCCACATCTACCACTTCCACATATAACTTCATCATATACCAATAATGCACCATATTTATTGCATATTTGCTTAACACCTTTCAAATATCCTGCAGGTGGTCTAGCACATCCACCACTGGTTCCAACTATAGGCTCAAACATCACAGCCATGACTGTATTAGAACCAATTTCTTCGAATTTATGTTCTAATTCTTTCAATAGTCTTTTTACGTATTCGCTATCAGTTTCATTTTTTAACTTAAGATGTGTAGTATGTGGAGTGGACACTTTAAAGAAGTTAGCCTTAGGTAAAACATCATCAAATGGCTGTTGTCTATGTTTTGTTCCCGACATTGATAAACTTATTATAGTATTACCATGATAAGAAATTTCCCTATTGATCATATTGACCCTTTGATACTCCCCCCGTTCATAAAAGTACTGTCTTACCATCTTATATGCATTTTCATTGGCTTCTGATCCAGAATTGACAAACATGATCTTGCTATACCCCATATTTTCATACTTGGGAGTGATGATTTCATCTGCTAAAGCCTCAGCAGCTTCATTGGTAAAGTATGATGGCGTGACATAGCAGACCTTCTTAGCCTGTTCTGCCATTGCCTCTGCTACTTCAACGTTTCCATGTCCAATGGATAATACAGCAGCTCCACCAGATGCATCAATGATTTTACTTCCATCATCCATATAAACATATGACCCTTCTCCTTTTACAGCGACTGGAGGTTTGACTGTAAACGACCTTCTTAGTAAATGGTAGTTTTCTAACGCCATTTTCTAATCAAATCCAATATTCATTCATTCTCCTGAACATCTTATATGAGTGTTACTTTGTTATCAGCTCTGGAGAATTGAAGCAAAGATCCGAGCTTTTGACATAGTTAAAATTCGTCTTGAAGTCATTCCATAATGATCGATTAGCGTACTGTAGTGAAGATGGTATGAGCCTGATGGTGTAAGCTTGATGGTATAAGATTGATGGGATTTGCTATATAGTCCAATCTCTACATGCTCCACAACTGTAGATTTCACGATCTGGTTAACTAGTAAAATCTGCTGCGTATCACTTACCTTAAAGGGTAATAGAGGTTTGCACTATAAAATATAAACATTAACTTTACATCCCTCATGTCACGTTCTTAACTTTCACCTCCCTAATGCCACTACTCTACCACCACTTTCAGCCCGTACCCCGCCGATACATGAGGTCTATCATCTAGCCCTGTTACATCTCGAATCGTAAACCCGGTCCTGACAGCCTGCGTGCACGCACCAGAAGATAACAGATTTTCGATCAAAATGGGAATCATATCCGCCAACGGTTTTTTTCACCTAATTGTTATCCTTAGTAGCTCCAAAGTATCTAAAATACAATGAGAAGAGTAGTACCCAAAGAATTAAGGAAGAAAGCACTCTTTAGTTGCGATCTGTGTAAGAAGAAGAAAGTTGCCTGCAAAAGAACAATAAAGGGCAATAATGCTAGACATGAAGACACTACTGTCGCTTGTGACTCATGTATAAAAAGGGGTCATGAATGTACCACTACCATCAAAAGGAAGAGACGACAAATGGGCCCTGTAGAGAATATTGGCTTGCATTATAAATGTTTGTCTTCGTTGGTACAGGGCCTTTTTCCCGACTTGGATGTTAATAATATCGATTTATTGATTGAAGTTGGTCTAAAGATGCAAATCGATATGCCATCAAGAGAAACATTGAGCCAAAATTCCACCGATTTATTGTATGATTTGGGTTATTCTATCAATTCTCATATTAATAGGATGATGGCTAGTAACCAGCTGGATTTTTGCAATCTTGAAGATGATAGATTCGTATTAGATAATTCTGGGGTATCTCATTACATTGGTCCTAGAGGTGCTGCTACTTTCTTGGCACATACCAGCACATTAATGGAAAATAGCCACGATGTTGTTTCAGACAACTTCAAAGTTGAATATGACAAGATTTACAATGAAGAAGTAATTGTTAGTTCTGGAGAAACAATATTAACATATAATATTTTAAAGGAGATCAATGTAGATACTTTCCCTTTTGTTGAGTTGAATAAACAGGCGACAGATAGCCAAATAGAAGTGTTCTTCAGTCGAATATATCCATATTATACATGTTTTAGTCGTAATCGGTTTATGAGACTTTATGATAAGATTTGGACCAGTTCTCGTGTTCAATTAACTTCTGCAGAAGTATGCTTCATATACTTGATCAAAATAATGGGATTTTATTATCAACCTGGAGATGATGAATTATTTGAAAGTGAAAAAGTGGGCCAGTTGGTATCTATTGTTAGATTATCATTAGCTGAATTCATGCTAACGCCAACAATTGATGGTATTTTATGTTTGTTCTTTTTAGCAGTATTTTTTGGTAAAAACAAAAGAAGGGAGTGTGGATATTTGCTTATCACTTTGGCTTGTAGACAGGCCATTGCTATTGGTTTGAATCGTCAATCCATGATTGAATGTTATCCTGATTTTGAAAGCCAAGAAGAAGCTAAAAAGATCTGGTGGGCAATTTTTGAGCAAGAAGTTAAATTCAGTAATTTATTAGGTAGAGCATCATCCCTTTCTATTGGGGAAGTCACTACCGAATATCCTGTTAGTCAAAGTAATGTTGATGAGTTCTTTTTCCATACCATTAAATTGCTGAAGATTGTTTATATGATTAACCAGGTGCATTTAAAATCTGAAGGTAAAACAGCTTCTTTTGGTGCTAAAGATAGGGCCAAGATAGTTGCAATCAGATTACAATTTAGTGAATGGCTTGAAAGTGTCAAAGACTACATGAATATTGAAGATCCATCGATCACTGCCTTCAAACATAGGTTGGATCTCGAGCATAAATATTATAATATCTCCTTATTATCTCCTTTCATTATGAATTTGACAACCATTGCCCAAATTGATAGTATTCCAGAGTTTGACTTACAAATGGTTGTGGAATGCTTACAATATGCTATTGGAATCAATAGTATATTAGACTCAGCCGAACGTCGAACCATGTCAAATGCTTTCTGGAGCCCTCATATAATCTATGCATATGAATGTGTACTATGTCTCTGCAATGTGTATATCTGGATGTCACAAAGGTATTATGAAGTCATTAAAGACAGCATGGGAAGAAGTATTACATTGGAACAGATCAAAAGTACTATGAAATCATTAAGGCAGTACAACCAGCAACATATTATGAGAAGTAAAGGGTCTATTTCGAAGCTCAGTAAGCATATTGAAACAATGTTAGGAAACTTCAGATTCATGCATAACATGTATGAAGCACCTCTTGAATTTGACTTGAACCTTTTACAATCATACAATAAAGACGTTGAATTCGTAATCAGCAACGAAATAGATTACGATCAAAAAGTAGACTTTATAGAGCATACGTATGCTCTTGACGACATATTTTTTGGAGAGGCACTTTTCAGTTGATAAAAGCCATTTATAAGATAAGAAAGGAATCTGGTTGCAAATTTCCGAATCAATGTTTTATCACTAGCTGGAAACAAGAAATCTCCCAAAAAAAAAACCAATACTAACAACATGCCCAAGGAACCATTTTTGGGAGTACTAAGGATTGAAGCACCCTTTGAAAGAGCTCCTGGTGACTCTGCTAACCCAAAATCGTTTAATTTCCCTATAAAAATTAGACAATTGGAAGGCTCAACTGTCAATGAAGTTGTGGAAACCTCAAACAACTACTCAGCAGAATTCATCCAAGGATGGGTAGAACTTATCCAAGGCCTCAAAGATGAAGGAGCCGTAGCAGTGATCACATCTTGTGGGTTTCTCGCAGCAATCCACCCAATTCTTAGGGATAAGTTCCCTGGATTCCCCATTGGAACCTCAGCATTACTCCAGATTCCAATCGCAAGAAATTTGATTGCAAATGATAAGCAGATTGGAGTGATCACTTTCAACGAAGAGGTATTAGGAAGCAAACATCTCCGAGGAGTGGGTGTAGAATATGATGTTCCTATAGTAGGTATTGAGAAAGGGTGCTCTTTTGACAGATTGATCCGAAATTGTGAACCTTACAATTTTCAACAACATGAAAAAGATATTGTTGAGGCTGCAAAAAAATTGGTTTCGAAATATCAAGACATTGGTGGAATTATTTTAGAGTGTGCCAATATGGGTCCATTTCGAAACGCAGTGGCCCGTGCTACCAAACTCCCCGTGTGGGATATTATAACTTTGGGTAATTTTGTATATGACGTAGGATTAAATAGAACTTTTTAGGAAAATTGAATATGAATTCCGATCCCTTATCAAAACTCTAATTGAATTTTTGAACTTCAAATATTTTGCCAAATAATCCATGAGTCAAACAGTTATTGTAGGTTGTGGAATCACCGGCTTATACACGGCCTATTTGCTTTTGAAAAGAGGTATTGACCCTCAAACTATCACCATTCTTGCCAAACATACTCCTGGAGACTTTTCTCATGATTATGCTTCTCCCTATGCGGGAGCAACAATCAATGCTGTGGAAGATGATGATGAAAATATTCAGTTTAACTACAAGTTTACATTTGAAGAGTTGCCCAACTTGAGAGAAACACTTGGAGGTGAAGCAAAATCGGGTATTGCCAATGTCACTAACATTGAATGCTGGAAACATAAACCCAGTGATTCATGTATTGAATTCTTCAAATCTTACAATAAACATGTCAGACAACTTGATTCAAAAGAGTTAATTGAAGGTGCTACCTTTGGCTTGGAATATCAAACCTATGTTGTCAACAGTCCTATTTTACTTCAAGCCCTTTATGACTATGTTGTAGCAAAAGGTGTTAAAGTCATTGTTAAACATTTAAATCATATCAACGACGCAGTGAGTAAAACCACCAAAACTATTTTCAATTGCACTGGTTTAGGATCTTTGCTGCTTGGAGGTGTTGAAGACGCTTCATGTTATCCCACTAGAGCTCAGGTGGTTGTTATTAGAGCTCCTCATATTTCAGGAGTACAATTGTTCTGGGGTGATGATAATAACTATATGATTAAAAGGCCTTCGCCAACTCAACATGAGGTAATTTTAGGGGGTTATTACCAAGAGAAGAATTGGAATCGTGATGTTCTTGGGTATGAAACTCAGGATATATTAACTAGAGCGGCCAAATACTTTCCTATCTTAAAACCAGGACAAACGATTCAAGATCTTGATATTCTTAGAGTAGTTTCAGCATTCCGTCCAGGAAGAGCTGGAGGGGCTAGAATTGAACGGGAAAATTTTAACGGTATAGAATTGATTCATAACTACGGAATCGAAGGGTGTGGATACGTCCAAGGTTTAGGTTTGGCTGAAAGAGCCATTAAATTGGTTCAACAATAGCAAAATAAAGTGTAGTGAAAAATTAGTTAAAAATATATTAATCCAGACTAATACTTACTAAAATTATCACAATTATATCACAATATACTTCACCTACAAGGTGTATCTGAAAACTGGGTTCTCTTTATCAGTCAAATCAGCAAATTCAAAGTTCTCAGGAAGCTCTATCTTGTCTCCTTGTTCCAACATCATTTTATCACGCCTCTTGTTTTCCCTATTATCCAAATAATAAAGGGTTAAGAAGCATAAAGTTCCCACAAGAAACGATACAATCATGACTATTTTGGCTGGAAGATAATCTGGGGCGTCCTGCACTCTGAAAGTTTGTGGAGAGGTGATATTACCAACACAGTATCCAATGATTGAAATAGCATGAACGGTGATCCTCTTGGTGGATCCATTGATATTACTAGCAATGTAAGCATAGAAACAACTAATTGAAACAGTTGCAATATAAAAGGTATAAATACCAAATAATTTGGCACCGGAATTGTTGGCAAAAGCCAATAAAATCATTCCAACTGCTCCCAACATGTTGACAATAGAAGAAACCAACAAACTACTGGAAATAAAATAAGATAATGCAATAGCAAGAAGTGGACTAAGCATATCAAGGATACCACCAGGAATACTCATCAAGAGACTGGTGTCAGTAGCAAAACCCAAATCCTGATGATATAACGTGGAAGCAAAGTTTTGGAATCCCCCATTTGGTAATGAATAAGTACAAACATATACCAAAAGTATGTAAGTTCTAACATCAGTTACGGCCTCAATAAATTGATGCTTCTTGAATTTAGTACTACCAAACCCTTGTTGATTTTGTCTACTTCTTTCCACAACATATTTCTTTTCTGTTTCATTCAAAAACCAAGCTTTTACCGGGACATCTGGAATATGTAACATAGATCCTATTGCTGCTACAAATGTAATAACAGCAAATATCACGTACAATAATTTCCAGGCAGGGATAGAGTAACTTTCCCTATGAGTATATAATCCATAAGCAGTGGTACAAGCCAAAACATTTCCTAATCCTTGAGCACCAAACCAGATTGTGGTTCTAATGAACTGTTGATTTCCTTTAAATTTAAACTTTTTTTCAATATTTCTTGTATACCACATGGTAGTAATAATCATATAAGCAGGTGTCATTGCACTTTCCAAAATACCCAACAAGACTCTACAAGCCAAAAAGGATGCTGCAGAAGTACATGCTGCATGACATCCTAAAACTATCGACCAAAGAATCATAAATACCCCCAAAGTTTTGGAGATTGGGAATTTGGTCAAGAATCTATCAGCAACGAATTGAAACCCAAGAACCCCAAAATAAAACGAAGAACCAACCCAACTATAAAGGTTTCCAGCAAATGCGGGAATATCTTCTCTTAATCCCATAATTGCAGCGTATCCATTAGTGGTTTTATCTGCCAATTGCAAACTGTTTCAAAAGTTAGTAAATATCATCAATAATTTAATTCAAAACTCAACATACCTCATAAACAATCCAATCATTGGAAGTAACATCCAATCAATCTTCCGGACCATTTTGGCCTCAATAACTGGGTCAATTTCAATCCCTTTTGCGTCATCTATGTAATTGATAGCTTGATCAAGTGCAGTTCCCTTAATCTCTCTCTCTCCAATTGAAACCACTGTAGTAACTTGGTTACCCTTTTCAATGCTGTTTAAGCTTTCTTCTGAACTCATACTACCCTTTCTCTTATTCTTCCTCGAAGGAAATCTATTGCTCTTTTATATTACTCCAGTACCTAAAGCATAAGTGGTATCATTAGAGACGTTATCGAGATATTCGGAATTTTTTTGCAAGAAAGCGAGATAAGATAAGGCTGATGCAAAAGATCTTGGTAATCTGGTGGTGGAGAGAAGCATTAATACCTGCTTATAGTAATAGATCTATATCTATAACGTCTCAAAACCTTGTTATCGGTAATTATACGCCTTAGAGCCATTATCCCTGCCACTATCTTCACCAAATATTGTACTTGCTCAGTTGAAGTTATTTTCTTATCAACTGATTAGGAAATTGGCAACCACTATCCGAAACTGTACATTATTTGACAATATATATAATAAGAAGAGATTAACGTATATCCCAGCGGAAATGACTGTTACTAAGCCTGAATTCTTGTTGATTGGCCCTGGAGGGATTGGATGTATTGCAGCCTTTACGGTTGATTATAATAAAGCTGCAAATGTTTCTATAGTTGTTAGAAGAGACTATAAAAAAGTTAAAGAAATTGGTTATAAGATCCACTCTATTGATTACGGTTTTGTTCCTCTGTGGAAACCTGAAAAGGTTTATGCCACGGTGGAAGAGGCTGGTGCTGCTTGTGTGGAATACGACTATGTAGCTGTTGCTACTAAAAACATTCAAGAATTGACCAAAATTGAAGAATTGATTGCCCCAGTGATTAGTGAAAAGACAGTTGTAGTATTGATCCAAAACGGGTTTGGTATTGAAAAGACCATTATTGAGAAGTATCCTAAAAACATAGTTGTTTCGGGAGTTTCACATATGGGATCTCATAATAGTAATGGTGAAATTCACCATCAGCAACATGATAGACTTGTAGTTGGAGCGTTTGAAAACCCCAACTTGCCTACTGATATTCAAGTCAAAGCTGCCAAAGATTTTATTTCCATTTATTCCAATGATAAGAATACTTGTTCATACTTTGAAAGTGTTAAATGGTACCGGTACAGGAAATTGGTATATAATGCCACATTGAACACCACATGTGCATTAACTGGAGTAGATACTGGTAGATTAGAAGCTTTTGGGGGATATGATTCTATAGCCATCCCTGCTATGAGAGAAGTGGTTAAAATTGCTAAAGCTGATGGTATTGACTTACCAGAAGATGTAGTTAATCTCGTTTGTCATGGAGATGATGGTGATTATTTTGAACCATCTATGTGGGTAGATGTGAAGAAAGGCAATCCAATTGAATTGAAAGCTATTTTGGGCAATCTCTTAGACACTGCAAAAGAATTAAATGTTGAAGTTCCAACTTTAGACTTCTTGCATAAACTTTTATCAATTGTTCAAGAAAGATTAAAAGAAGAAAATGGTTATATCAAATTGCCTGAAAAAAGACCAATAACTGACAAGTTTTTTAGTTAGATGTCTATATATATATGCTATTATAATTCATATGTTTACTGTTTAAAGTTCAAAGTCCATTTCGTATTCATCAACCTCTTTTTTGGAGTTGACTTTCATATCATTACGTTTCCTCATCAAGAGCTTTTCAAATCCATTACTTCTATCAATACCATCCCATAAAACTCCTGCTTTTATATTGAACCGATTGGGGATATTCACCCCTTTGTTATATGAAAGCCGTTCAGATCGAACTTTCGATTTAAATGGATCTTCATGACTCCTTTTATTCTTCAACATCTCATTATATTCTTTGTCTGATTTGTTAATTGTGAACGATTTGGTTGTGGTTTCTTCTTTAGTTTCATTCAACAAAATTTGATTTTTGGGCTTCTTCTGTATTTTACTTATGTCCACAACCTTACCTGTTAAATCTCTATATATTGTCTCTTGTTGAACCCCAGGTTTAGCTGTTGGAGTTGTCTTTACTTCCGCTTTCACTTCACCATTATCTATCCGTTTGAACCCTTTAGTTTCTTTAACCTTCTCTATCACAACATTACTATCATCTAACACATTTGACACAGGCTTAATGGAATCATCTAATGCTATCACATTACTTTGACTGGCCTCCTTCTTTGACTTCTTCGGTTTCTTTGTATATTTCAGTAAATAATCAAGCTTTCCCATAATAAACTATAGCATCGCGAAATTTGTTTTATTATATTGATTCTATACTTATACTACTACACATTATATTTATTGAGTTGATTATGAGTTTGAGCCAAGTTTTCACATAATTCCATAAACAAATTGAATTGAAGCTTTATAGTTTCAAAAACACTCAAGAAATTTCCAAATCCATTGTTACTGCTTGTTTCAAGATTTTGCAATATAGAATTAACCTCGTTAATCAAATCTTCATAATTATTTATTATACTTTGGTACTCTTTAATCTTTTTGATGAAAAATTCATTGATTTGGAATGATGATGATAATTTTGTCCCTGGAACTGATAGTTGTAGAATTAATTGGAACATCTTATTTATATCATCAGTCAATTCATTATTTAATTCTTTCAAGTTATTCAAATGAGTTGAATCAAATTTCAAAGCTTGTTTGGTTGATTTTGATTTTATGTATATATAATTTATGTCTTTTGGTAGACTTTTGATTAATTCATCGTGTGCCTTTAAGTTATTTTGAAGATTAGTAGCAATTAAATGTTGTTGATTAATATATTTGTCGAGTTCTTGTAATTCTTTCTTGATTGGTTCGGGTAAATCGCCAACTCTTGTCATGGCATTCAATTGTACTTGGCTATTTGGACTGAATACTGAATTCGGATTATTCATTTGATTTTGTCCTTGTTGAAGATTATTATTATTGTTATTATTGCCAAAAAGACCTAATGAAGTAGATCCTCCTCCAAACAAGCCTGAAGATGCTGGTTTGTTACCAAATAATCCTCCTCCACTAGTGTTACTATTGTTATTGCCTCCGAAAAGTCCTCCTCCGCTTGTATTAGATTGGTTATTTGATCCAAATAATCCTCCAGAAGTTGCTGTGTTATTAGTATTGTTCCCACCAAATAATCCTCCACCAGTATTTGTATTATTGTTATTACCTCCACCAAATAATCCTCCGCTGGTATTTGTATTATTGTTGTTGTTACTTCCACCAAATAATCCTCCGGAAGTGGTTGCAGGTTTATTGCCAAAAAGACCTTGGGAATTATTAGCACCACCAAATCCACTAGGTGCAGCAGGTGTATTGGAATTGCCCCCAAATAATCCACCACTCGTGGTATTAGAAGTGTTATTACTACCAAATAGCCCGCCACTGTTGCCACTATTGGTGGTACTAGAAGCACCAAATAATCCTCCATTATTTGTACCAGCAGGTGCGCTGGGCTTATTACCAAACAATCCGGTATTATTAGTAGTACTTGTCAGTCCAAAACTAGCAGAAGCTGGTCTATTGCCAAACAATCCTCCAGATGTGTTAGTAGATGTATTGGTAGATGCATTGGTGTTATTTCCAAACAATCCTCCCGAAGTATTGGATGCATTATTATTGTTGTTTCCAAATAATCCACCAGAATTGGTAGATGAGGCAGCAGTATTGGCGCTGTTATTGCCGAATAACCCTCCAGACGTGTTATTAGGAGCAGAAGCACCAAATCCTCCTGTCGATGCAGGCTTGGCTCCAAATAATCCTCCTGATGTATTGGATCCAAACATTACAAAAGTGATGAAATTGAAAAGTTAAAACTTTTTTTTTTTCCTCAATCTTGTTTACTATTAGCGCTCTTTAACATTATTATGGAGATTAGAAAACAATTAAATAAGATTGCAGATGAATATGAAGCCTTGAAGATCGAGAATAAACAACTACGTATAGATAACCAAGGTCTTCAACTTGAGATTGAGCGGAATCGGAAGCAATTTGAAGAGATTTTAGACAAAACCAAGAAAACATACAAGGCACAATATAAGAGACACGTTACGAGGTATGAAAATAGAATCCAAGAATTGATACGAAGAATTAAGAAGATGGGAGGTGGTAAAGATACTGGACATATGATATTCGATACCGACTTACCACCTCCGGGATCTTCTGGTATTAAACCAATAATACCCAAAATGAATGCAGTATCTAACAACAAACGCATCAACATAAACTCGAGCCCCACAAAACAAGATATTCCATCGACTCAGTATTCAAGTGATGTAGAGACAGAGTTAAGTGCGTCACCAAGAGTCAAAATAAAAGAAAATAATGAACAACAAAAGAAAGAAGCATCAGTACACATAGAACAAATAAGTGATAATGACGGTGGTACCTCACAAGTATCACAAGTATCATTAGGGGAAGACATGCATCACAGGAGATACACGGCACTTCAAAGGAGAGCCATGATTAATAACGAATTGATTAATAACTTTATGGACTTGCCCAATTTCAAGGTCAATTTAACAATAAATCCTATTACTCAACAAGCATGGAATTTATTGGATTTTAAAAGAATTGATCGTGGAGAAGATGAGACCCCACCATTCATGTGGATCAAAGACAACAATAGTCAAGAAGACTTAATTAAACAACAAGCTTTTGAAAAGAAGAATCAGCAACTTATTAACAAGTGCTTTCAGCAATGTTTACATGGTAAAAATAAATTTGAGTTTGAGATTTTAAATAAATATGTGGAGGCAAACCGTTACGTAGTTGATGAAATCAACCCAAAAATATAATATACCCAAATTTAGTGGAATAATATGTTGTAAAGTATTAGATAGGGCCCATCAACAGGGGAAATGGATTAAACGAAAAGGTTAGGTAAATCCACATAATAATAATCTCGAGAAAACTTTATTCTGAGTGCAAGGGTTGGAAGCAATTATTAACAAAAAGAAAGAGACCCCTTGTAAGCGATATCAAGTTACATGAAGAATTTAGCCAATTTCAAGTACTCGTGCTTAAAGTTACATACAACAGACTATCAAAATCTACATGCACACACAGACAATCCCCCTTCCAAAAAGTGAAAATATTGATAGGAGTTCAAATCAAGCAAGTTAATGTGAAGCAAAAAAAAATTAACCATACTAGAATGGGGTAAATTAATTTAGTTCTTACAGGTTAACGAATAATCACGAAACAAAGTTACCATATTAGAGTGCAACCAAATGTCAAGAAACCAGATTTTGTATCCAGGAATTGCCTATTAAATCCGGAATGAGTGGAACCGAGATTCTTTAAATCAGGATATAGTAAAGAGCCCTCTCTCAAAGACTAATTAGGAGGGGGATCAGGTTCTAATGCCAAACAGTTTATATGATCCGTTATTTCAATGTAACGATAAAGCCTTCCAAAAGGTATAGCCTCAAGCTTTCATTTAACATCAGTCCTTCTGTAGAGTTGAAGAATGTTTCAAATAATCCACACACTACGTATTTACCCTCATTTAGAAAGGTTTTATGTTACACTACCTACACTACCTGGCCGCAGAGTCCAATGATTTTTAGATTATAACGATTTGATCATGATTTATCAGACACTTTAAAAGAGAAAAAAGCAAATCCCACATTCAATATACAATTTAGGAAATTTAGTTAGTTTTCAGGATTTAATATAACCTTTAATACAATTTACTTAATGGGATCATTCTATACAATTAATGTTTAAATTGTTCAAAAAATCACTGTTGAATTATTTATCTCTATCTATCTCTACTTCCCAATGAACAAATTGAATTGTCATTGTTAATTCAGATATTTTTGTAGATAATATAATTGTTGGGATGTTATAATTTACGTTTTCACTTTACAAATTAAAAGTGTGTATTACCCATCTCCTTTTCCTATTATTTAATTACTTATATTAAGGAAATCTAGAATTTTTCACTTGGTTGTGTTTAATCAACAAAAGGAAAAGCAAAAAAATGTTTAAAAAAATAAAACTCGTGTAAAAATCACACCTTTCTTAATTTGATAAAAGTATTTATAAACTCAATTGTACTTTGTAAAAAAAATTTGTATTTGAATTTGGTTTAAATATATTAAGTTAGTATGATCGATCAAATTCAAACTGGAGGACCCAACCATGAATTAGTCTTTAATTCTAACCTTAGTAAAGGTTTTAATATGTCTGATTCTTTGATTCCATCATCAAGTTTGAATGATTCAGAAAATACTAAATTTAATCACCAAAGATCCCCTTCTAATGTTTCCAATACTTCCCATAATTCTTATTTGGATTCAGGTTTTAACTTGACTCCAAACAAGTTAAATCCTGCTCCTGCTATGTCTTCCAATCATCAAGCTCAATTATCAATCAATTCTTTAACTTCTGTTAACTCCATCATTGAGCCAATCACACCTCCTTCCAATCCAAACCCAAATTCAAACACAAGATCAAATTCTTCCGCTCATCCTTCTAATGACCATACTACTCATTTATCTAGTGGTTGTGATATCGATAAAGATTATTTGTTGTCTGTCAACAAGGTTCCTTTATCTCAATTAAAGCCAGAAATTTTGAAATTAGCTAAAGATCAATATGGTTGTAGATTCTTACAAAAAAAAATTGATGAAAATTTGATCTCAAATTATTCTATCAGATTTGCTAATTTTGAAATTATATTTAATGAAATTTACTTGAATCTTTATGAATTAATCATTGATCCTTTTGGTAATTATTTGATTCAAAAATTAATTAAATATTGTTCAAATGAAAATTTAAATTTAATCTTGGAAATTTTACAGTCAAATTTATTTCAAATTTCAATCAATCAGCATGGAACAAGAGCATTACAAAAGATTATTGAAAATTTAAACTCCAATTATCAATTGAATCTTTTAATTCAAGGCTTAAAGCCTTTCATTATTGAATTAATTAAAGACTTGAATGGTAATCATGTAATTCAAAAGATCTTGAATAAATTTAAACCAGTTCAATGTCAATTTATTTATGATTCCATTTTAAGTGATTTGGCTACTGTTGCAACTCATAAACATGGATGTTGTGTTTTACAGAAATGTCTTAATCATGTCACTCAAAGTCAATTAAATCAATTTGTTGATGAAATTTTGAGTGATAAGAATTTTGATAAATTAATTAATGATCAATTTGGTAATTATGTTTTACAATACCTTATTTCAATTAACAATTATCAAATTCACTATAAATTTTTTTCAAATTTGATTAAATTCGATTTGGTTCATTACTGTAATTTAAAATTTAGCTCAAATGTTATTGAAAAATTTATTAAAAATTGTTATAATAATGAATTTTCCCATTATAAACCTGATATTAATTTCATCAATTTAAAGTATGAATTAATTTATCAAATTTTGAAAAATTTCAACAGCTTGAATAAATTAATTAATGATCCATTTGGTAATTATGTAATTCAAACTTTGATTGATAATTCTGTTAATCCAAAAGTTGATTATATTGAATTAAAACCAAAAAAGCTTTATTGTTTAATTAATCCTTTACCAATGAATAATGAATCTATCAAATTTGAAATCATTAATAATTATTTTAATAATTGTAAGATTTTAAGTTCATTTGGTAAAAGAATTCAGCTGAAAATTTCATTGATTTTAAGTAATCAAAAACAAAATCATTTTGCATCAAGAACAAACTTCAGTTCTTCATCTAATAACATTGAGAATAATGGGTCTTCTAATGTTAATAACGTGTCATATTATTCAAATAACTTGAATTCAAATTCAAATGTTGGTGGTCACTCGGCTTCAAACTCTTTTGGTCCCACCAGATCAAATTCATATCCAGGAGGAGTTCAGGGACATGGTAATGGAGGAGGAGCAACTACTTCTGTTGTCATTTCTGCTGCTCAGACAGGTTCAAATGGATTACAATATAATCCAGCAGCTACCAATTATGTTTTGGATAATCAATTACAAACCAATTTCAGTAATATGAATTTGAATTATGATTACAATTTACGTCCTCAACATAATGTTCAAACTACTCCTACTCAACAACCAACTCCAGGATTTAATGGACCAAGTCCAGTTTCAGTTCAAAACCCAATGGGTTTCAACTCCGCTGGGTCCGCTGCCACTACTCCTTTGGTAAATACTCCTCAAACTCCTTCAACAGCTCAATTGGGGAACCAAAATTCTTACTTTATGAATTACCCAAGTAATAATACCCCAAACTTGAATGCTGGTTTAAATTACAATACCAATTTGAATATGAATATGAATCAAAATTATTTGAAAACTCCTCAAATCTTTTCTAATGCCCCAGGTAACGAATTTATTAATGATTCAAACCAAAATTTTGGATATTATAGATAAATAATTCCAACAAAGGTTTGAATCTTTTCACATAAACTTTTTTCCAAATTTTGCTTGTCATATACTATTTTTTTTATAATCCTTTTTGTTGTTCATATTATCATTATTATTTTGTGTCGGTTTGGTTTTAGAGATATTAAATAAATAGATAGTTGTAATGTTATGTGCTATTATTATATATAAACCTAAATAGAAAAAAATGTACAAACTATTTTCTTCTTTTAACTTTATCCCAAACACTTTTGGATTTCCTCTTTCTACTTGTACTATCGGATAAATTTGTAGTATTATTAAACATGGAGAAATCTTCACCTCCAAAAGTATCATAAAGTTGTTTACGCTTTTGTCTTTTATCTTTCTTGGTCATAGTTGCAGGTAATCTAGTAAAGTTTTCTTCTTCATATGTTTGAATTTCAAGTTCTTTCCGTCTTTCATTATCGGTTTTAACTCCTCCTCTACCATGATTTACAATATCTACACCAATAGATTTCTCTTCTTGAGGTAAATCACTAGTTTCTCTAAGATATTCTTCCATACTTTGTAATTTTTTATTAGATCTTGGCTTATCATCAGATGGAGCTGTTGGTGGAGCAACTGCATTGACTTTAGGTGGTTTATAAGCTTCTTCTTCTTGATTAGATGTCTTGCTAGTCTTTTTCATAGGTGCTTTAATTAAAGAAGAAGCATCTGGTCTATAAGACAATTCATCTGCACTTTCTTCTTCAGATTCGGAGTCATTCTCTTGGGAATCATTGCTATCATTATCATTAGTTTCGTCATTAATTTTGTCTTCATTTTCAAAATCAGTCAACATTTTGTTGTAACTTCTAATCATTTTATCCAATTGGTAGCTCAACTTTTTCTCTAAAGGTTTGATACCTCTTTCAAGAGTAGTTCTTTGAACGATGGTGCTCTCTATTGCCTTTTCTCGGTTACTTCCATCATTTTCTGATCTTAACCTTTCCAAATGGCTCAATATTATTAATGTAACATTATGTATGTACGAAATCATGGCATCGTTTTTCAAGTTGAGAAGAGACACATCTTCTAATTTGTTCCCACTTTCTTCCAATAACTTATCAACAAACTCGGGCGTCTCTTGACTCTCCAACTCCATGATCTTTTCAACACTCTCAGTAGTTGACTCTAACGATGGCAATATACTATTTAAAATCTCATCCATAGTTAATCAATATTTGATTTTTTTTCGTTCTGAGATGACAAAGAAAATTAACCTCATCTCAAAAAAAAAATATCTTAAACATCTTTCAGTATGCCTCAAAACGAATATATTGAACAGCACATTAAGAAACATGGAAGAAGATTAGATTATGAAGAGAGAAAGAGGAAGAAGGAAGCCAGAGAGGGCCACAGAATTGCCAAAGATGCACAAACCTTGAAGGGATGGAAAGGTAAGCAATTTGCTAAGAAACGTTATAGTGAAAAAGTGGCTATGAAGAAGAAAATTAAAGCCCATCAAGAGTCCAAAGTTAATGGTCCATCTACACCTGCAGTTGATTCTGGAGAAGCTTTACCAACGTATTTATTGGATCGTCAAAATGAAAACACTGCAAAAGCCATTTCTTCTTCTATTAAACAAAAGAGACTTGAAAAAGCTGATAAGTTTAGCGTTCCGTTACCTAATGTTAGGGGTATTTCTGAAGAAGAAACTTTTAAAGTTATCAAAACCGGTAAGAAGAATAACAAGGCTTGGAAGAGAATGATCACCAAACATACTTTTGTAGGAGAAGGATTCACTAGAAAACCTGTTAAAATGGAAAGAATTATTAGACCATCTGCATTAAGACAGAAGAAGGCCAATGTTACCCATCCAGAATTAGGAGTCACTGTGTTTTTACCTATTTTGGGAGTGAAGAAGAATCCACAATCCCCAATGTTTACTCAATTAGGTGTTTTAACTAAAGGTACAATTATTGAAGTGAATGTCTCTGAACTAGGATTGGTCACTGCTGGTGGTAAAGTTGTTTGGGGTAAATATGCCCAAATCACTAATGAACCCGATAGAGATGGTTGTGTTAATGCAGTTTTACTTGTTTAATGACTTTTGGTTGATTTCGTATTATGATTTTATTATTGGCATTTATTTTAATATACAAATAGTTAAAAGTACAGTCTTTTTCTTCCTTTTTATTTCTTCTTTCATATATATAGATATATATGACCCAAATCTTTTATATCGTAAATCGTAAATTAGTCTAATAATTCAACGTCAAAAACGTCAGAACAAAAGACTTCCTTCTTGCCTATTGATCTGAAACCACAATTAATTATTAATCTTCCATTTTCTCTTACAAGTTCCCACTGACTATTGTATAGTTTACTTCCCACCAAGAAACATAATCCACTTATGTTCTGTTTATTACTAATTCTTGATAAGATGGAACAGTATTTCACTATCAAATTATGGGGAATTGTATCTGAATTGTTTAAATCATACAAATTTTCAATTGAATAGTCATTATGATTATTCTCTCTTCTTAAATGTGTCAAAAACTCATGACGAATACGAAACAAGTATTCATATGCCGTTTCAACACTCAATTCTTGTAATCTGTGCTTATCCAACTTATCTATATCATTTTGAATCTCCAGATATCTTTGTGATTCAGAGCCCGATGTTAAAAAGCAATAGCTCCATAATGTCTGCATCACTAAACTCATAGCAAACATTCCATCAAAGTAATCCTTCGAAGGTTCCCACCCACTCTGAGAGTCATCCTTTCTATTGTCCAATAATGATTCCCAAAGAAATATATAACAATGAATAATCCCTTTGAAATTGATTATATCACTTCTTGAAAGTGCATTATGATCTTTAAGCCACATATTCAGTAACTTTCTTTCAACTACAAGTCGATCATTCAAACTGATACTGACATTTTGGTTAGCTGGTGATCCACAATAGATAGAAATATCATATGTGTTCATATCCGTTAATCCTACAATATGAGCCAAATGATAAACTGAGAATTTACACGTTGAAACTCCATCATCATTAAGCTTATGATAATACTTGTTCAAATCCACAGTCTTACATGTTTGACCAATAGATAAGCTAAAGTTATCGATTGCCATACTAATACTATCTTTCCATGCTTGAAAAGCGCTATTATATCCTCTCAAATTATGAGGCAAAGTAGCCAATGAAGACGAATCCTGAAGTTCGATCTGTTGCATTTGGTACATGATTGAAAGCAATCCTCCAAATAATATCTTCTTCACAAAAATTGGCACTTTAATGGCCATTTTCTGTCCTTTCATGAGCTTCTTCAAGATACTTATGAAGGTTTCATTTGGATCAACCAAACTCTTCAATTTCTTCTGTTTCTTCATCACCTTATAAAAAGACTTATTTGTATCAGAAGCTTCCCAAATCTCATCATCACAAGGAAGCTTTAATAATTGAAGTTGATGGAACTCAATTACTGGATTATGACGAAACTTAACATAATCAGCTATATCAACATAAAATGTCATAAAAGTAATACGCTTCATCGATTCGGAGTCAACCCATTTTCTAAATAATTCCAGGTCAGTATTATTCAGATCCTTAGAGTTGTAATCCTCATCATTCCCAGTCTTGTTCAGATGAGCAGGGTTTCCACCCAAAGCAGGAGATCTTCTCATTAATTGTACAGTTGTTCCATGGTGAATATGAGCTCTTTCATGCATTGTTCTTGAAAGAAAATTCTTTTCACTCCATTCAAGAAGATTTAAACTTTGTAAAACCCAAAGTTTTACAGGAGATTTAAACCCATCATGCTGAAATATTTGGTATCTTAAAGGGGTTGCAATACCCAAAGCCAATTTATATTCTGGGGACTTTGATCTAGGTTCTCCTAACCTTACTGGATCATCTGCTGGAGTGCAGTAATTACATCCAATCAAAATCATCGACAATAACAACAAAGGTTCAGATGATTTAGTGCTGAATGAAGGCCTATGAAGAATATTAAATTGTGGATGAAACACTGACCAATACACAGACAAATAATAAGAGAATCTGTCTTCAATTAATACTTTGTCATTGAATATCAGCTCCACAAAGTCTCTTTTCAAAGCAGGTAACGAAGTGAATAAGTCATGAAGTACACTTTTATCAATATAACTTTGAGTATTGCCCATTATATTGTATTTTGCACCATATTCATACAACTTCCTCTGAGTTGCAGGTGAATCTGAAGGACTAAGGTCATCATGTAGCAGCGCTGGCGTTGCATTGGAATCATTAGTGCTTGTAGGTGAAGTCAATGACACGGTTGATGGTAAACTAAAATCAAATCCTGGCGCTCCTATCAGACTTGCACCATCAATGGAATCATTTGCACCAAATACCGAAACCAGGCTATTTCGAAGTAAAATCTCCTCCAAAGGGTTGATATCGTTCTGAAACACATTTGAGTCTGCCAATTCATAGCTTCTTATGTTCTCATAAGCAGTTAAATCAGTTCTCAGTGGACTTTTATGAATGTCTACTCCTTTTAATACTTCATTCATAGGAGAAAGGGCATTTGGAGGGGACGAATCATTAAAGAGCCAAGACATAAGTTCATTTTGGGTTTGCATCCCATTGTAAAGCTTATGATCATGGACTTTGTTGTAATCGGGTGAAGTAATTCCATTCTCAACAGGAATAATAGAACTAGATTGTTGATTAGGCAGAGCTCTTTCTACATTGACAGTAAGATTTGATATTGGCTTGGAGAATTCAGGTGGATTTGTATCCAAATTATGCACCAAATTTGATATCTGTAAAGGAGATTCTCCTGTCGATGTGTAATTCTCCCCATTCCCATTGCCAGAACTCTTATATTCATCAGGAGATGGCCTTCCCTTTATACTGGACCAGTTAATACGAGAGCTCTGACCAGTAGTAAGATGCCTTCTCATATGCCTTTCCTTCAAGTCCTTCCGCACAAACGTTTTACCACAACGACGTCTTCCACCTCCCAATGTCTCAAGCATGAAGTCACACTCAAAAACTTGTTTGGGGTTATGGTTTAAATAGTGCCTGGCTAAATGATCAGTTCGACTAAATGTCTTATCACAATCAGGACACTGAAAATGGCCTAGACTTCTTTTCTTCTTCTTCTTAATCTTTCTGTCATCAAAGGTTTCTTCCAATGATCCAGAATCCAGTCTAGACATTTCCATATATTCGTAAATGAAATATTTTCCCCACCAACTTTTCTCTTCTTTTTGATGATAAATAGAAAATCAAACAAATTTCCGAGCATTTAACTGCAAAATGGATCAATGGAAAAAGCCGTCTACAATATTACAATCTATAAGTTTATTGATAAATACCACCAGTTAAATACCATTTTAAGAATGGCAATAATAAAATTGCTTTACGTTCCATTAGAGAAATCAAATCACTAATCTATAAAAACATTTGAAGGATCTTGTTGGTCAAAAGTCCTAATTTCAAGATCTGGACAAAAATCAATCACAATTTGTGACTTTCTAGGAGGAACAGTTTGTTGCTGAGCTCTTTTATTAATCTGGGCCAAATCAATATACTCTTCACTAGCATCATCACCTGATGAACCATCTAGATTAGATGCTAATCGATTAAGTCTAATTTTTCGGCTCGAATAATATTTGAATTTTTTCAAATTATAGAAAAATCCATAAGCATTTGAAGTCTTTGAAAGGGTGAGTTTCAGACTATCAGAAGACATATAAATACTTCTAAAATAATTTTCATCATAGCATAACATTTCCTCTTGATCATACTTCCAGATATTATCAAATGTTTCATAAAATCTGGGGTTTTCTAATGATCCATCCATATCATGTAATAAAAAGAATCCCATCATTTGATCGAAAAATGCATCAGTATAAGTTGTGACATGCTTATCAATATATAAGTTCTTAATAAACTTAGTCAATTGTGAAAGGGTATCATTCCTAAGGGGATTGTTGAAATTGAGTCGACCATATTGATGATCTGTCACTATACAATTCACCACGTATGTGATAATCTCATCATCAATTTTATTGGGTTTTTCACCAACACTCATAACGGACTTAACAAGCTCACAAATAATATCGGTATTCACAAGTGTCACTGGTTTAGATTTCAATATTGGCTTTTCTGGTTTATTCTTATTGATCGAAACAGGTTTGGGATTATCAAAAATACTATTATCGCTAGAATCAGTATCCTCATCTAACATAATACTTGAATCAAGTGACTCAATAGGACTTATCAACGATTCCATATCCTTTAAAAAACTCCTGGAAACACTTGTAGACCGGTAATGGCGTAATGTATCCCTCACTCCATTCATAATTGACTTTTTGGTATCCCTCAACAAAATACTACTACAATCCCCCAACGGGAACCCTTTTAGGGGATTGGGAGATGCTTCATCTTCATTAGACTTCATGGTTATTTTTTTTGTGAATTTTTATTATCAGAAAAGAGGGCAACACCCGGATATCATATAAATAACAGACTTATAATGTTAATGCCATAGATAAGTCGGTCGAACTGGAATTTATTGCTAAGCGTAAAAAAGGGTAATAACAAGTTTGATGATTTCAGGAAATTTGTGGCCCACAAATGCGATTTTTTTATGGAACAAAGATGCCCTTGTTTTTTTTTTTTTGGTCCGCTGATGACACATTAAACAGTTTATATGATAAAATAAAAGAAATATTTATTATACACTTTCTACATGGTATTATACTGCTGTAGGATTATTCATGACCTTGAGGCCTTATATACGGATGTGTTCTGGGCTGTCTTCTGGCTCTCTCTGGCCCTCCTCTTCCTAGAGGTGAGTTCCGGTTAGTACCGTCAAAATCACTTCTGTTACTAGAAACGGAGCTTAATTCCAAGCTCTCATCACTAGAGGAGTTATTGTCGGTATTATTGGCGGTAGTAGTCTCATTATTATTATTGTTATTTGTCGAATCTCTTGTTTGAACATTTGGAACATCTCTATTTCTTCTAAACGTAAATGTTTGGGCTGCTGACATTGGAAATGATGACATTGGAAGCTTCCCTGGTAGAACCAAATGGGGATCAGGCATTCCCACTGCTTGAGATCTGTTCCCATCAAGTGTATAAGATGGAGTGGCCAAAATTTGTGGGATATAAGAATCTGTTAATGGAGTAACAGTTGGGTTGAATGGTCTTCTAAATGGATTGAAAATATCAGTAGAATAATGCATTAAATGGTATATAGACTGTTCAAAGTCATTGTAATTGGCTGTTATGGAGCTCCGAAGACGCTCTTCTTTGCGTTCAATAGGATCTTTCTCTTTCGATTCTTCTACTTCTTTTCGGCATAACGGACAACTAACATTATTCTTCAACCATTCTATAATACAACTCTTTCCAAAAACATGCCCACAACTTGGCATTCGTACTGGAGTATGACCTGCATTCTTCACTAACTCTTCATGTGACTTGTTTTTAAAATCCTCTTTTGCTATTTCATTATACCCTGGTAGTAAATCGTCCCTGGTAGGTTCTTGTAAAGTACGTAAATTTCGTTGTGGAAACCTACAAAATGACAATGCTACTTGATCAATAGGTAAGAACATTGAAGGATCATTAAAATTTGAATGTTCAGAATTCGATAATACATTTAAATTGGTTTTGGATCTTAATTCATGAATTATTTCATCATTATGTAAGTTAGCTTGTAAACGTTTATTCTTGATATTTTCTTCCATATCTGCTGGGACTCCTGACTTTTCGGTTGAATTATCCACTTTGGAATCCATGGTTTCATAAGGATCATAGCATATAGGGCATTCTGGTGATGGAATATCCTTTGATTCTACTTCCTGTAATGACGCAATTGCTTCATCGGATGCCACCTTTCGCTTCAGTCTAACTCCTGCTGCATTTAAAGCTCGATCTAAAATCTCCCTTAGCCAGTTTGGAAGATCATTCGATGGTCCATTCACAGTATCCAAGTCAATATCAATCAACGTTGCTCCAAAACCATTACTTGGATCCATTTTTACGTAAGTCGATTTGAAATAATTGCGACCAACGAGATCTGACAATTTCAAAGCTATAGCAAAAGTCGTGCCAAAAGAAAATATACTTTATACATTTTTAAGACTATATAGACATCTAGAAATTTGGTCATTACAAGTATTGGGCACGTAAATTACTAACCATTACCTGTTTTTCAGGTTCTAATGTTGGAATTTGCTCTGGCGGTATGGTTAATACTTGGGCAATTAAATCTGCTTGCTCTGGAGGCATGGCTGCAAGTTTTTGTTGAGTTGGAATTGGTAAATAAGGCCATTTGGATATTTGTGGAGCTGTTGCAGGATTGCTTGGTAATCCGTTACCCTGGTATGAGTTCTGGTAGTTGTTATTGTTGTTGTTGTATTGAGGAAGATGCTGTTGTTGGTAATTATTGATATCAACATTAGTTGGTTGTGGAGTTGATTCATACTTGGGAGCTGCCACTGCTTCATTTATAACTTCAGTATTGATGAATCCCATCAATAACAATGCCTGAGCTGCAGAACTGGCCAAAAATGGTGATAATTGGAAAACTTCAGGCGCTCTAGTGGCATTAGGTCCACTCAATACTGTCTTCAAATTGGCAATTAACTCTATCAATTGTGCAGGTGGTATGTGACTTAAATTCTCACTAATTTTATCTGGAGTCTTAAATGGCAATGCTGCAGGTTGAGGAAGGTTTCTAGCACCACCTGTTGGTGTACTAGAACCTGGTTGAATTTGACCACCTGGCTGTTGGGGAACATTATTCATAAAGTTCTGTTGATTCATCTGTGGGTGCATATTGTTTTGTTGATTCATACCTGGTTGTACTGGCAGTTGATTATAGAATGATGGTGCAGGTACAGCATTTAACATCTCTGGTGGAAGTTGAACATTATTAGGTAAATGACTTCTACTTAATTGCAATAAAGGCTTCGAACTAGAAGGTGCATTGGCTCTAAGATTCTCCTTGGATAATTCTACTCTCAACTTCTTAGGTTTGGGCCCGTTTACCATCACCTGATTTAACAATCTTAAGCCGTGTAATGCCTCTTCATGAGTCTGATACTCAACAAATACAAATCCTTTATTCTTCCCTTCATAATCAAACCCCATTCTCACGTCCACTATTTTCCCTGATCCGCATACAACAGACCTTACGTTGTTCTCATCCCAATCGAATGGAACCAGACCTACGAAAAGCACTGTTGAATTACTATTGGCCTGCGATCCTCCTTGATTTCGCCTAGACATTATAACAAGCCTTTTATAGTTTTTATGTATTTTTTTTCTGTCGCTGAGCAAATTGGTTTAGTGCGAGAAAAGACTTGAATATAAAGTAATCTACGATAAAGCAAACCGTTAAGTATAAGTAGTAGCATTCATAGTATATTGAATCGGTAGCTAATGTTATTATGTTGAATGATTTACCCAAAAAACTTGACAGTTAAGTCAAAAAAAAAGAGAATTTCCGATACCGGGAGTCGAACCCGGGTCTGCTGTGTGAAAGACAACTGTGCTAGCCGTTACACCATATCGGATAATTGATGATAAATTATTGGACAAGAATGAGAAAATGGCCCAACAAACGAGGATATGTGGAGAGAATTATAATAAAAGAATAATTTTCGACATCAACTTTTATAATAATGTCTTCCAATATTTTTAATTATGATCCTTCCCGCTTTGATAAAATTGACGTTCAAATCGGTGCAGTTCCCGTCAAAGTCTACAACTTTAAGCTGCTCGCATCTTATTTACAAGAAGTCAAACCAACAACTGATGATCTGAAGATCACTGACATTCCTATTCATGTTCACTATTTATTGCACGGAAGAGGAAATAGTCACGCATCTACAGAAAAGTTCGGATACCATATGGTTGATAGGTTCTACAGTAAGAAGAACGGGAATCCAAATGTACCATTGATCTTCATAACTTTTGACCTTCCAAATCATGGAGAAAGAACCATTAGTAAAATCCTGAATCGAGCATGGAAAGATGGCAATGATAAACATGCTTCAGATATGATTGGGTTGATTGATAATTCTGCTATGGAATTGCAATTTATCATGGAACAACTTCCTTTCCATTTAAATCTTGATCAATACATGGCACTGGGATTTGACTACAAGTTCAAATTTAGAAATATATTAAGTGGGTACTCCTTAGGTGCTGAAATTATCTTTAGATTTGTCAACAAGTACCCAGAAAGTGCTGAAATCATCAATCCTACTATTGGATGTTCTGATTTATCTTCTCTTTTAATTGAGAGATTATTATCTGTTAAACCAACTGGAATTAAACGTTATTTACAAGAATATGAAGAAATTGGCTTCACTAAAGAGCAAACTTTACTTTATCCAAAATCCTTACATGAACATGTAAGAAAAGATGATGAAGCAATATTTGAAAATTTTCCTTATGAAAAAGTCAAGATGTTTGCATCTTTTGGAGAGATTGATAATTTAGTACCATTATCATATTCTAAACTTTTCTGTGAATTATATCACGCTCAAAACCCAAATACTGAAATTTTTATCCAACCTGGCATTGGTCATAATGTCTCTGTTGAAATGTTGAATAATTTTGTTGACTGGCTCATCACTTTTATCTAAGGTATTTAGTTGTATTTATAAGCTTATCTTATAGGAGCTGCGCAATAATATATTTTTCCCTCACAAATTAAAATACTAGTTTTAAACATTCTTTAACTTGTTGACAAGATGATGAAGAATTCCTTAAGTGCTGGATTGAATCCTAACTTTTATAATAACTATAATCACTATGTAGATGATGGTGATTCATCAATTGCAAGTTCTAGTCGATTAAGTCTGGGTCCAAATCGAGATTCGGCTGATCAAGTCAATTACATTTCTTTTAATCAAGATAACACTTGTATAGCAGTGGGATTAAACTCAGGGTATAAGATCTTTAATTGTAACCCTTCTGTAGGTAAATGTTATCAATATGTTAAAAATGAACCTATAGGATTGATTGAAATGCTTTATGAGACAAGTTTAGTGGCTATTGTTGGATTGGGAGAAGGTTTGGGTTCATCGCCACGTAAGCTTAAGATTGTTAATTCCAAAAAAAATTCGGTAATTTGTGACTTAGTATTCCCTTCCACTGTATTGAGTGTAAAGTTAAGTAAAAAACGTTTAATTGTCTTGTTGGAAACTCAGATATATATCTATGATATTTCTACCATGAAATTATTGCATACGATAGAAACAAGTGAAAATCCTAATGGATTATGTGCTTTCGCTAATAGTGATATACCTAATAGTCCCAATACTTTCCTAGCATATCCTTCACCTCCTAAAACAGTGACGCATGATTCTTTATTGGTAAATGGAATAAATACTAATGGCGGTAGCAATTCGGTACAAAACAACATTCAATCGGTTAGTAATGCCCCTAATAGAGTAGGTGATGTGATCATCTTTAACACTGATTCCTTACAGCCTATTTCTGTCATTGAAGCTCATAAATCTACCTTGGCTGCCCTCACCTTATCAAATGATGGAACTCTTTTAGCTACTGCATCAGATAAAGGAACAATTATTCGTATATTTAATGTTTTAACAGGTGTTAAGTTATTTCAATTTAGAAGAGGTACTTATTCCACAAAAATCTTTTCATTAAAATTCAGTAATGATAACTTATATATTATAGTAACAAGTTCAAGTGGAACTGTTCATATTTTCAGATTAGGGGAAGAAGAAGCTCTTGAAACCAAACATAAAAGAACGCTTAAGAAAAAGAAAGCCATCATTAATGAAACAACGATTGAAGAGGAAGAAGAAGATAATAATACTGATAAGCTTGCAACGTCAGGTACTAGTTCGACTCATGCGGATTTTATTGGAGATAATTTCAATGATGATGATGAAATTGGAGATGATGGAGATGATAGTGATGTGGATGATGGAGAAGAATTGGATGATGATCCTGAATTTGATCCTTCAAAACAGCGAAAACTATCGCAAGGTTCTACTGGATCATTTACAAGCATAAATAGTGGACTATCAAATGAAGATATACCTTCTGTAACTAACGGATCATCAAATAGATCGGAGCCAATAATTGACCAAACCAGATTATCTGTTGCAAGAATCATCAGAAGATCATCCCAAACCCTTGGAAGAAAAGCTGCACAAAGAATGGGTGATTTTTTACCATCACGATTTTCGTCAATTTTAGAGCCAACTCGTCATTTTGCTTCAATTAAAATCAGCAGCGTTGGAAAAGATGTAAAAGCAGTTGCGGCTATGAGTAATGACTTGCAAGAAGATCTTATTCCAAAGCAATATTTAACCAAAACTACAAATGGTAAAGACAAAGATGAAGAGGAAGATTCTGATCAACAAAAGGAATTACTTAATCTTAAATTATTGCATATTACTGTTGTTACTTCAGAAGGTATTTCTTATACATATGGATTGGATCCTGAAAGAGGTGGTGATTGTATACTTTTAAATCAATACTCACTTTTAAATTAAATATTATATATATAGGTGAAATAAATATAATTAGGGTAATTAAAAATTTGTGAATTTCACTAATTTAATGAGACCTTCAGTAGAACTAAAAGTCTTTCCTTTTATGGCTTCTAAAAATCATAAAATTAACATCGTGTATATTATTGTTCAATATATATCCCACTATGCATAATTTGTCTTTAATTATTTTACATTAATAGGAAAAATTCTGTTTATATTGGATGATAACACAATTAAAAGTGGCACTCATGAAGGAAAAAAATTAACCTTTTGACAAGTAATCCGATATAGTGTAATGGCTATCACATGGCACTCTCCATGCCGGGATCGGGGTTCAATTCCCCGTATCGGAGTTTTTTTTCGCAATCATTTTTAGCTTGAGGTTTTGAGTTAAGTAGAGCTCAGTGATTAATTAGTGCATTTCAGTCGTAACCAACCCAATTGGGCTTTAAAAGAGATATAATTTAAGACATGCTATAAATGGAGCCTACTACATTAATTTATGAGCGTGTAGTGCAGAGACGATTTTGGTATAATTGATTTGTAATGAACGCATAAAGGCGTTAGTATTTCCGTTAAGATAAAGCCGCTCCCAAAATCCGAGGGCTTTAATAATAGAGTTAACGATTGTGTGGAGGATCGGTTAAAACAATAAATTGCATCCTGTAGAGAAGCTTTCTCTAGTATTATCATAAAATCATACCACTATATCACAAAGGAGGTGAATGATCCAAGTATACGTTAGAGAGTTGGATCGAACTAAAGCGGATTTTCTATTTTCTCCGGAAAAGTTGCGACGGAAATTGAGTCGGAGTTCATTTAGATTATTGTACGAGACCCGGTACGAAGCCTTCCTGTGATGAGTGTTCCACAAGTTGACATGGCTTAGGGATACTTGTAATATTACTGAAAGCAACCATTGTTAGCATCATAAGGCAATGCTTTTATCAGTATTATGAGTCAGTCATTGTCTCTAAAATGCCAGTATACCGCATTAGTAATTTTCCTAAGATTAGCTATGACAGAGTTATCCTAAAACGGTAATGGCTTATATAATTTCGTAAATGTTTAATATTGAAGACGCTACTCTTATAATCACGTCTTTACTATAAAAGGAGTGGGATATTTCCCATGATCTATCAATAAATTCAGTAAGATCCTAAATTATCACTAATGTCAATGTTTTCTAAGCTTAAAACCAAATTATCCAAAGATTCTACATGCACGGCTACTCAAGAGCTTGATACTCAAAGTACCATATCTTCTAAGCAAAGTACAGAACAAAGTACACAGCAAAGTATAGAGGAAGATACAAAGCCTAACTCAAAGCATAAGGACGAGGACGCCAAGACTCACGTTTACGCTGCTCATGCCTTCTGTTTAAAAGGTTAAATATTAACTCACGTTTACGCTGCTCATGCCTTTTCTTTAAAGGTTTAATAATATCATATTTTCATGTTTCTATGGCCTTCTTAGTTTGTTATATATATTTTAATAAAGATATCAACATCAACATATATGTCCTTAATAATGTAAGGCTCTTTTTTATATTACTTGTACAACTAGAATTTATGCAATTGGTTTGTGATTTGCAGTAATATGATTTACGGAGCTTTGTGATCTACAGTGATTATCAGAGGCTTCGGATGTTCACAATTTTCAGCTGAAAATCAGAGAAATTGTACCATTGAAGATAGTTCTGATTCCCTTTCATTATTTGGCTCTAACAATACATGGCAAAAACCATTAAAAAAACTAACACTAGAACTACCCCGTACGTGTTACAGGGATAAATCAAAATCTAATAATATGACTCAATTCTAAAGGCGTACTGAAAGGGCTTAATTTACATTTCCGTTGCTTGATAATTTATCTAAGATACGAATTTCTTACTGGCTGGTACTGTACATAGGCATATATATTATTAGTGTACATAACCTACATATGAGTAATCAATTAAAAGGTAAAGTAAGCAATGTTTGCCTGAAGAGATATAAAGAGACATAAGAATGGCTATATTCATACAAAAACCTCCATAAATCAATGTTTTCCAAACTTAAAAGAAAGATATCCAAAGATTCAACTAACGTGTGCACCACAAAGCTTGACACATCTAGTACCATATCTAGCAGTACAACCGCTACAGTAGAGGCACCCAAAACTTCAACAAGCAAGGATACAACAAGCAAGGATACAAAGAGCACGCCTAACAAGACATATTACTATGCTGCACATGCGTTTGCTTTAAGGAGCTGATGAAATTTTGCTAGCTAGCATATTAGTTTAAATATCAATAAATTAATTACATTTTTCTGTCCAATTAAACTGTATAGCAATAAACGACTTGATCTTAACTGATCAGAAAGAGTTTGTTCCCAATATGTTTTCTTTTCAATACTTTCCTTTTCCACACTTTTTGATTATCTTGTAGGCTTCTCTTAGAGTAGCTGCCACTTATTAAAAACCAGAGCCTTTTGACTTTCACGAATTCTTAATTCATTTCTAAATTTTCCTTTTGCTTAGATGGCTTCTTGTTCCCAAAATCTTTGTTGTTAGGTTTCTGTTCCTTTGGATTTTCTTTTGAGTTTCCTTTTGAATTCTCCTTTTGATTTTCCTTCGAACTTTGTTTTGGATTTTCCTTCGTGTTTTCCTTTGAATTCTGTTTTGGACCTTCCTTTGTATTCTGCTTTTGACTTTCCTTTGAATTCTGTTTTGGACCTTCCTTTGTATTCTCCTTTGGATTCTCCTTTTGGCTTTCCTTTGAATTCTCCTTTTGACTTTCCTTTGAGCTTTGTTTTGGATTTTCCTTTGTGTTCCCCTTTGAATTCAGTTTTGGATTTTCCTTTGAATTCTCCTTTTGACTTTCCTTTGAATTCTGTTTTGGACTTTCCTTCGTGTTTTCCTTTGAATTCTGTTTTGGACTTTCCTTTGAATTCTCCTTTTGATCTTCCTTTGAACTTTGTTTTGGATTTTCCTTCGTGTTTCCCTTCCCTTTGGAGGTCTCCTTTAAGTCTTCTTTTTGACTTTCATTTGAATTCTTTTCGGATCCGTTCTTTGAGGATGTTGTCTTTGTTTTATCTTTGATATTATCTGACTCGGCAGCAGAGTCATCTTGCTTTGGGAATGACTTTGCCTTTGGTTTTCCATCTTTCAAACCTCCAGAATCTGGTTTTCCAGCATACTTGGTATTAGACTGTTGTGCTGGATTTGGCTTATATTTATTACCAGCATTGGCAGTATTAGGCTTTTGATATTTTGGATTAGATACTTTAGGATCTTCCTCTTCATCTTGATACTTCCAACTACCTTTTGATGTCCCTTTGGTTCCTTGATCTTTATCAGATTTTTCTGGTTTACCTTTAACGGGTTGAGTATTTGGAGTTTTAGGAGACTTGGAACCACTTTTATTATTGTTAATGGCTTTAGCTGTTTCCTTAGGCTTACCGCTCGTATTCGTTTGATTTGGAGACTTTGCTGGTGAACCTTGTCTTACAGGAGGTGAATGATTTTTCATGTAATTCTCATACATTCTTTGCACTTGGACCGCTCTTTCATAATCGGCAATATCTTTGTCCTCTTCTAAAAACTCTTTTGTTTCTTCAATTGGATCTTGTTCCTCAAATGAGTCATAGTCAAATATTTTGTGAATTATATTATTATCCAGCAGGGATGTATGATTACGTCCATATTCTGCACAGAATTCCGTAGACAGTTGTAAAGCACATACCAAATTATCATTGTTGAAACCTAAAGATTTTTCATCTTCAACTACATCATCAAAAATATGACCATGACTTAAATGTATGATTTCTTTAAGTAACCCTTTAATATGAATTGTATGTACTGTATAATCAGATACAGATAAAGACAAGGTTAAATAATCCATAAAATGCTTTTTAGAATAATCATCAATAGCCCAATATGAAATTCCATTAGGAATCAAGACGTTGGGGCCACTACATACTTCTAATGGTTCTAATAAGTTCCAGCCTATTATTGGAATGTTGAAAGATATGGATGAACTGACATGACTTATTTTATAAAGGCTTCTTGCATGATACCTACCATTATAGTCATCAATGACTTGATCTTTCGTTACTACCACTAGGTTTGGTCTATACATATTCGAACCACAACCACAATCATCAATATGAGCTCTTGTAAAACCTACCCAGATCTCCCGATCTGTATGAATAAAGTCTTTAGCATGATCTCCCAATAATGTATTAATGTTAATCAAGTCTGTACCTCCTCTGAATGGTCCTACAGCCTGTTTAGTGTCCAAATCAGGATTCAACCTATATTCAAAAGCACAAATACCCGTATCATATGTTATATCACACTTTAAGACTTCAAAGTTTGCCCATCTATAAATGAAGTTCACATATTTATCGAATCCTTCAGAAGCTCTTGATGATTCGCTTAAAAATGGTGTCCAATTCTTTTGTTTATGACTTCTTGGGATATTTTTAATTTTCAACTCAATTACTTTGTTGAAATATTTATTATCATGTTGTGAGTTTTTGAACCCATCTGTATTAACCTTTCCTTTTTGGAATTGCCATGGCCAGCATACAAACATGGACCGATAGAAATCTGATTTGAGCAATATTTTATTGTCACTATCATCATCAAAATGGACAAGCTTTCTATGTTGAGCATTAAATACAATTAAAGGCTCTTCATAACCAGCTTTATTTTTTACAAGCATTAATCTAGGGTCTTCAGGTCCAAAATACTTACCTGATAAATTATCAAGATCATACCAGAAAGGAATAGGCAAAAAATATGGAAACTTTATGAGTTTGTAGTGTCTCTCTTCAGTCTCTTCTTCAGGTGCTGGTTCAGGTTCTTTATTTGAATCCTTTGAATCTTTAGATTCCTTATTCTTATCATTCAAGCTTTTTATATTATTAGTCGGCACAATGATCTTTGTATTAGTCATTTCCTTCCAATTCTTATCAAATAATTGCCCATAAGTTAAACTAACAAGTGGTTGATTTCTATGACCTCTGGGGGAATACATAATTCTTGAGATCATGAAATGAGCTTGATATTCTTCCAACCAAACAGACGATCCTGCAAGTCTATACCAGTAATGATCCACCACATTGTACTTTAATTGTAACTTCAACTCTTCCAAAAAAAATTCCGATATATCTTTATAATATGGATTAGTCTCAGCCTCACTGATGAATTTGACTAGAATCTCCTGCAAGGAAACATCTATAAGTTTAGGACTGGTTATCTCTATAGTTGCAGAAGTCTGTATGGAATTACATTTATCCAAATCCAAGTTGATTGACTTCTGGTCTGTATAAATCTTCAACAGATGATCGGAATATTTGGCATCTTTAAGTCTCTGTGTTAAAGGACCATGCAACTCATGAGGCTTAATGATCCTAGCCCTATTAGCATCCAGTTTAATCAATGAATTACTACTCAATAAGAATTGCTTCAAAGCTTTACCTTCTACCGGGAAACTATAAGGGAAGATCACTTGATTGGTAGTTATTCGATCACTTAATAGGTATCTAAATGAATCAGTTCCTTTATGATAGGCAGATTTGAAATCCTCTAAAATGGACATATCATTGTAGCTCGTAACCTGATATAGTAGTATCAACACACTACAGGCTACTGCAATGATTAGTTTGAAATTTCTCCTTTTTATCATCCTAAAAGATTCCCATCAGATAAGTTTTTTTTCTTAAGGATTTTCAGTGGTTGAAACCTTAAAAATCTTAACGCGACTTTGGTATTCATAATTCATACTGCTTGTTATACTATATAAAAGAATATAAGAGAATATTTGAATGGTTCTAAGTCAGATCCTTGACACTTTTCCCATAGTTCTTACAAAAATTCTTTGACTCCTTCAACGCACAAGCGATATTGGAATTGTCGAATCCATTTTTGGTGATTTCAATTCTATTGAGAACTGCTGGTAAGAGACCTTTAATATGAATAACATCAACAGTAGCATCAGATAACGAGAATACCAAGCTTAAATAATCTTCGTAGTAATCATCTGATCTTCGAATGGCCAATGAGCCTATACCGTTGGGAATAAGTACGTCGGAGTCACCCTTCTTACAAAGACTTTCTGGATGATCTAAATTCCATCCTATTATATCAACATCTAGTGATACAAATGAACTTACAAGCTCTATTTTATATGTCTTTCTCTTGACGTCTTTAATGATAACCACTAGATTGGGTCTATACATATTATCTCCACAACCACAATTATTAAGATGAGCTCTCGCAAACCCTAAAAGTATTTCATAACCTTTTGGAATCTTGATATAACTTGTAAGTTCTCTTTCTTCTGCTAGAGCATTTAAGTTTATTAAATCGGTTCCTCCTCTTAAAGGTCCAACTTTCAGGTTAGATGGTAACGATTTATAGGTCTTATAAACCCATATACAACCTGAAGATGTTCCTTCATAATTGTACAAGTCACATCGAAGTATTTCCAAGTCTTCCCATCTGAATACAAAGTAGATGAACTTATCATGATTAAACTCCTTTCTATCTTCAAAATCTATAAACGGAGTCCAGTTTTTTTGAATAGCAGATCGATCTTCCCCAACTTTCTTCAATTCTATAGCCTTGTTGTAAATCGTCATATCAGACTCTTCATTTGGAAGTTCATCAATTACTCTTTTACCTTTTTGAAATTGCCAAGGGAAGCACATGAACATTGATCGATAATAACCAAATTCTATAAGTTTGGTAGGTGGTTTCTTCTTTTCTGCTTGAAATGCTTCGACTTTCTCTGTATCTTTGTCAACTTTAGTGATCTTTCTATGATAAGAGTTGTAGATCATCAATGGCTCTTCATAACCCTTACTATTCTTTACAAGCAAAAGTCTAGGATCTTCTGGTCCGTAATATCGATTCGTAAGCATGTTGTGATTGTAATAAGAAGGAACTCCAAGAAACAGTGGATATGAAACCTTAGTAAACATCATATTATCGGCAAACCCTTTGAACTCTAAATCATCAATGTCATTGGTAGGAAGAATTAATTCCACATTCTTTAACTCTTCCCATTTCTCATTATATACCTGACAATAAGTCACACTAAAAGCTGGCTGATTTCTAAATCCACTTTTACTATATATAAGCCTTGAAATCATGAAATGAACACCATATTGTTCCAACCACACCGAAGTTCCTGCCAACCGGTACCAATGTTTGCTAATCGTATGTCCTTTAAACTGATATGATATGTGATCTTCAAATATAGGCGCCACTTCCTTGTATGCTGTGGATTCACTCTGTACAAAAAACTTGACCAATTCTTCTATATCAACATCTAAAGATGTCAGTTTAGACACTTGAATCTCAAAATCCAGTTGTATAGTATTACACTTAGCCATGTCTCCTTCAATATCTTTAGTCCCCAAGTATGATTGGACACCATGCTGGTGATAATCTTGGGACTCCTGATATCCAGTATCCAATGACTTTGATTTCTTGTTGCTAGTAATATATTTCACCAATTTATTCTGTTTTGGCAATGGTTGACCTAAAGATTCATAAAATACCACCAATTCTTCATCATTTAAAGGGAAATTGTTCGGAAATATCACCAAATTCCTCTTGGCTATATCAGATATCCTCATCTGAACTTCTTCCTGTTCGTTTTCTGAAACCGGAGCTGTTCCATCAACGATTGGCAGTTGCGGTCTAGTTACTAACCTCAAATTACCAACAATCTCTCCAATATTACCATCATATTCCAACAAGTTTACAAGAGTGAAAATGACAATGGATACAGCCATCATCAAGAGGAGGAGTACCCTCTTCTTCTCCAAGATCTTCAACATTAAAATCTTGTAATATTCAAATTTGGCAGATTTTAAGTATGTGTGGCTGTAGTCTAGCAACGCGAATAACCAGAGCAAGTGTACCTTAAACGTGGGTTTCAAATAGACGCACCAAAATATTGATCAATTAGATTTGTATATTGAAGGGGTGAGGAATATTTACTTGTTTTGAGCAATTTTGAGGTCTGTCATCATTTGGCTTGCTTTTTTAATTAAAGGTGACGATGGCTCTGAACGCTGAGAAGATTGAGGAGTTTTTGGCAATTCTTGAGATTCTGGAGTTTCTTTAGATTCTGGCAATCCTGAATCTATGTCAAGATCTTCATCATCTACTTCGTCATCGTAGTCGTCATAATCTTCGTCTTGATCGTATTCGTCGTCATCTTCATCATCTTCATCATCTTCATCGTCATCGTCGTCTATGTAGTCGTCATCTAACTCTTCATCGTAGTCATCATCATCATCAATATCTTCTTCTTCCTCTTCATCATTATTTGCTTCTTCATGGCCTTCATTTTCATTTGAAAATCCTTGGGGCAAGATGTTGTTATCGTCAAGATCTTTATTGATGTCAAGATCATCAACATTATTGGCTTGTTTATTATCACCATAATCAAAAGAATCATCTGGTTCATTGGATCCAAATCTCATGAAACCCTTTAAAGGAGATGCAAATGATGAAATAGATTTAGGTCTTTCACGAGTCTCTTTACCCTTATCCTGCTTCTCTGTAGATTCAGATCCACTACCAAATGATCTGATTGATAATAAACTGGGAGATTTGGGTTCCGGTGGTAATTCATCATCTTCTATGTCACTTAAGTCACTGAGATTAAGTGGTTCTCTCCAGTAATTTACATCGTTAAAACGCTCTTCTGCTTTGCTGGGATCCAAATTATCAATTAGGCCATTAGTTATTTCAGGATATCCAGACAATCGACTAATTGGTGGGAAATATTGATCCACCAATTCTCCTATATCTAAATAACTTGATTTTACACCCGAAAGTTCTAATAATTCAAGGTGAACTTCACCATCGGGATTTATTGTGAAGATTCTATGACTCGGTATATAGACTGACCTATAACTAATAGCGTCTGTGATTCTATTTCCAAATCCAGCATAAAAGGGGGTTTTATTGTCACCTTCATTACATGTGGAATCCAACTTTTTTAATTCTTCATTACTATAGTATAAGCTTTTTATATCATTCAAACAAGACATCTTGAAAACTTCTGGTTTCTTCAAAATCACTTCTCTTTTTAAAGCTGCCATTGTTCTATCTGGACTTAAAATCACAGGACCATTAGGAAGTTTTGTATTATTTTCTTGAACAATACTTTGTAAATAAGCTCTTGTAGTATCAGCCTGACCAACCGATCTGGCAGTCAAATACATGATATTATATCCATTATTAGCAATATCAGTAAATAATCTGGCAACACCTGGATGAGTCCAATCTTTACCAATAAAGTTCAAAACATGACCTAATGCATCTGATTTGGTGATAGTACCATCGATATCAGAGATTACTATTGGTGTTGTCGATTTCCATAAGTATAAATTGGAATAAATTTGGGAATTACCCTGATTCAATTTGAACATTAATTTATTCTCACCATATGATAAGTTCATTTGCTTTAATTGTTCTGAAGTTAATCTTAAGGTTTTGAAATATGTTTTTTCACCATCGGGATCAAGGTTACTGCTGGTCAAATCTTGTTGATGTTCAGCAATCTCTTGCTTAAATTGTTCACTTTCAGCAGGTGTAAAATCTTCAGGAAAATTAAATTCATTAACATTTGATATTCTTATATGACCATCCTTATCCATTTTGATTATTTGATCCCAAAGGTTAACTTCACTACCATCTTCATTTTCATAACCCAACTTTTCAAGTTCTTCAATGAAAATTTTCTTCAACATTTCATCAGAATTAGAAATATTCTTTTGAGAATTAGGTTTATAACCATCCATATCTAAAACCATATCACCATTTACATCAATCTTAGATGGAATATTCAATTTTTGAGTTACCTTTTTGGCTTTTTCAAATGCAATTTTCGATGTTATACTAGGGGTAGGAGTACCTCCTTTAGTTGGTGATGAAACTGGAGATGAAAGTTTTGAATCACTTAATCGAATTTTAGATTCTATATCAGCATCATCCGAGAAAGCAGATTTAGGACTTTTGCTTACCGAATTGAGATCAAAACCATCTAAATCATTAACAGTTTCCAAATCTGACATTGTTCCGGTATTTGATGGCAATAATTCTGGAGAGATTTCTGGAGAAGAAACAGGTGATATCACCGGGGAAGTCATGGCACTTTTGGAGATAAAACTATTGTTGGAAGTTTCAAATACAAAAAAGGCTTCACCACCATCCCCAAGCTTCATTGGCAAGTCAGTTTTAACATCATTAACGTACAAATCAATCTTCTTTTGCAGGGGTTTAATGATTTGGAACTTACCAAACCTAATATGAAATGGTGAACAATGAAGCGACCCATCAGGCTGTTCAATAACAATGATATCAATTGCACCCAGTAATGTTGCGGGATTCAATGAATTCCACTGGTTATAGACATAACCACCAACTTTACCGACGTATTGCATTTATTCACGTTAGTACTAGAAATACAAAAATGTATAAAAAAGTGCGTAATATGAGGAGAAATACGACGGTGAAAGAAAGAATGTGACAGTTGGGGTCAACAGAAGCTAATTGAACAACTGTAAGTGTGTTTAGATTAGTGTAAATAGCTGCATGCAATTAATAGTTCTTAACATTCCTTGTAAGGAGCCGAATATGAGAGATTTCACTGAACCAGAAACAAATCAGTAATTGTCATAGGTGTTTCCCAATATAAGTTTAGTGAAGTAATAGCTGTACAAGTTCCTATAAGACTTGATTATAGCCACCGAAATCTGTTACAATTCCAAGGATACGCACTTTGTTATGAAACGATCTAGTTCTGAGGTCATATTCTCTCATGTATGATTGTCTTATCTACACTTTTGGCTTTCAAACAAATGTGAAACATTTCTGACACATTTTGAAACATATACTAAGGTATAAATGAATAAGCTATTGTTATTAACAAATAAATTCACTGCGACGAATGTATTCACCATCTACCAGAAAAGCTTACAGGGAAAGTTCCCAGACTAGTCAAAACAGTGGAACAAGAACACCTGATTCAAGATCTAGATATTCGCAAACGGTTGGAACCCCGGAATATAAAACGGTCGGTGTAACACACACATCACTCGGATTATTAACACCAGAATCGCTCCATATTAATCCTATAACAACTCCTACAGCGTACCAACGGTTTGTGAATAGTATTCGTCATAACGATCTTTATAGTATTTCCTACAAAGATGAGCCATTAAACTACAGATTTGAATCGATTGGAGTTACGAGATCGAGATCTACACTAACGGACAATTCAGAACAAGAACACAATCTCCATGAAGAGCAAGAAGCAGACCGTGAATTGCTGGGAATATTTGATTCTTCAGAGGATGAAATTAGTACAATAGCAGAAACGCCAATTACAATACTGCATACCCTTGCAGCCACACATCAACAACTTGTGAAAGAATTAAATCGATTGAATAAAATAATTGCTGAGTTGATTGAACTTCAACACGACGCCATTGAAATAAAATCACATGCATTTCATCGCGTCCATCTGTCTAGTCTTTTCATCAAAAGTTTGATTGTTACTACATGCTTTCTCACTCCTACTGTGGTATTTTGGGTTGATTATTTCAAAACAGGCTATAGATAGAGTTTTATAATGTCGATATTGACCGCTGCTTACTGAACTAGAATCTCTTCAAATATCTCGCTTGTTTAGGCATATGCACAGCTGCTAACTAGAATCTCACACGATAAAATCTCATTGGATTATCGCCCAATCGGCGTTCCACGTCTTCTATGGCTTTTTAAAATAGAGAAAATTTTTAGTATTGATTGTATATAAACCCGTTATCAATCTCAAATCTAAATTTGTTAATAGAGCTCATCTCACTAACTTTTCCTTTGACAAGCATTTGACACTCTTTAAAAGATGGAAGACATATCAAAATTATCAGATGAGCATCTTGCAGAGTTATCAAACGATAAAAGCGCAGAATTTAGTGAATCTGTTATAACCGTTAAGAAACAAGGTGAATTAAAGAGAACTTTTTCTGTTTGGTCTGTATTAGGAGTTGGTTTTGGTTTAACTAATTCTTGGTTTGGTATTTCTGCTTCTTTAATTACTGGTATTCAATCAGGTGGTCCTTTATTAATTGTTTATGGGATTTTAATTATTGCTTTTATTTCTTATAATGTTGGGATTACTTTATCTGAATTATCATCTGCTATTCCATCTGCTGGTGGTCAATATGTTTGGACTAGAGTCTTGGCTCCAAGGAAGTACTCCAGTTTCTTAGCTTACTTGGATGGTTCCTTTGGATGGGCCGGTTCTATTTTTACTAGTGCTTCTATGGCTTTAGCAGTTGCTAGTGAGATTATGGCTTTTTGGAATTTATTCCATCCAGATCATGTCACCAAGAAATGGGAGTTATTCGTTGTTTATCAACTTATTAATGCATTCTTGGTCATTTTCAATTGTTGGGGTAGAATCTTACCTACTATTGCTAATTCTGCATTATACATTTCATTATTTTCTTACGTTACTATCACAATTACTGTATTGGTATGTTCAAGAGGTAGTTATCAACCTGCTCATTTCGTTTTTTCAGATTTTGAAAATAATACTGGTTGGTCTTCTGCTGGTATTGCCTTTATCGTTGGATTAATTAATCCAAATTGGTCGTTTAGTTGTTTAGATTGTGCTACTCATTTGGCTGAAGAAGTTTTACAACCAGAAAGAGTCATTCCAATTGCTGTTTTAGGTACCGTTACTATTGGTATGGTTACTTCCTTCACCTACTCAATTGCTATGTTCTTTTGTGTTCGTAATTTAGATGATATTCTCAACTCATCTACCGGTATGCCAATTTTAGATATCTACTATCAAGCTTTAAATAATCGTAATGGGGCTTTATGTTTGGGTGTTTTAATCTTATTAACTGCTTGTGGATGTACTATTTCTTCTCATACTTGGCAAGCTAGATTATGTTGGTCTTTTGCTAGAGATAATGGATTACCATTCTCCAAATATTTGAAAATTGTTGATCCTAAATTAGGTATCCCATTAAATGCCCATCTTTTCTCTTCTGCTGTGGTTTCAATCTTAGGTTGCTTATACTTGGCTTCTGATACTGCTTTTAACTCCATGGTTGTTGGATGCATTACCTTTTTGTTATTAAGTTATTCTGTTCCAACAATTTGTTTATTATACAGAGGTAGAAATAATATCAAACATGGTCCTTTCTGGTTAGGAAAAATCGGATTAATTGCCAATATTATCACCATTGCATGGACTGTCTTCGCATTAGTGTTCTTTTCATTCCCATCTTTTATGCCTGTTACTGCTGGTACTATGAATTATATCTCAGTGGTATATGCGGTTTACTTGATTTTCACTTTAGCTTATTGGTTCTTCCCTAACAAAAAATTTGCTTGTAGAGAAGTATTTGCTGGTGGAAGAGGTAATGATGAAGAAGAAGAATTCCCAGACGTTTGTAAATACAACATTTAGAATAAAAGAAAACCAACAAATAAAAATATACACAATTAAATTCGATTTCAAATATTTGGATCTACTGACACCTCTCTTTCATATTTTATCCAGACAGGTTCTTAAAAGATTCAAGTTACTCTTTCCATCAGCTATCGCATTTATATATGATAGATCACCCTCGTTCCCACAAATTGTCCATGAATACCAAGAACTGGTATTACATAGACGCGTGGAATCAAAGATCATAATAATGCACTGTCTAATGTGATGGATTACTTTTGGACAAAGTTAATAAAGAAAAGAAAATTTTTCTTCAAACCTTTATATTTATAGTGAGATGGATTTTTGGCGTGGATTCACCATTGATGTTTGCGAAAGTTTTTTTGAATGAAGAAATTCTGAATAAACAACCAATTTGTGTTAATTGATGTCGTTATTTGGGCAGCCATCTTCAACATCTGGGACCATTGGCAGCGGTGCTGGTACCAATACCGGCACAGGATTATTTGGATCACTTAACAATAACAACTCGAATACCAATAATCCAAATAGCTCGAATAAACCTACCACGTCTATTCCTTCATTTAGTTTGGGTCAATCTTCCACTCAACAGTCAGCTCCAGCCACTCAGTCAACTGGCTTATTCGGTGGTAATTCTGCTCAGCAACAGCCTTCACAGCCATCAGGATTATTTGGTACCAATTCTGCTCAGCAGAATCCCACACAACCGACTTCAGCTACGCCTGCGGCTGTGAATAATAGCACTAACACCAGTACTTTATCAACTAGTACTGCCAGCAATACACTTCCAACTACTTTGAATTTAAACCAGATGCTATCTTCAACTATAACTTCTACAACATCATCCAGCTCCAGACTCTTGAAGGATTTGATTGAGTCTGCAAATAATCTACCTAAGCTAGATAACCATGATTTGGGTTCAATCCATCTTACATTGGGTGAATTACAAAGAAAATCCAAAGAAATGATTAAACAAAAGGATAATAAAACTAATTTCACCAAGGCCCATTATTTACTTGCATCTAGTGGTATTAGTGCAGAAGAAATTGAAAATGATCTCAAATCCATTGATTATTCAGTTGAAAGAGAATCTGCTCCTGTTGCTGGTACAAATGGTAACTCAAGTTCGTTCCAAATTAACAAAATTGCTAAACCGAAATATGTTGGAATTGATCAATTTTTGACCACTAAGAAGGAAGAGAATATTCTTGCCACAATTGAACAGTCATTGGCTGCTGCATCTAAAGATTTTGATGATTACATCAACAAGACTATTTCTATTGATTGGAAGGTTAGAAGAAATGAATTAAGAAAGTCTATTATGAACCAAACTTCCAAAAAATCACTGTCCGACAGATTGCCAAGCTCTATCACATGGAATAGATCTGTACCAGGAAATTATAGTATCCTAGCACCTTTGAATAACACATCAATTGCTGCTAATGCCAAACCTTCAACTAGACAATATACCAGGGATAAATTTGAAAAATATGCTACAATTATTTATCAATTAAATGAATCAAGGTTAGCCTCACATTTTTACCCTCTTTTAACAAATTTTGAGGAGTTGAATAGATCAAGTAACGACTTGAAGTCAAAGCAAATTACAGATGTGTTCAAGATTTTAATTGAACTAACTGATGAAAGTAACCTGAAAGTTAGTCAGGAACAAAAATTTTTCCACAAATATCAAACTAATTCAATAACAAACCAAAAGGAAAAAGTTGAATTGAATGAATTAATTATCAATAAAAGTAAAAAATATTTAGAGACTCAGTTCCTTAAGTATATGGAAGAGCTTTATTTAAAAGATAACGACAAAAGTGATTATTTACCTGCAAACAATATCAACAAGGTAAAGTTCTTTATCAATAAGGTGATAGCTAAAAATAATCCTCAAGACTTCGATAATAAAACCTTAAAAGTTAACGGTACACCTATCTGGGCTTTAATTTATTATTTATTAAGATGCGGTTTACATAATGAAGCCTTACAATTAGTATTATCCAAAAAAGAAGTCTTTGAAAAGTTTGATAAAAATTTCCCATTATACTTGAAGAAATATCTCGAAAATGATGTGTTCAAGCTACCAAGTGATTTGAATGATAGACTTGTGTCCGAATTCAATCAACAATTTGCATTCATTAGTGATGACTACAAGAACTTATTTGATCCCTACAAGTACTCAGTTTATAAGATTATCGGAAAGTGTGATTTATCTAAAAAGTCTTTACCAAGTTCTATTAATTTGAGTATTGAAGACTGGTTGTGGTTCCATTTATCCATTATCAATGAAAACAATAATGCATCTGATTTAATTTATGAAAATTATACTTTGGAAAACTTGCAAAAACAAATCATACTGCTTGGTCCAAGAAAGTTGAATACATCTTCTAATAATCCAATGTATTTGAAATGTTTGATTATGTCCGGATTATATGAATTGGCAACCCAATATAGTCATGAATTTATCAGTGAAATTGATTCTGTTCATTTGGCAATTGCTTTGAATTACTATGGGTTATTGAAAGTATCTAGTAATTTAAGTAAGGATGAACTCATCTTCTTGAACCCAACTTTGAATGAATATGAAATCAATTTCCTGAGATTAATCGGTTCATTTACCAGAACTTTCAAGATTAGCGATCCTAAAGTGGCCTGTCAATATCTAATTTTAATAGGTCTCTCCAAAGGTGGAGATTCGAAGGAAGAAATTGAATATTGTCATGAAGCCTTGAGAGAATTAATTTTGATTTCAAGAGAATTCAATCTTTTGTTAGGAGATCTCGATGTTAAAAATGGAGAGAAAACCAGTGGATTATTGGAGATTCAAAGATCATTAATCAAATTAGATGATATTCAAGACTTTTACAGTAAGATCATTGAATTAAGCGCTAAAAAGTGTGAAGAGGAAGGAAGAATTGTGGATGCTTTAACATTATATCAATTATGTCAAGATTGTGATACCGTATTGGATATTATCAATAGAATATTAAGTGAATTATTATCCACCACTGAGTTGAACAAATCTTTGATCAAATCAGGTAATTATGAAAACACAGAGGAAGGTGATAAACATGAAGATACTATTGAGAACAATATTGTTTTATTAAGCAAACATATCATTAGCACATTCAACAATAATACCACGATCCTTACTAGACTAGACAAATCAAAGAAAAATACTTGTGATATCCTTTTATCAATTGTTTCTATTAGGGAATCATTCTTGACAAAGAATTTCAATCAAGTATTATTAGATATTGAAAATTTAAATTTAATTCCACTCAATCCTAAAGCTGACTTGATCCAAATTAGAGAGATGGCCTCATACGTTGAAAGTTCATTGGATGATAGCATATTGAAAGTCATTCCTTCTTTGTTGGTTATAGTAATGACATCAATCTCCCAAATCAATTACATGATATTAACCAAAACATTCAAGAGTCTCATCAATGAAAATGACGAGATTCAAAGATTGAAGAAAATGGCAAAAAACACCATGATATTTGCAGGTATTATTCAATATAACATGCCTAGAGAAACATATAGTTTACTTATTCAATTAGAAAGTCAGTTATAGCATAATTTGTATAGTTTAATAAAAGGTATCTATATGTGGTAGTTTGCAGCAGTAAATGCGATTTTTCAATTAAAAATGGTTAAAATGGTTTCCAAGAAGAAAGAGATTAAAAAGTATCTGTTTCCTAACAACTTTCAAACATTAGCTCAGGATTTCAAGTCTCTGTTTTTCAAACCCACAGCTGAGTGTTTGATCGAGGATCAGATAGTTGTAATTAATAAGTTTTTTAGTACTGAGTTGTGTAATGAGTTGATCAGGTCTTTCGATACTTTACAACTCGAGACTACTCCTTTGATCAAAAGCAAAGATTATGCAGCTAGAGTTAATGATAGGGTGTCCATGGAGAATCTGGATGCTGCACAAGGATTATGGGATTATTTGCACCAAGTGCTTCTACAAGATGATTTCGATGAGAATATTGTTCGAAATACCTTTGAAAATGCTATTGGATTAAATCCTCAATTAAGAATTTACAGATATCAAAAGGGACATTATTTTGGAAAACACTACGACGAATCTGTTAAGACGCCGAAAGGAAAGACTAAATGGACGTTGCTTATTTATTTGACAGGAGATGAGGAGTTTGTTGGAGGTGGGACAATATTCTATTTGGATACAAAAGAAGCCATAAATGTACATCCAACAAAAGGTATGGCTTTATTGCACAAACATGGAGATGATTGTTTGATGCATGAAGCCGAAATGGTGAAGAAAGGAGTAAAGTGGGTTTTACGTAGTGATGTCGTATATTGAAACTTAATCATGTGTTGTTATAGCTTTAGAAATGAAAAAGTCTTCAGTTTGGTTCATTATTTCGTTGAAGGTTAGATTGTTTAAAAGTCGTTGTTTGATCCAACCACTTAATTTATTTTGAATACCAGCTTGTTCATATCTGTGATCAATAAGATAAATCATCGAATAATCCTTGATATGTCTTATACTTCTACCGATACTTTGATTGATAGATCTCATGCAAATATTTTCAATGTACTCTCTAGATGCTGCTGAAGCTAATTGTTCAGACGATGTTCTGTTATAAGTCGATTGATATACAAAGTCCTTTTTCGCTATTAATTCACCAGACATTAAATTAGGGTATGGCAATCCTACCATAATAACTGCTCTGGCCAATTCATCCAGAAAATTGATACCTTCTGAAAGTTTACCTCCTACAACCGCCAACAATATAGCACCTTTCCCTGTTGAGACATTGATAGTATGTGTATAACTATTCAAAATGTGCAGTACATCATTGGATCCACTAGGTTCCACAAAAATGTTGCCCTTACAAGTCTTCAACTTTTGATAGATGCCATTGTTCTCCCATTCATGGATTATATGGTTAAGGAACTTGTAACTAGGAAAGAATACAATTACCCCATCAGGAATCTTTGATATCAATTTGATTAAAAGGTCTCCTAGCTTTTTTATAAGAGTTTGATTATTTCTATTTCGAAACAGAAAGTCCAATACTTCATTATCATATGATTTTATTGGAATGGTAATCAAATTTTCATCAGGTATTATATGGTTGCATGAAAATTTCTTTATAAGGTTCTCGGTAAGATAAGGAAATAGGAAGTTGGTATAGTCATCCATTGGTTCCATAGTACCACCTGCTAAAATGATGCATTTGCATTGATCAACTATCGGAGCAAATATTTGAGAAGGATCCAACAACATGTAACTTATTGAGGGATCTTTGGAATCGATAGTATCCCAAAAGAAGCGACCTTCTTTAGAAGGATTGCTTAAACTCCTGAGGAAATTTGTTAATTTGAACAAAAGAGGGTTTGACTTGGAACGTTTGATGGTATTATCGGTTTTTTCAAGATAATTTTCAATCTTAAAAGCGATTCGACTCGTTTTTAAGTATTGATTAAGCTTGTAGATATTGAACAAATCCCCAGTGCTATCATTGAAGATAGTTTCTGGTGATATGGTACTACCATTTTTGACCAATCCAGCCGTTTCACTTCTATCAATAAATGTTAACAATATTCCACAAATTTTTATTAATTTCATCAAATTTATTCTATTACCAGAATTTAACCTTTTCATAAACTTTTTCAAATAAAGCTTTAAACAATCGTGCAACTCATTCAATTCTGATTTCTTTATCGATACCGAATTCAAAGCACTAATAGTATCCAAAAGATTATGTGCTTCATCCACGATAATTATAGCATTACTTATATTGATATTCAAAACCTGTCTTGTATTTTCTTCCAACAACATCTGATATGGAAGTGATATGATTTCACTTACCTTAATATTGTGTCTTACAGAATAATATGGACAAACCTTCAAGTATTCACCTAGATATTTCATATCTTCTATGTCATGAATCTTTGTAAGACTATAATCATTAAATTGTTGCTTAATCTCAGCAGACTTTGCATTTTGTAGAAATTCACATCCTTCCTTATTATTTAAGTCTTTACAGGCCTCGTTAATTGCCTCTGAATTGTTCATCCTGGATATTTTCGAATGAACACATAGTTGTTTTCTAGACCCTAGAGGAATGTACTTTGTCCTTTCTGCCATATCCTCTAAAGAAGACTCAAATTTCGGAAGTCGTAACAGATCAGAGAATTGATTCAATTGGGTATGAGTTCTGGAAGTGAATATAATTTTTGTAGAATTTTGATCAAGATCATCAACATCAACAGTTGGAAACTCAGCGCCATTAACTTGCAGAAGGAGTTTATTGACCTCCTGTTTCAATAATTCATTCCTATCTTTGATCAAAGTTTCAGTATCACTAGTATAATCATCGGGAACAAAGTCATCTTCTGCAACACCAGTTAATTTGGTTCTTTTTTCAGCAAGTTTATGTACTCTAACAAGTTTCCTCTCATACTCATCTGCCATTTGATCCAAATGCTCTTCATACTGCTTAAGACCCGCTTGCTTCCTCAGAACCAAGCCTTTATTATACACCTCATTGACCCATTCGGGTTCTGAGTCGTCTTCAGAATCAAAAACATCATTCCCATCCTTTCTCCCAACATCTCTTTTGTTCTTATTTGATCTTAACCATGTCATTGTAGAACATATAAGAGAAAGAGTTTTACCTGTACCAGTTGGACTTTCAAACAATCCAACTTTATATCCCTTATCTATAGTCTCATAGATTTGGTTCATAAGTTGTAGTTGAATGCTATAAGGCTTGTATGGGTGACTGAAGTTCCCATCTTGTATAGTCATCACCCTAAGGAAACGCGTTACTTTATGTGGGGCTCAAAATGCAAGAGATTGAAAAAATGGATATTGCGAGATCTAAAAATTTGCAGCTAAACGAAGTAACTCAAATCACATTTATATTTTGCTTTTATAAACGAGCTTCTTGAAATCTTCTAACCCTTCAGCGTCAGTGCATGAGCCTCCACATACTACCACAACAATAGCATCATCGGGACTCACGTTAGGGAACGCTTTGATGAGAAGATCTGGTCGATTTAATGCTACACAAACTGCTACTCCACAAGCAGGCTCAATAATCTCATTAAAGTATTCATGATATTTGACCACTGCTTTAATTGAATCAAAATCAGAAATTGATTCGAAAATCGTCCTGAAATTTTGTTGATTATGGTAGTTCTTCAATGACTGCTCTGATAAGTATGAACAAGCCAAAGAAGTTGCAACAGATTTAACATGATCTAATATGAAAACTTTACCCTTTTTAATAGTTTCTGCAAATGTAGGAGCTTCATTTGTTTCAATAATCAAGATATCAGATTTCATGTTATTGTTGTTCAAACCATCATAAAGTCCATTATATAAACCACCTCCACCCATTGAACATACGATACCTTTGATTTTATCCTTTGGAATTTCACAATCTGCTAATTCATCAATAATACTAGAGTGTCCTTCCCAAACCAATGGATCATTAAATGGGTGACAGTACAATTTATGGATTGAGTTATCAGCTTTTTCCATTTGACTCCTTAAATAACCATCTGCTTCATTAATTGTATTACCTATTACTATAACTTCAGCTCCATACTTCTTCAATTGCTCCACTATAAATGGTTTAGTATGGCTCGGAACTGCGACTGTACATTCTACATTGTAGAACTTACTGGAGTAAGCAGCTGCAATTCCTGCATTCCCACCACTAGAAGCATATACGTGAATATTGGCTTTCTGATCTTTTTCTCTTATACGTTGAACAGACTTGTTAATCATGTTGCTTATTCCTCTTAATTTGAAACTCCCACCAGGTTGTTCAGTCTCTTTTTTAAAGAGAATACGACAAGGAGGCTTAAAGGGCAATTGATCAGTCACATCTATAAGAGAAGTTTTTTGGTAAGGAACTTTGGCTATTGATTGTATGGATAATGACATTGAATACTTTATGTTGAATTGGAGACAAAACTATGGCAACTAGTTGACTTTTGTAGTAGATTCTAAAAAGCTTCAAGGTGACTCTTATCAGTAGCTTGACAGGAAGAGTTGGACTCTGATTTCGAGGAAGAGTCAGATTCCCTTCTAACTATAAAATTATGTGTCTTCTACAAGGTATATCAACCAGTAATATCAACCAGCCCCTCTCTTGTTGAACTCCTTAAAAGACAAAAAATACTTTTTATAAGGCATTCAGAATAACTGTTTCCGAATGCCTTCTATTGCCGAGCCAAGACCCTCGTATTTTCTTTCTCGTTTTGGAGGCCGTTTCCCGTCAATCTTACATTATAGATCTATCCAGTCCTATACACTTTATTCCCAGTAAATATACAATAGTTTAAAGATGATAATAAATCATCAATAAAGCCTCCAAAATTCTTATTCAAGATATAATTGAATTGATTTAATTCGTCAATTCTATTTTCCTCATCTAGTAATGGTAATAATGTTAAAGCGCATCTAGACCATGCATGATTTGACTCAGAAACTGCAAGTTCGGTAAAGTTCATATCTAGAGATGCTGTGAATATTTCAGTAACGTATTCTGTTGAAATAGTGATTGATACGGTCTCTTCTTTAAATGGTAACATTTCAAATGTGTCTGTATCATCTTTACAGGCAATGTAATAACTTATCAACACATACTTATCGATGTCAGTTAACACTTCTATATCTGAATGTCTTATAATATCAAACAAATATTGTCTCAAAACTCTTTTTATAGCTGTTTGTTCTTCTTCCAATGTCGTTAAGTATTGTTGTAATTGATCCTTGATTTCTGGTGGTAAGTCAAATGTCTCAAGCTTGGAAATAAGATTGTTTATACCATTGCTAATGATTAAGTTTATATTATACAATCTTTGGTACATTATGACTTTAGAGTTTCTGATGTATCCATCCTCCAAAGAGACTGTGATCTCACGATTTAGACCTTTATCGTAATTCAACTTTTCAACTTTGTCAAAATGTTTACTTTTAAATTCTACTAATTTATCTTTGAATTGATTCACAAATTGAAGTGAAGTGATGATTTGGAAATTCTTCGGGAAAACCGTTAATTCGTCAAAATGGTTTATCCATAATGAACTAATATATGCAAGCGATGTAACATAGTTATCGTTTGGCTTTATTCCTTCTAATTTAACAAATTCAATGTAAAAATCATTTTTACTTAAAATCTTATAGCTTACATGTTTATCAGCTATGAATTTAAAAGTTGCCGTTAAAACTCCCGTAACTTTATTAATACTTGCATTTTGGATTAGAAGCTTAGTGGATTCGTTATGATTATTCAAAGCACTTGATACTTGATAGTCGAGCAATATTGTATTGAAGTGATTGTTTAGATATTCCACTGGTTTCAACTTTACCTGTTTAACATTCATATAATCGAATTTTCCACATTCGTATGCAATTATTACATCTTGATCAGTTGGAATTATACTTGAAACTTTCTTCTCGGTTGAATTGGTGTAATTTAAGACATTATTTTGGTAAACATAAATAGCTAAAGAATTAGATGCAATTAATGCATTTTCTTGTTCGTGCCATACAAAATGACCAATTTTGAATCTGGATGGTTCAATTACAGTAACGAACGAATCATCTTTCCTGGAATAAATGATCAATCCATTATCTAGTGTTGTAAATGCTATGAATATTTCACCATCTTTCACGAAAGGTTTAATTTTGCATGAAGAAGGTAACATACAGGTGAATAATATGTCATCCCCATTATAAACTTTCAATTCATCTGCTTCATTCAAAATAACTATAACATTCATCCCCTTATACGATAAGAATTCGAAATCCTTGATCTTTAACTGTAAAAACTGCTGTTCATCAACTTCAAGTTCATCTCCAACTGTTGGATTGAGTTTTAACTCATTAGAAGTAATCTTGAAAAAACCATAAATAGTTTCATACAGTTGTAATAATTTGCTGCTTCTCTGTAAAACCAAAAGTTCCCCCGTATTTAATAACACTCCTAAACGGCAGTCTCTTGAAGATGTCGCTGATGGTGCCCAAAGATGCTTGACTATTTCGGGTTCAATGATTCTAGTAAAGTAGAATAAGTTCGTATTGGAGGTCACCTTAACTCGATTGAAATTACAAATATCCATCAGTCTTAATGTTTCGAGCTGTAAGATTGTTGTTTGATCAAACAATTCCTCGGTACATAACATGTTTTGATAATTACCCTCTTTATTGTATTCTGTTTGAGAAACCACAGCTTTATGGAAGTTGGGGATTTTTGGATCGAGGACAGTAAGGTGATGTCCATTATTAATACTCAATTGACCATTATCCGACCATTGACTGGGATTAGTCTCGCTTGGGGAGACCAAAGCCCTTGTAATATGGATGTTCTTTATCATATACAATGTACAATGTTTATGTTTTTTCGCATCAGTAAAAATTATGTTGATTAAATTTATTCTATACTACAGAATGAAAACTGTTACTTAGTTGAAGATAAGAATAGCACTTGTTCTTTAATTTGCGAACATATTTTGGTTCTATCTTCCAGGCCTGGTTCTGGAACTTTTTTGATATCAACAGCCAAATCACAATAAAGCCAATCGATACTTTTGGCAATTAATAATTCCACGTCTCTTCCGGATGTTTCTTCTATGATATTTAAATCATACAACCTTCTCCTTCCATCACCATCTTTGGGTCCTCTACCAAATGAGTTGGACATGTACATTTCATGCAATTTGTATTTTGGCCAATTAGCATGTAAGAACATTAAATCCGATGATTTAAAATAGTGGAAATTATAATTCAGGTGACCACTATCACCAGAATCATCTGCATAATCGGGTTTGAAATCAGAATTGAAATACGTTTCAAAGTTTTTATACTGTATTGAATCTATTAATGGGTCATATTGTCCCATACCATAAAATTCGTGTTTGTTTTTACCATTCAATGGACCGAATTCTCTAACAAATTCATTCACCTGATAATATGGTAACGAAAGTTTATGAGCAGCAGCAATAAATGTTTCCTTATCTCCTTCACCAGCTGCACCTTGACTGAACAATGGATAATAGTATCCAGGTCCAAAGTAATTATAATACATAGACAACACTAAGGTTTTAAAATGAACTTTTTTATTAATTAATATTTGACCAGTTTCAGATGATGCTTCTGGCAATGTACCTTTTGCATCATGAAATGAAATCTTTTCCTCATTATGTCCTCTAATATCATCTGGGAAATAACTATTTCTTACCCTGACATCTTCATCAACTTCAATGTCAGCAATATCATAATAACTTGGGGAAGTTGATCTTCTCCATAAATCTGGCCAAAGAACCAAATGATTATTAATAAAAGGCTCATTTGTAAACAAACTATCTGGATTCTTCAATGGGATATTATCAGCATCCAAATATAAAACATTTTCAAATGAACTTATTAATAAAGCAATATTTTTCATTTGATATCCATTGACATTATCCATCACTGATTTAGGTAAAAAATGGGACATAACCTTACAGTGTGCATTCAATGAAGGCAATATGGAAAGGCATAATTCCACATCAAAATCGGAATCTCTAGGCACAATTAATTCAATTGGTAGGAGTGATCCCATCGATCTTAACATTTTAATAGAAATTAAAGCAAGTTGATTATAATCATCACCTCCAAGGTAAACAATACCATTTCCTTTCATGAATGTATTATAAATTCCAAAATTGAATAAATCTTCAGGATATTCTTCAACCATGTTTGAAAAAAATTTTTTATGGCTATCTTTCATTGAATTTAATTCATTTTCATCAATTCTAAAATAGTATTCTAATACCTCTTTAGTTCTAACAGGCTCTGCTAAATAATTTTCTCTTAAATGACCACCATAAATAGGAATTCTACCATTATCATGAGAAAATTTACCTTCCTTTTCAGCAACTTGATAATGATCTCCATTATTCATGGATGGAACAGAAGGTTTGCTTTCGTCGATAAGCTTGAAAAGATCATTAAAAAATTGGATAAAATGTACTTTGAATTTAGCTTCATAATTAAGTTTCATTAGTAAACTAGTATCTGGACCAGACTGTTCCGCTACATCACCAAACGAAAACTCATTGATATACTCAATTTTATAATCCTTATAATTAGCTAAATCTTGATTACTTAATAGATCAATTTCGTAGAAATCAAATAGAGGGTTTAATTCTCTCATTGCATTTGCTGATCCATCTTTAGGATTATCCACTAATGAAATATTGGTCCTCTGTAAAATCAACAAGTGATTTTTTGAATCTTTAAGATATACATTATAAATATTGCTGGAAACGCCCAAGGCATTCAAGTTTTTAGTATTTATGAAATACAAAAAATTTAGAAAAATTATGATGACACATATGGTCACCACTCGCCTCGGTTTCTTGAAAACGTCCAACTTCATAGAAGATCAACAACAAGCTAAACTAAAGCTACTAAAAATCTCGTTTAAATCCTTAATAAAAAACTTTATTAGAGGAGCGTGCAGATTTGAAATATAAAAACAAAAGATTATAATCTGCAAGCGCGTTCAAACAATAGTTTGATGATTAGTGTAACTGACTAATAGGATGGCTATTGTTCGAAAAAGGAATAAACGTGTATTGTTAAATAATAATGTCCCTTTTTTGTTTACTGAGCAATCATGTAGGCCAATTCCTTAAAATCTCAACTTTAAAGCCAATTAAGGCTTAGGTATATCTTTATGTTTGGTTTTAGATTTACACACTAATTTATTTATCAAAATTACTTTTTGAGTTTCACGCACTTTCCCGATTGAATTTCCCATCATTAAATATTCTCGCAAACAGTTAACTTAATTCTCATCTATCAGTTTCCTGTTGTTAATCTTGCATTGTACCACCGATAGTGAACAATTAACTAATTTTCGTGCAATTGTGGTATCAGAATAAGCCTGGATACCGAAGAAGATTTGAAATATCAAGTTATCTGTTTCGTCACAACCTTAATAATCTATCACAACCCCCCAAAACTTTGGTCCCCTTATCAGATTTGATAGTCTTTAAGGTATTAAACTATAACGGAGAAACAATAACGAAATTATGGAACATCCTTTCGATATAGAACAGGATAATAATCCATCTTTGTATGGAAGTTCATTCAATTATTTCAACAATTCCTTGTCCATATCTTCCCAATTGAATTCGTTGTTATTATCTGAAAATTTGGTGATACGAATTGAAACCACCGAAAAGTTGATTAATTCTTCAATTATAGTCTATTTAATTGAAATTTATAATTCGGATGATCCAGATAAGAAGATTGTTGTCAAGAGGCGCTACAGTGAGTTCAGATCATTCAGAGATTACCTTTTAAAGCTTTATCCAACCATAATATTTCCTCCAATTCCAGAAAAACATTCAATTTTTTCTTATGTTTGGAATTCTATCAATAATAATAATGAATATGAGTTGATTGAATTTAGAAAAAGGTACTTTAACAATTTTTTGAATGATTTATGTAAACTTAAATCATTAATCAATTCTTCAAACCAATTCATTTCAAAGTTTTTCGATCCAAATTATGAATTATGTTGGAACAATGCATTATTAGAACCACCTATCAGCAACTTACCCAAGAACTTGTTACTTTCCAATCCTGTGAATACCATAGATCAAAATGGCCTTTATCTATTACTACCAAAATTGACTCAATTTCTGAATTCTAATTTTCTGGAATTATATAAACTTAATTTAGATGGTTTAAATCAAATGAATAATAACTTGTTGAAGTTAAATAATCAATGCAACTTTCACAAGTTCCCCCATAATAAATTCCAAACTATTCCATCTGATTTAATCAACTTTGAAACATATATATTGAATAATGTTCAAATTTTATCTCAACTTAACAAGCATAATATCACCAACATCAAATCATTCAAGCAATTATTGGCCATTTTAATTAATTTGGGTGGTAACTTGAATAATTTTTCCTTGGAAATTTACGAATTAAATCTTAATTTAAGTACTTTTATTGAAAAATTTGGTTCAGTAATTGATTTAAACTATTTGAATTATGAGAAATTTTTATTTGAAATGTTTATTCCCACATGGTATGAATTAATCAATCAATTACTTCAATATTTCAATAGTGCTTTAAACCTTATTGCATTTTATAAATTCAAAATATTCCAATTTTTGATTCTATTTAAAACTAAATTCAAACTTGTCAAACAAATATTAAATATCATGAATTCAAATGTTAACTTAAGTCATTTGTCTGACTTGAACTCACCATCTATTAACAATTTGATTAAAAATTCCAAACTCAAGACAAAATCATCATGGTATAAGGTATTTGGAGGAAATAATAGAACTTACAACCATGGCGATAATGTTTCTATAAATGAATCCATAAGCGAAACAATAAATCAAACATTTGATGAATCTTTTGATAATACAAGCATATTGGATCAATCCAGCACAGTGATCAATGACTCAACTAAATCTGTTTCTACGGAAAGTAATGGTACACATTTTCAAATTAATGATCCTGAAACTCAGTTCAAATTTCAGCTGATACAAAAGGAACTAATTAAATTGAATCAACTTATAGAGCTTATGAATAGTGATCTAGATAGCTTAACTTTGGAAATTTTACGGAGTTTAAAGGATTTCAGTAAGCTAATTGAAAAGCGGTGGTGTTTTATATTTTTATCTTTCATACAATCCACCAAGAGTCTCTTTATGGAAAACTTGAACAATTGGCAAGAATTTAAACAGTCATTTGAAGAATAACATAATGATTTTATGAGTTTTAATATGCATATCTTTTTTTTTATAGAATAATAATAATACAGGTTTAACCAATATAATGAGGGAGATGCAATTTCTTATCACTAAGGCAGATTACGGCCCTTCTTATCAACCGAGCGGCACCCCGTATTTCAAAGTAATCCCTGTTTGATCTAGAACAAAAAAATAAGTTTTCTAACAATAAACCCTTGTGGCAAATGCCAACTAAAACCCCTATTAGGAAACGTTGTACCTGTTGGAATATTAAGAAAAGGGAAAAAGGACCACACAAGTTTTAAAAGTTTTATCACTGTTAATATCGGTCTTTTTGGTTGCCTAATGGATTAAAGGAAAGTATACGAGAGTGCAGAGCTACTATTCAAACTAAAAAATAAAACACCCATGCCTATATTTGCTTGTAATATAATTTGAAACGAAGATGCTTATCATTGTTGTGGCTTTCGTATTTTAGGAAGAACAGCGATTTTATTTTTTTACGACGTATGCTTAACTGGAAAAACTTTTTACATTGTTAACAAACAAGGACTAGAAGTGGGGGAGGTTTATCCTTCCCAAGTGTGGCCCTAATTATGATAACGAAATGTGATTTTGGCAAATTCTAATAAAATTAATTTAACCCTTTTTGCATTTTTTATAAGCTATAAAAAATCAAACCATTGTTTGTATTTCCTAAGGTTACCATATTAGGTTACCAGTCCGTTGTTTTTACCAACCCTTGATTTTTTTGCTCGTAAAAAAATAAAATATTTTTTCAGTCTGAAACAAGGATCTCCCTATTACCATTTAGAGTATAGTAATTAACAGCAGATAAAAGATACCAACATCAGATTTAAGGTTTTATGGAAGATCTAATGGTTATATACGACGAAATTTAACAATTAGCATTAGACAAGTATAAAAGCTTGTCTAATTGCAAAATTTGACCCCCAAATTATTCGGGTTTATAATTTTTTTTTTTGCATCTTGTTTCATAATTGCAAATAAATCTGTGCATTAAATCTTAAGGACTATTATTTGCATATTTAAGTTTTTAACACACTATAAAATTCATCATGAACAGTTTTATGGATACATATTATAGAGATGAAGAAACTAATGAGTTAATAAAGGACAATATCAACTTAAATTTAAAACTTGGAGGTTATTTGCAATTTAGAAAAAACCCAAATCTTAGACTTGACTTAACCGGAGATGTTCCGGATATGAAGCCAACTAAAACCCCCGTTGACTTACAAATGTTTTTTGATTTTAACGAATACAATAAAGAACAATCCTTATTAGAAGTCTCCAATAATGAATTGTTATCTTATCGCAAAACATCTCCAATCGAGAAACTGTTCACTCCATTGACTCCTGTGCAATTGTTTAGTCAACAAAGTCCAATCATTACCACTAATTTGATTACTTCTCAATTTACCAGGAATCTCTTAAGCTCAACCATGAACATTACTCCTACAAACTTCAATTTTGATATAGACATGCTTGACATATCTGAAGAAGAAGCCAATTTAATTGATTTTTCCGATAGCATGGAGTTTTGTAGCTCCAACTCAACACCTGAATCTAAAAATGACATTGATTATTTCCCAGATGTAACTGACATAATAAATCAGTTTTCAGACAAGCTTGAATACAACATATCCGGCTGTAAAATATCGGAAAATTATCCATTTGAACAAAATGTTCAAACCCCCATTAGTTTTCCTTCTCAAAAATCTTCAAAACTGGATCAACCGGAATCACAAACTTTAACAGATTTGATTGTTAATAAATTCCACAGTCAAGTATTCACAACCGAATGCATCACATGCTTCCATTGTGGAAAGAGCATGGATAATGTGCACTCATATATTTTACATCTTGATGAAGAGAAATTGTTCCATCATTTAAAATATAAGTGTCCTTTGTCAGAATGTCCCTTCAACATGATTGGATTTCATAAAAAGATCAATTTGAGACAACATTCGTTAGCCAAACACTTTGAGAAGAAAACAAACACTTTTATATGTGGCGACCAATATGAATTGGCCCTTCTTCAAAAGCTTCTCTTTATATGTGATTGTAATAAAGCGTTTTGCAGACGTGATAGTTTGCAAAGACACATCAAATTGCTACATGATAAAAATCCAGTCTTAACAAATAAGAAAAGGAAATCATGTTAGTTTCTGGAATATCAGGGATTTGTATTTTTTTTTTTTGTATAGTTTTGTATTATGCCGTAAATGGTATTTTTTGCAGTCGTGAATTTGGATATTTTTCTTTTCAAAGTGGGTATTTATAAATTATATAAAATTTCGAATTATATATTTATCAGTTAAATTCAATTACTACCTTTTTGACTTTATGTTTATCGAATAAATCATAAGCTTCTTCAACTTCGTCAATACTGATAACCTTATCGATAAAGCTCGAGAATTCGCCCTTTATGACATTGAATATTTCAAAAGCTTCTTTGTATAATGACCAAGAATGACATCTCCCAAACGAAATATTGATATTTTTGAGATAACAATCTAATCCAGTGAATGGCAAAGGATCATGTGTCATTCCAATAGAAGAAATGAATCCATCTCTCTTAACATATTTATAAGCAGATTTTAACGAATCAGTGGCACCAACAACTTCTAAGACATATTCATAATCAGTAGAAGGCATTTGCTTATCGAAATTAAAAGTCTTGAATCCTAAAGATTCTGCAGCACTTAATCTCGATTCTACATTGTCAATGCATGTGACATCTGTAATACCCAAATGTTTCATTATATGTAATGCACACAAACCAACAGGTCCTAATCCCAATTGTAATATGGAAATATTTAAATCTCCCTTCAGTCTATCCAATATTTTTTTCACCCCAAAATACCCAGTTATGAATATATCAGCCATTAATACATATCTCATATCTTGCTGTTCAATTTTAAGTAAACAATTCTCAGCAAATGGGATCCTTACGTATTCTGCTTGTCCTCCAGGTAATCCAGGCTTACCGAAAGTATTTGTAATATCACATTGTCCAGATTTATTGTGCTTACAATACCAGCATTCTCCACATTGAATAGTAAAGGTGCTTACAACGTCGTCACCAACCTGAAATTCAGTAATTGATTCACCAACTTGGGTGATTGTTCCCGTAAATTCATGCCCTAGAACTTGACCATCAGGGACCTTCAAGTTTCCTCTATAAGTATGAAGATCAGTTCCACATATTCCAGAATATTTAACTTTCAATATCACATCCGTTGATTCTTTTAATTTTGGATCTTCTACCGTTTCCGGAACAAATTTTCTTGGCCCTCTTGATACAACTGCTTTCATGTTTCAATTCCTATAAGCCACTGCTTTAAACTTGATTTAATTCTGTAGATGAAATAAACAATTGAAAGGGGAAAATTTTTAAAAATTATATTTTTTTACCCCGGCTTTGACATTCCGATTTTCCATTAAATCAAGTCAGCTGATGCTTTCCATACAGCACGGAATAATCCTGAATAGTAACCAGAATACTTCATAAAACGATTGAAGATATTTACAGAATATAAGTAGGAGATGTTCATGCAAATCATATTACCAATTAAAGCATAACTCAAGTAAATAGTCACCACCAATAGAGTAAGATAATTCTCATTTAAATTTGGTAGTTTGGATCTAAAGATTTGATCAAATTTGAATATCAATGATGAATCATCAGCTCCACAGGTAACTTCACCATTTGAATTTTCACATACACTTCTTATCTGGAGAATCAAAGTATGAATGAAAAATCTCTTGACAAATTCAATAAAAGATCCAATAGTTAATTGACCATCGAGGCCAAGCGAAAATCTTATACCATTGGTTTGAATAACTTCAAATCGATGGAAAATCCATGTATTATACCTTAGTAAGTATGTCAAGACGTCATTGAAGAAATTTGTACTGAAAGTTATTTCATTTCCAAATAAGAATAAAGTACGGGCTATTCTTTGTAAGTAAAAGGATGATCCAACCAAAAACATGGCAAATCTAAATATTCTTGTAATATTAATAATCATAAACGTCAAAAGGCGCCATGCAGCCTGCACTCCATTAACATCTCTCCATATTCTACGATACTTCACCACAGGAAGTGGTATGAAATTCAAAAACCATACTAATTTAACATATCTATTTGGTGATTCATGATTATCGTTAGTTTGTAATCGGTGAGATCTTCCAATCAATTGATTTAATTGATTTAACCTTTCATCATGTCTTTCAAGAGGTACAGTTCTGAAAAAGGCTGCAAGTTGTTGCTCCTGGAATATATCCATTAGATCCCTATCCAAATTTTGAAAAATATCAGCGTTTGGTTCTTCATCCATATTGCTTTAGCACAATAAATTAAATCACTCGCATTTTGTTGGTAAATTTTAACATCAAAATACAGTATATGGGGTAATTTCTATTAGTGATATACAAGAGAATCAGGCAAAGGCCCATGATATTGCGTGTAGTTATTGGTGAATAGTTCAATCATTTTCTTGCTCTTTTCGTGTGTTTCTTGTAGTCTTTTATGGCTTATTTTACAATGACTTTTAAGTTTTGTTAAAACGCCATTTTCATGTACTATAAAGTTTGAATTATCATAATATAATGAGCTTTCATCAAGGTATTTTTCCATTAAAAGTAGTTTTTCACCACACTCAAATATAACTGGTACCAAGTATGTATCCCCATTCGATAAGCTCCATGGATTACTATCGATAATCTGTTTAGGTAAGTCTTGTAATCTACTGATTATTTCATTTAAATTCGAATAATTGTATTCCTTGTAAAAGATTTTTTCATCACACTGAATCGGACCAAGATCAATATGAACTTGGTAATAGTTCTTTAACTTTAGAAAATACCAGATGGTTTCTAAATGAATTCCTCCATGCATCATCAATCCCCAAATTATTCGATTCATAAGCTGCAAAATTGAAGGATCATCTTGAGGTTTATATGTTATAGCGAGAATATACTGTGAAACCATGGTCTCTAAAGCCAAAGGCTCATACCGAGTCAACACGGAATTAGATATACAGAACCTGGTACAATTTTTTCTGGCTATTTTCTCATAAAGAATACCATAGCTATAAAACATTTTCCATAGTCTATTGTAAAAGAATTCAGCAGTTACATTGGTGATATAATCAGAAGATTTGACTACCAAGTTCTCTAAAGTAGAAACCGAGTAGTCAATTTTGCCAAACTCAATACATTGGGTTAATAAAATAACACAGTTTCTTTGGGTACTTACACTAAAATATTCAGTTTTGTTCCAAAATTTTGGTAATTTTCTTTTCAAGATTTCAATAAAGTTAAGAACCCATAAGTAATGATATGATGCCTCATAATAATTACCCTTTAATAACTCCAAATAAGCTGCAATATACCTCAATTTTATGATCAAATCGGTCAAGAAATTATTGGAATTATGTCCAATTTTACTAAGCATTTTGGTTAATGGCTTTAATTCTATTGATAAGTCAATCTCAGGAAACTTTTGAAACTTAGCCTCAATATATTGCATGTACTTGTTGGTATTCCCTAGTATAGGGGCATACAAATATGAAGGCCCAAAAAGATTTATGGCTTTAAATAAAGGTGTCAAGGGATCACCAAGTTTGTCATCAAAAGAATGAAGGGATTCTTCAATTAAGTTATCAACTACAATACTGATTTTACCAATAGAAAGTTCATTTAACTTACCATATTTCTCATATTCTTTCGCTTGCAAGTGAATAGGTAAGACACAAGCGTCTTCAAGTTTTATATCTTCTATATTTATCACTTCCTGACTTGAAATAGTATTAAGTTCTTCCAAACAAGGTTTTGTTTTGTCTAAATCTAAAAGAGTGAAGATTTTGATTTCATATTTAATTAGCTTTATTCTTTCCATAGGATCCACTTCTAATTCGATTGCAATGGCCAACTCCCTTAATGCTGCTTGAAATCTTCCAAGTTTAAATAAAGTTAATGCTAAAATTAATCTAACAGATGGAATTATTTCAGTTGCAGAAACCAACGATAGAACTTGATAGTATTTTTTTTCTTTATAAAGTTGGGCCACATCGGAGGTATCTATCGAATCCAAGGACAATTCTGTACTATACTCCAAGTATTCAACCAATTGGTCATAATCTTCCATACTTGATATTTGTGGATGCAAAAAATTACAAAAAAAAAATGAAAAATACAAAAACAATCATTAGATCATTAATCATAATTCGCAATTGACTTGAAAGTATCGTAATCAATATTCTTGAGAGTGGTAGACAATTGGATAAGGCTAGCAGATCTTGGATCATTCTTGTCACAACTAGAAAGTAACTTGAAAATATATGTTTGGCATTTGTAACAAATATCCAAGTCAACATTGAAATTATCTTGTAATAAGTGATTAGGTAAAGTAGATTGTTGCAGATCAAACTTGGATCTTGCAAGGTACATTGATTGAATCAACAACACGACAAATACACTATCAAGATCATAAGCGACAAGTATTGGCAATGCAGTTAATGTTTCAATGAAAGCTATGGATTTTCTTATGATATCTGACTTCTTTTCACTATATAAATCTTGTTCTTTTTCATGATATGAAAGAAGACGATCTCGTATTTCATAAGGAAACTCGATATTCAATTCAAAGTTCAAGTACTTAAGAAGAAGTTCTTCTCTGAAAAGAAGCTGATCTCTCCATTTCCAAAATTGTTCACTATTTTCAGTCACTGGCTTCCCATTACCTTTAATATTACCAGCTATTAATGCAATCTTATCTGGCAGTCTATAAGTATCGTACAATTTCGTGGAAATAGCTATAGCAGCACACGCCACAAAGTATTTGCTGGTTGTAATAGGGATTCTCATAAAGTATCTATGGAGATATAAAGTCGATGCATAAATGGTATAACAATCAAGTTTAAGATTCGTACCCATTCTAATTATAAAGTCTTGCAATGATACTCGTGCACTTAATTCTTGAGATGCAGTCATAAACTTTCGACTAGGACTTTTTTCCAAGAATGAATTCTCCAGGAATATCCATGTATTTTCGAATCGTGGTTTGACACCTGTTGGCTTTTCAGAATTAGATATCTCCATATTTGCTTATTGAGATTATGAGACTGTATAATCAAAGTCTGCGAAAGAAGCAGAAAAAAAAAAGTCAGAAAGAAGCGTTGAAAAAAAATTTTCATTTAGAGTGAACCAAAGTATGTCAGATCAAACACATATGCATTTGGTTAGACCTGTTGTTGCCGCACCAGGAGCTTCAACAGCCACTGGATCATGTAACGTAAAGATCCATGCATCAGCATTTTTCCAAATTTTAGAGATTGTATCTAAACAAGTTATTTCTGAAAACAAGAGAATAATCGGTACCTTATTAGGTTACAGAAGTGATGATGGATCCGAATTCGAAGTCAGAGATGCATTTATGGTTAATTGTGATGAAACAGGAGATTCCATTGCTATTGGTGATCAACAACATAAGACCTTATATCACTTATACAAAAAGGCACATCCAAAGGAATGTGTTTTAGGGTGGTTTGGAACATCTCAAGTTATAGATAATACAACTGGGTTAATACATGATTTCTATTCCAAAGGTACTGATAGAGCATATCCTTATACTGCCATATACTTGAATGTTAAATACCAAAATGAACAAAAGGAAATCATCAATCCACAACTTTCAACTTATATTGGATCACCAGTGGGTAAGAATTCTACTGCAGTTCAAAAAATTGGATGGAAGACTCAAAATACTGTAACTTCATATGTTTTCCAACCAATTCCTAATGAAATTATAACTGGAACTATTAGTGAAAAATTAGTATTAAATTCATTAAATGAAAATCATATAAACAATGTTCCAACTACTTATTCAACAGGTCAAGATTTAAGTAACTTGAAGTTACAAATTAATCAAATTATTACTAGTATTGATAAATTATTAAATCGTTTGAATTCTTTCAATGCATCATCTGATGAAGATTTAGAATTATTAAGATTATTAAGTAATAATTTAAGTAATAGACCACAAAGTTTATTCAACTTGGATGACTTGAAAACTCATTTCAAGTCCCACAATCAAGACGTTATTATGATCGAATACTTGACTAAAGTCGTTAAAGAACAAATTGAATTAAGTGCTAGATTAACTGCCAATTCTGCTTCTGCTTCTGAAAAGAAAGAAAGAGATCATAATAATCATAACAGCAACTAATGTATATTATTGAATAAATAATGATTTTGATTATCTCTTATGAATATATTCCTTTTTAATTTGTTTCATTCAATTCCCTTTGCATTGCAAATTTCATTTTAAGGCTGTCATGATAAGCTTTCCTCTATAACCAATTTAAGATTTGGTCCCTATTGTATAGAAAACAAAGTTTTGTGTAATATTTCACCTCATCTCTGACAACACACTACCTCAAAGGCTCCGTCATTAAACACCAGTGGATCTACAATTGCCATTTTTATTTTTTGTGCAACTTGCTAGTTATTTTTACTTTAAAAGTATAGGAAGTTTGAATTAAACTATTCAACAACCATAAAACAGAACCCTTAAGCGTGTGCTTGAATTAAACGATTGTTGCAACTGATTACGCAACCATTTGTCCTAATTGAGAAATATTAAAGAAGAGCAGAAAAAAAATTTTATAAAGATAATCTTACAGTTCTGTTAAACAAACATCAAAGTTTAAAGAATTAAAGCAATTTTGATAGCCTATAAACATATTATGCAATATAGCCCAAGAAAACCTAATCAATTAATTATATTTCAATCGATCTTTAAGCTGTTATAAAATGGGTAAAGGTATAAATAGTAAGAAGCCCTCAAAGGGTAAGAAGAACATTGGCGGGAAGAATCTTAGTCTATATATGAATCAAGGATTTAATTTGAATAAGAAGACGTTGAGTAGAAGACGATTCAGTTTGGTTGATTCATCCAGTGATAGTGAAAGCAGTAATAATGAAAATAATGATTCGGATTCTGATTCTGACCTGTCGTTAACTGCTGTATCAGATAATGAAGTATCTGACAAAAGTTCTGTATTTGCAGAAGAGAAACAAGGTAAGAGGATTGGAGGTGGAAGTGGTAAGGGGAAGTCCATTAAAGCTTATGGTAAGACTATTCAGAGGAAATATTGGAGTGATAGTGAAGATGAACAAGATGATGATGCCGTGCATGATTTTGAAGGAGAAAATCAGGATGAAGATGAAGATGAAGAAGATGAAGATGAAGAAGATGAAGAAGATGAAGATGAAGAAGATGAAGATGAAGATGACGAGGAAGATGAAGAGGATGAATTTGATTCCTCTTCTTCTGACGAAGATGTGGACTTTGTCAAGTTACAAGCACAAAAAAAGGTGCGTTCCCATACTCCAATAGAGAGAAAACGGAAAGATAGTACTTCTATTTCGAAGCCTAAATTTGGTAGAAGAAGAAGTACCGCTGCCCTTCCTGAAGATATAAATTTTAAGTTGGAATTCAATGATAGCTATAATGAAAATGCTATCGAAGACTCGGATGCAGAAGCAAGTGATGGAAGAGATAATAATGATGATGATGATGTTAATGATGAGATCTTTGGTAAAAGAGAAGATCTTAACATATATAAATCTTTAAATGACACTGGTGTTATGAATGAAGATGAAGATCTTGGTGAAGAAATTGAAATTCCTGATGTTCCAGAAGATCTGATAACTCAATTAGATTTTAACAACCAAATCATTCAAGCACCTAAATTCAATGATGATGACATAAACTCTGATGATGATTACGAAATTGACGATAATGAACTTTTAGCTACCTTGCAAGCTGATAACGATTTGGAAGAATTCAATAAATCAGGAGTTGTTAGACACAATTCCATTGTATCTGCAGATGAAGAAGATGAAGATGAAAAAGATTTTCTTAAAGAAGAAGAAAAGTTTTTAGTCAATGAATTTGAAAATAATGGATTTGACGATGAACAAGATGATGAAGTATCCAATGACCCAATTACATTTATCAGTGATGACGATGAAGAAGAAGAAGAAGAAGTGATTGATTTTACTCTTCCAGATGAAATTGAAGAAACCAAGAAATTCCCAAAGAAATCCAAAAAGGTTTCAAGTGATAGTGATGAAGATGATTCTTACTTGTGGAATTACTTTTTCAGTTCAGACAATGAATCAGATTCCGAAATTCAAAATGAAAAGTCTCCAATTAAGCAAAAAGAGAACTCAGCTAGTTTTATCGCCGTTATAGATGATGATCCTGAATATGATAGTAGTGAATCTACTGATATTGATGTGAATATTCCTGCCAATTCCACTAATAGCTTAGGATCTCAAAAGGCTAAAGAGGTTCTTTCATCCAAGACAGCTGATTATAGACCACCAATTCTTGGTACATGGATTACATTAGAAAGCAAACCATTTGGTATCATTGACGGTTTATCTACTAGATCATTATCATCAGCTCATTCTCCAGCTATCCATCGCAATGTTGATAGAGAAAGATATAAACCTAGAAGAAGCATTGTTGGTACTCCACATAGTGAAGATTCAGCGTTAGGATTGGATGATTTATTGAATATGAGTGAATTGGACTATGATGACACTGATGATGCCAAAATATGGAGAGATTTTAATAATAATAAGAAAAGGGTACCATTAGGAGCATTTAGAAACAAATCCTTATTACAAAATTCCCTCCCCCATTCCACAGATCCATTAACATCAAATGTGTCCTATAATCATACTAGTAAGAGTAATAATGAATTCAATCAAAGGCGATATTCATTAAGTAATCATAAAGTGAAAAAGAATAGAAGAAAGTCAAGTTCAGGGAATAATGTTGCGTCTAAACTGAAGAGAAGAAAAGCATCAATAGTGGAAGCTTTTGCTGAAGGATATCGACCAACAAAGTCGGGACTTTTTAGTGAACAAGCATTAATAGATGTGGAAGAGGTTTTGGGAGATGATAATGATATTATGGCATTAATTAAGGGCTTATAAAATAAAGTTGTATGTTGAATATATACTATACGTGCACAACCCATATTTTCAAAAGTTTTTCTCTTTCGCATAATGCGGAAAATTTTTAACAAGAATTTTCTGCTTTATCATACAGTTTTCAGCCTGAAAGCTCTTTTCTATAATACATAACTCTTTATAATATAACGTAAATTATTGGATTATGGTAGCACCTAGACGTTCATCCAGATCTAATAAAGGGCAACATTCCCAGCGGGAGTTGGATGTAGCTCTTATCTCGGATAGCGACCTGGAAGGCGAGATATCTACCAGAAAGAGACCCATAGCCGCTATTGAAGAAGAGGAAGATGGAGAATACAAAGAGTCAGAAAAGCATCTCAAGAAAGACGAGGTGATGAGTGGTGATGAAGATGAGCTGGATATGTCAGAGTCAGAAGCGGCAACTGTAAAGTCCACCAAGAGTCTGAAGAAAATTAAACCCACCCCTAATAACAAAGCTATACCAGTAAAGGAAGAAGGTGTAGAATCCGCTTTTAAAAAATTGAGAGATAAATCTCGTATTAATGTGTGCAAAGCCTTGATGAATGTATTAAAGCAGCAATTGCCTCAAGAGCATCCAAATCTGGAACAAGAGTGGGATAAAGACAATGTTGCATTTGAGTGGGCGATGGAATTGGAAAGAATTATTCATAATAATTATAATTCGAAAGATAGGCATTATACTGACAAGAGTAGATCCACAATGACATTGCTCAAGAAGCAAACAGTATTAAATAGATTAATCGATAAGTCTTTAACATTAGACCAATTAGTTAACTCTTCACCACAAGAAATTGACGAAGATTTGAAGAAATACGCTGATAAGGTGAAACAAGATGCTATAAAAAGATTAGTTATATCAAACGATGATAATGGACAAAGAATCAGAAGAACTCACAAGGGTGAAGAGATTGTTGAAGATGTTTCCGATAGTCATAAACAAGAAACTGATCATGTTAGTATCGTTGGTAAGTCAATTGATCATAGAAGATTTTCCGATTCTGAGGAACAAACGTCTGCTGTTGATGTTAAACCTAAAGTAGAAGATTTAAAGCCTCAAGCAGATGAACAAAGTCAACAAACAACCACAGCATCTAACCAATTCAATCATAATACCGCCAGTCTTGTTGTTGATGAAGATGAGGAATACAATTATAATAATCCATTAGACTCTGATGATGGTTCTGATATCCCAGGATATGACAACTCTGATCTGAGTGATGATGACGATTTTGGAAAGATTATGGGGAATGATTCTAAACCAAGTACTGCTAATGAATCTAATGAATCTGGTAAATTTGAATCACCGAAAGTAGCAAGCTCTTCAACAACAACACCACCAAGTCTTCCAATGAAACCAAAATTACCACCAAAGCCATTAAAGTCTGCTATGAAAAAGCCAGGTAGTTTACCACCAATGCTTCCCAATACTATTTGGCAAGGTCCTTTAACTTATCCAGACATGGCATCTTTTAATTGTAAGTTTGAATTCGTCACCCATTCATCATACACTCAACCCAAAACACCACTTGATGTCAAATTGCATAATCATACCATCAATATTGCAAAGGATCTTTTCTGTAAACCAACATATTATGTTAAAGGAAAACTTCCTTTTCAAACAGCAGATAAATATCTTTATCAAGTATCTAATGGATCACCAATCACCAAGGATTTGTATATCTTTAAGGTAACACCCTTAGACAATCATCGAGAGTTTGAAAAACTTCTTCACTTTTTGGGACTGCAGTATAAGGCTGGAGTTTTATCAGCAGAACCATCATTTGTTAAAGCTACTTATTTGGTAACATTGGATGGTCGAAATATTCCTCCATATTTACAAAATCTTAAACATTTTGAGGATAAAAGAGGAATGTTTTCAATTGCAGTAGTGGATAAAGAGTATAACCCAAAGAATCCTTTCAATCCGGTTGATCCAAATAAACCATCAGTTACTATCAATTTGCCAGAAGAAGACAACTCAACAGCATCATCCGGAGTAGACCATCAAACCAATCTCAATGGCCCACTGCACTTAAGATCAGAGCCATATCCTAAAGGCTCGGTGTTGGATAGTATCTTGAACAAATTGAGTGAATCAGGCGAGTTTGATAGTAATCCTCAGCCAGTAGAAGCGGTGCCTCAAATGTCAAATGAACAGCTTCTGTTACTTTCAAGTATTGTTCAACAAAACCCTCAAGTTCAAGGGAAACCCAATGAAATTATCAACCTCTTACAAAATCAAAGAAATGGTAATGGGTATTGAATTTTAATGAAGTTTATGTAGTTTTATGTATTTTTATCTAATCAAGTACAGTAGATTTTTCATTTGTTTTACGCTCAATTTAAAACTAAATAATATACAGAAATTCGCTTTTTTCAGTTTTGATATTCCAGTGCCAATCTTAATGGTTAGCCATGTTGAAGAGAACACCAACCCAACCATTGGTGAAGCAGATGCAGATCAGACGAACGAATACAACAATAGTTTGATATTTGGAAATGATAGCAGTAACATTCTCGAAACTCAGAATGTTGGGAAGATCATTGATCCTTCACGTATTTTACCAGACATAATGGATGATAAGGAGAATATGATTCAGGATACACAAGTAGATGTTTCAGACAACGGCGTGCGAACGAGAGGCAATCTGGCGGGCCATTTGGAGGAACAAGGAGATGAAAAACACGTTCAACTGGAAGATTATGTTGATGATACTCAGGTGATTCTTCATCTGCAACGAGTTTTGGGAGACACAGGCTTTCCAGGCTCAACAAACGATACACAAGTTGTGGAATATTTGGACGGAGATACACAGGTTGTTTCAGGAGACACGCAGGCCGTTGCAGCTGACACTCAGGTTGTCGGTACGGATACACAAGTGATAGTTGCAGATGATACTCAAATATTGGACAGACAAACTAATGAGACTCAAATCAATGATAATCCTCATACGCCTACCACCGTCGAAGAAGATGTTACAAATGCTGATATAACTAGAGAAGACATAACAAGAGAAGACGTAGCCATAGAAGACATAGCCAGAGAAGATATAGCCAGAGACCATAATCCGGCAGATATGAAAGACAATGAGGTTCAACACCACAACTTTATAAATGACACACAAAAAGTTGAACCTAAAGACAATAGCTCCGAAAAGGAATTCTTAACATTTTCTCAAACAGATACGTCGAAATCAGGGCTTCATAGCTCAGACAAAAGCAACCAGCATCCTTCTACATCACCTTCAGCTTATATGACCAAAAGCATGTTACAAATTCCAGGAACTGTTGAAAAAAGAGGGCCGGAAACCCAAGTTATTCAAAGTCAAGAGACCCCTAAACAAGATTCAATTGATGCCAATGTAGATAGAATGGAACTGATAGATACTGACGATGAAGATATGGGAGGTGTGGTGTATGATGATAGTATTCTTGCACATAAGATGAAGTTTCAACATATGCATTTGAGCGACGATAGCAGTCCCTCTAAAGTTCCACAAGTGATAAGATCACCTCCACCGTCAATCTTCAAGTCACAGAAGTTCGAAGATGGTGAAGATGAAGAGGAAATCAGTGCTCCAACTCACAAAAGACAAAAGGTAAATGTTGTTGAATCCCAATCCCAATCCCAATCCCAATCCCAATCCCAGTTCTCACAAGTTGTTTCAGAACAACAATCACAACCAGCAAAACCTGCTTCTCTGGAACCCTTACGAATATCACAACCTATCAGCCAATCATCCAATCATATTTTAAGACATGAGACTACGCATGCTTTAACATCAAATGATATCGTATCCAAAAGAAGTGTTTGGGCTATACATAAATTCAAATTATATCCTGGTTTAGTACTTTCTGTTGGTGCAGAATCTCTGGAAGTATTGTTTGAAGAAGGCTCATTTTCCATAGTGAATAAAGACTTATTCCCTATGGATATTCGCATTGGAGATACAATTAGATTAAAAGGCACTTCAATGGCGTATGAAATTACTGGATTACATCAAGATAATCTCATGTCACAAGACAATATATGTTGTATTAGAGGCTATAATCAAGTTTCAATTAAACGGAAAGTCAAAACAAAGAAAGCATCAAAGACAGTTAATGAAAAATGTGAAAATGTTTCAAAGATATTCATGGAAATGGAAGATTGGTATGAACATCAACAATTATTCACTATTTTAACAGATACAAATCTCTTATCTGAGGATGGCTTAACATCCATGATTAATGAAAATATGAAAACTCCTACAAGAAATAGACATACTCAGGATATTAAACCTGATCTTCGAAGCAGTCCTAGAGCTTTAAGTAGAGTGAAAGGTATGGGCGCCGAAGGAGTTCTTGCTGATGGATTGTTTTGCATGACTTCAGTAAATGATAATGATAAAACGAAGCTAACAAAAATAATATATTCAAATGGTGGTTCCATCGTTGATGATGGTTTCATTCAATTGTTTGATTATTGTAACGAAAACAAACTTTCACTCAAAATAAAAGACGATGAAACATCAACATATAAGTTTGTTGCTTTAATTGCTAATGGTGTAGCAAGAAGCTCTAAATATCTTCAGGCTGTGGCATTAGGATGGCCAATATTATCGGAGAATTTTATATTTGATGTTTGTAATGGTTTGGTTGATTTTGATAGTTGGCCAGCATACTTATTAGGTGCAGGCCATTCCAATATTATAGGTGGCATAAAGAGTTTGAACATATTTAGATATCAACAAAAGTATTATGAAGGATGTACAATCGATAAGCAAATAGACCTAAATTCCAATATCTTAGAAGGAATTGTTATAATGGGACTTGAAAGTCTCGTGAATCAGAAAGAAATTATCACTTTAGAGTTCATATTCCATGCATTTGGTGCTAAAGACTTTGTAATGAAACCTTCAGCAGCAGAGTTAATGAAGTATATAAAAAACAACAAGCTAAGATCCGAACAAGTGGTCATCTACAATAATACCAAAAGTTTGAAAGGTTTAGAAAAGTATAAAACCATAAACTGGGAGTGGATGGTACAATGCTGTATAAGTAATCATGCGTGGGATTTATAATTTAATAAATGTACATTAATACGTTAAACATTATTATTTCATCACTATAAGATATAATCTTAAAGTTTTATGCTAATCTAAATAATCTCTTGAACATGACAGTAATTACAGCTTTGATTAAAGCAAATCCATTATCATTTCTTACTGCATCTCCATTTTCTTCTAATCTTCTGAGTAAATAAGCTTTAGTTTCAACTGGTGGACCCCATGGAACATATTTGATGACATTATTAACACCTCTATTTTGAATCAAATTGTAGGTAATATCATCAGCCATACCTAATAATTGCCCCAAAACAATATTATTTTTATTTGGATTGGCAGAATATTGTTCTAATTTATCAGTAGCCAAATTCAAAGATTCACCATTATGAGATGCAACAATTAAATGACCAATAGTTGAATTGTTATTGTTATTTGGTACTAAAATGTTATCAATACAATAAGAAATACCTTGATTATAATTCAAATCGGTATCTTGTTTAGTTTTATGAATAACAGCTCTATTTGGTTCGGAATGAATATAAGCACCTCTAACCAACTTTAAACCTAATCTATAATTATTTTTTTCAGCTAAGCTTTCTTCCAAAGCTAATAAATTGGATGATTCTGCTAAATACATTTGAAGGGTTCCAACTACGGAAATAGGTTGGTTTGGTTTATTAAATTTTTGATATAATCTTCTTTGTAATTCATAAACCCCAGGTTGTAAGTCGTATTTTTCAGCATCAATAACACCAACAACAAAGGGAGAAGATCTTTGTGGATATTTTTTCATTAATTCCATGTTGGAATCATAAATGGTTTCAATAACATTGGAAATTCTATCAACTAAAACATCAAATTCTTTATTATCTTTATAATTCTTTAATAATTCAGCAGCATTAGTAGCAAACCCCGTTGGTTTCAATGCTGCATATCCAGGAGGAATAATGTTGATATTTTCAGGATCTTGCTCAATTTTAGCAACAGTATCAGGAATTAAAAATTCCTTTATAGATTTATTTGTTTCATCAACAATATAATTTGGATCAATATTATTATCACCTTCAGTAGCTTCAATTGTTAAACTTAACATTTGATTTTTAATACCTCTTTGCATCAAACTGTCACTTGTTTTAAACAAATCAGAAATATTATCACCACCACAATACACTTTATAAACAAGTTGTTTAATAATAAACATTGGAACATAAGGGAATGCTTTAATACATAAATCCAAAATTGGCTTATTTAAAGTCACACATCCAATACAAAAATAAGAGAAAAGTTCAGATAAAGATCTTTCCTTTAAATATGCAATATTATCAGGAACTTGAGGTTTCATCATTTGGGGGATTTTACTATTAGGCATGGAATTTGCACTTGCTTGATTTAAAGTTGTCTTTTTCTGACTAGAGTTATGAAATCTCATGCTTGCAAATAAATGCAAACCCATTGGTTTGTTGAATAAACTTTTAGAAGTTCTAGTTAACATTCAAATAAATAGATTTTAAGATTTTAACTAAGAGAATTTTAAGGATGTTATGGTTAATTTATATATAAGGCTTTATGTTAGGCTAAATTAATTTATGTGACTTCAGGGATGTTATAAGCGAGCAGTCATGAACTGCAAATGACAAAGTTAATCTAAGCGAGCATATACAAATGGAAACTAATGACGGGGATTGCCAGTTTTTTCTACCATTCGAAAATCGGTTACACTCAATGCATCTCGAGTTGCGGATCATGGATGACATCTCATGAAACAAAATAGGAAACTAAGACCTGTCAGTTTTAAAGTAAGTATATTAGATCTTTATTGATTAAGCAATTGATGCCTCATAAAGTATGTCTCATTGTAGTTTGCGATTACGATAACCGGAAATGCCCCACAAGGAAATGGATCGTTAATGTTGGCCCCCCTGTTCAGTACTGCGGAATTGAAACGGGTAGGGTAGCAGTTTCTTCCCGGGGACAGATTAATGAATCCATTTCGCTAAATAATACTTCCAGTTCATCTCATCTCCACCTCGCTGATAATTCCTTTTTATTTTTAATTCATTGTTGACACTTTCCACCAGAATTAGTGAAGTCTAGTGATATTGCAAAAATATTCATCAACTTAGGTATATCACATTAATTATTGATATTTACCTCCTAAATCCTTATACTTTTCCTACCTCTGATCAACTTTTTGATAATTGAATATAACTAAACACATTTCTTGTTGGTGCACGCCCTTCATTTGTAGAAATTTTTGAGATGCTCTCTTAAAGAACAAACAGTATTGGTGATGTTAAGGCTCTGTATAAGGAACCTTCACACAACAAGAAAATCACTAAATAGAGGTCCCATACCAAAACCTGTATTTTCTCAATTGCAAGATACTACAAAACTTCATCTCAACAATGATATAGTGATTTTAAATCCTTCAAAATCTCGAACAAGAAGACCTAAACTTTTCAAAAATACAAAAGAAGGCCCAATAACATCCTTTGTGGAATCATCGAAGTCGCAGGTCTTTAATTTGGAGAAGATAGGAGATCAAGAAAATACCGATTATATCGATTTAATCAAGTATCTAAAACCAAATCAATCTCAAATCAGTGAAAATAAGTACAAACAAATCTCTGATCATTTGGTGAATTCATTCACAAGTACGCAGTTAAAGAATTATGTGAAACAATACTATAAGAAGTCGGACTTTAAGGGGAATAAAGTCGGTCTTTCTAGAAGAACTAAAGTCAATACTGTTGATCACATTATCTCCGATTTATGGAATATTAAGAGAACTGGCAAAATTAATGACGTTAATGATTTATATTCAAAAGAGACCAGGAAACTTAAAAGTGGTGAAATGTTTCTTCTTCTATCTAAGGATGGATTCCTTATCAGATATCTTCAAAAAACTGGATGTCAAGTAGATTTCAATGTGGCTGAAAAGACTTTAAATTTTACTGGTTATCAAGATAAAATTGATAGTGCTAATATTGTTCTTGATTCTATTTTGAATAAGATTGTGGAAAAAACTGTTGATTTATCACTTGTTAAAAGACTATATGGTGATAAGTTTGATATTCAACGCTTGAGTTCTCTCTGTCAAGTATATTTCCAACATGTTGAAAATGACATTTATACTATCTGTGCATTAAATAATAACCAAATTAATAGAGCTAAAAGGCTTATCATGTGGCAGTTAAATTACACATCTCATGCTAAACAATTTGTCCATTTGCCATCTAGATACAATTCTGAGCCTTTGACTTTCTTACCATACAAAGATGATGATGCACTCTGTTGGTTTGAAAGGTTAGAGAATTTGTCTACATTGTCCGCTGAAGGCAAACCACACTCACGCTCTAAATATATTGAAGATCAACTAGCAAGATTCGATGATGAGTCTCTTCTCCAGCATAATAGCTTGGATCTTGATGAAATTAACGAGATCAAATCCATGATGACTAGTCCAGACTCTGTAAATTCTTCACAATCTATAGAGGAACTTTCACAGGAAATCTTAACTGATGAAGAAACAGATCTGATATATGAGAAATTAACTGATTTTTCAGTAGAAGAAGACTCCATTGGACCTCAACAAGATCAACTTACTGACCCATTATTGGTTGTTTCCTTAGGAAAGATTTTATTTTCTAATCCTTCAGATAGCAAGTTGACTCTTCCTACTTCCAAATATGATAATAACATTCCAAGTGACAATCTTTTCAATACCAATGTGCCAATGATCAACGACAAGTTATTATCACTTCCATTGTTCCATAATCCTCAAATGACAGCCAGAGATATCAACAATTATCGATTCGAGGACCCACATGATTACATTGTCCAAATCAAGTTCCAGCCATCTTTATTTGACAATCAAAATATTAAAGCACCTTCATTAGAAATGATTTTCAATTTGAACAAGTTTGGTACTCCAGAAATGGAAACGTTCAAAGTCTTTGCCGTTCAAAATGAAAATTCATGTATGATTCCAATGCCAGATAAAGCTGCAGATATTCGAGTGACAAGTCAGGTTTTGGGCGACTTGTTCCCTTCTACGGAAGTAGAACAATCTGAAACTACTCTTGATGAAATTCAAGCCATTTTAAGCGAAAGATCCAAAAAATACAGTCAATTCAATGATCCTGGATTAGAAGAATTTTTACAAAAGAGTAACCTTAATTTTCATGGCTCTTCAAAACCAAAGATCTACGAATCATTGGAAATTAATATTGGAGGTTGTCCTGTCAAATATAATTACATCTCATTGAGTTACATTAAACAATTGGAATTCTTATACAAAGATAAATTATTACAACTAAACTTAATTGAGGCAGGAGGACTAGGGGGACACAGGTCAGAAGTTACATTATGTGGAGATGAACTCGACAAAACTACATTCAAACAATTGATTAAAGATTCTGTACTATTAATTGATAAAGCATATCCAACAAATTAGTATATATATATATACATATATCTTGTACATAACTAACAGCCAACAATAAAACAAAACCCAATCAGAATTAAACTATCTACAAGTCGAAGCTTACTTCTTTTCTAAGGATTTAACATGTTGTTCCAAGTCTTTAACAGAATTTTGTAACGCAATAACATCTGCTACCACAACATTATTAGCAAGCTTGTATTGGTCTAACAAGTAGTAATAAGAGGCAACTCCAGTGACGGTTACCCCTAATAAGAATCCAGTGATACCACCTCTGATGGATCCCACTCTTCTTGTTGGTACAGCAGTAGAATATGAACGCACTGATCTCATATTGTTGAAAGTTTGATTTTTGTTTGGTCACTCAAACTAATGCGAAATGTATTTGAAGCGTACTCAAATCAAACTAAATATCTTCAATTTGAATTCTAAAAGTAGTTGAAGATGTTTAGGAGTAAACAGCTGTTACATAATGCACTTCATAATGTTAGCCGAAGTAGATCATATAGTCAGAATGTAACAATACCGAAGAAACGAAGGTTTTTGAAGGTTTCTGGAATCACTTTAGGATTGGGGGTAGTAGGATATTCTTGGGATAAATACTACAATTCTTCTACTTTTAGTCGTTCAATTTATGCATTATATACACTTGGATGGGTAGGGTTTGAGTATTATAGAATCGAAAAGTATGAGGATCCCGACATTTTACATGAGATTGCAAGTGAAGCAATCTACAAAATGATCATGGCTAATAAAGGAATGTATATTAAGATTGGACAAGCAATTGCTAATCAAGGAAGTGTATTCCCAATAGCTTTTCAAAAGAGATTTGTGAAATTATATGATGAAGCACCACATGAACCTTGGGCCCAAATTGATGAATGCTTAAAACAGAATTATGGATCTGATTATGAAACAAGAATATTTAATCATATTGATCATGATCCTATTGCTAGCGCTTCGATCGCTCAAGTTCATAAGGCCGAATTGAAAAATGGTGATCAGGTTGCTGTGAAGATCCAACATGATTATATTTCTGAACAAGTTCCTGCCGATATGGTTACCTATACCATTATTGTGAAAGTATATGAGAAATTATTCGATATTCCTATGGAATCATATGCCAAATATGTGGCTGAACAAACCATCAAAGAGACTGATTTTATTAATGAGTCGGAGAATGCTGAAAAATTTAGAAATTACATAAACAATGATCCATCAGTAAAGAACTTGGGGATCTATGTTCCTAAAAACTATCGTGAATACGTTACAAAGAAAGTTTTGGTTAGCGAGTGGATAGATGGGACACCTCTTTCTAATAAAAAGGTGTTAATTGATTCTGATTTTAATCTTACTACTATAATGCACCAGTTCATCAAAATTTTTGGACAGCTGATATTTAAGTATGGATTTGTTCATTGTGATCCTCATCCAGGAAATTTACTAGTAAGAAGATATAAAGGTAAACAACAATTGGTCATCTTGGACCATGGTCTTTATGTTAATATGTCTGAGAAGTTTAGAAAAGAATATTCATTACTTTGGAAATATCTTTTTGCATTTGATCGTGAAGGTATAAAGGAAATTGGTCAAGCATGGGGGATTGGATCGATAGATATGTTTGCAACATCCATCCAATTAAAACCATCCAAGCCAGATATGCGTATTCCAAAAGATAAAAGTCAGAAGGAATTGTTGAAAGAGTTTTTAAGTGACAGTTCTAAAATTCCATTTGATTTGTTCTTTTTAGGTAGAACCATGAGAATTATTCAGACGTGTAATAAGAATTTAGGGTCTCCAGTTAACAGAATCAACATTTTGACAGGATCTGCACTTGAATCGCTAATTATAGAATCCAACTACAGAGACTACTTAAACTTAATCAAGCTTAAACTATCTTTAATGATTAGTACAGTAGTATTTTGGTGGTTCCGGTTCAAACAAATATTGAATGGAGATAAGTATGGCTATAAAGGTTTAGGTCTAGAAGATGAGTTCGAGAAATATTTCAAGGGCATGGCAAAGGATATGGGGGTAGATATTGTTGTGAATGATGAGATACAATAACGTTAATGTTTGTATATAGAGTGTATTAGAAAATGTAAATAGATGATGACGTGTGTGAACCATAATATATTCTGCGAAGAGATCCAGAGATGAGATTCAAGCATATTCTCAAAATTTTCAGCTAGTAATGGACTTTAAAACTGAGTATATAAACAAGGATATTGACCCTTTCTACATAGGGAACAATGCATGTACCATTAGTGAGGATGGAGGAATAATGGCTACCGCCAATTTCGAGGACGTGGTGATAACTAACTTGAAAACCAATGAAATATTGGATAAAGTAGAAGGTGATGGAGAATTAATTACTAATCTAACCATCACTCCAAATGGGTTATTCTTGGGTATTATATCACAAAGTCAGCAGTTAAGAATATATGACTTGACTCTGCAATCTATTATCAAATCATTCAAATTATCATCTCCAGTTTATGTCTCAACTAGGGACTCAACCTCCACATTATTTGCATTTGGTGGAACTGATGGGACTATTACAGTCTGGGATATTGAAGGAGGGTTTGTCACACACTCTTTAAAAGGTCATGGTACAACTATTTCGTCTTTGTCATTTTATGGTAATTTAAATACTAAAGATTGGAAGTTGGCTTCTGGTGATACACAAGGTACTGTTAAAGTATGGGATTTGATTAAAAGGAAAGCAGTCTATACTTTCAGAGAACACACCTCAGCCGTAAGAGGGGTAAGTTTTGATCCTTCTGGTGATTATTTCTTGACTGGTGGTAGAGATGAGATTGTGATCATATATAAGAACTTCAAACCTATCAAAACAATTGTTATTAATCAACAAATAGAAGTAGCTAAATTTTTAAATAATGAAACAAGAAGCAACCAATTATGCTTCTTGACTGCTGGCCTGGATAATTCCCTTAAAATTTGGGATGCTAATAGTGAAAGATTGATTAATGAAACGACAAACTATAAAACAGAAGAAGAATTAATAATAATTGATGTATTCAATTTACTCGATAATATGGTTTATATTGTGGTAAGTGATCAAACCTTGATAAAACTTGATTTGAATGACTTTGAGAATCAATTGCCAATTTTATCAACTATTGCCGGTAATCATGGTATTATTGCTGATGTAAAATATATTGGACCTGAATTTAATCTTCTTGGTTTAGCTACCAATTCGCCAAGTTTAAGAATAGTGAATCCTGAAAATCCTTTAGAGGCAGTAATATTGAATGGACATAAGGATTTACTAAATGTCATTGATGTTACCATCGATGGTAAATGGATTGCTACAGGAAGTAAAGATGGAGAAGCTAGAATATGGAAATACAATGATTCCAATAATACATTCCAAAATTATGCAGTATTCAAAGGTCATGTGGGGTCTGTAAGTGCATTAGCATTACCTAGAACTCCAATCAATGAATATCCCAAATTCTTGATAACAGCAGCTAATGATTTAACTATTAAGAAATGGAAAGTTCCTAAATTGACAAAAGATTGGGAAGGAGAAGTAATAACTGTCAAGAATAGTGAATACACTAGAAGAGCTCACGAAAAAGATATTAATGCAATGGATATTTCACCAAATGATGAATTTATTGCCACGGCTTCATATGATAAGCTAGCTAAGATTTGGGATTTGGAATCAGGTGAAACAGTAGGTGTTTTAAAAGGACATAGAAGAGGATTATGGGATATTAAGTTCAATTTATATGATAAAAAGATAATTACATCAAGTGGTGATAAAACTGCCAAATTATGGTCATTGACAAACTATCAAATCGATACCAACTTTGAAGGACATACAAACTCAGTTCAAAGAGTTAAATTCATTAACAAAGGAACACAAATGATCAGTACCGCAGCTGATGGTTTGATTAAAATCTGGGATTGCAAGACTGGAGAATGTTTAAAGACAATTGATAATCATGCCAATAGAATTTGGGCATTAGATGTTAAATCAGATGGATATGAATTTGTATCATGTGATGCCAATGGACAAATTAGTTTATGGCAAGATAATTCTGAAGAAATAAATCAACTTAAACAACAAGAAGAACAATTAAGAATTGAAAGTGATCAAAAATTAAATAATTATATCAGCCAAGGTAATTTCAAAAATGCAGTGTTGATAGCTTTAGAACTTAATTATTCTATGAAATTATTCGAAATCTTCAAGAGCATATTTGATAATGATCAACTGGAAGAGTTGATTGAAATATTGAAATCTTTAAATAAAGATCAATTGCAATTATTATTCAACAAGATAAAAAATTGGAACATTAATTTCAAAAATTTCGAAATTAGTCAAAACTTATTATACTTAATTTTCAATAACATCAGTTTGGAAACATTGTCAGATTCCAAACTAATGAAAACTATCGATAGTTTGATTCCATACAATGAAAGACATTTAAACCGAGTAGAAAATTTGATAGAAGAAAGTTATATATTGGATTATTCAATTGAGCAAATGAACTTGATTGGTTAGTCATGTAGCATTTCATGTATATATTAATTTAAATTAATTCATACAAGCTTGTAGTGCCGTAAATTCTTAATTACATATTTAGTAATTAACAATTAAACCTAGTGTCAGGTCAACTTTTTTTTTTTTCAATTTTCCTGACATCCATAATATTGACCCAATGATTAGGATAAATCCCTAGGCATGATCTATGTAGCAAGAACCAAGAAATTCTAGAACGGGGAGTGGATTTTAACTAAATTGGGAGGAATCCCGTAGGTCCTGCAGTAGTCAATTGGAAAGGGCTACGTATCCAGTTGGCATGTAAGGAACGATGCTCTGAAAAATATGCAGTTTTTATATAATAAAAGTCTAATTAAAAGGAAAATTTTAAGGTCTTTTATTTTTATTTTGGCGCTAGATACTAAAGAAGATATCGGACACATTGAACCCGATGTATACTGAAATTGTGCTACATTTGCACCTACATATTCCTCAATAAAGTATCAATACAAATATGTTGGGTTCCCTAAGAACATTGCATAAAGTCATAAAAGAAGCTTTACGGAAAAGATCAACATGCACACCTTTCGCTACCAGGAAATTGTATTCCTGATTCACATTACAATGGAGAAGGCATCACTATTGTAATTGAACAACAGAATTGCTACATGCGTTGCTTCCCAAAGTATTGATTTGAATTGCAAGGGTTTATTGCATATCTTATGCACATTTCAGTTGGATAAAGTGCTAAATCGTTGAAATAGATTTAAGCAATATTTTCTAAATTTATTTTTATAAATATTATTTTACATTACCAACTTAATTTTATCTTAATAGATTGTTTGCTTTCTCAATGATGAATGAGAATCAGGTCATTTTTAAAATTGATAATGGTATATCACCGGATTAAGTAAAAAGCAAATTTGGCGAGATTTGCAATTCTTATTTTTTTTTTTTTCTGACTTTTGCACCCATCCACAATTATGGCATATGTATGTCAATGGTTTCTGTTAATAGTTTAAACTTACTAACAATATTAGTCGGCGCAACAACTTTGTTCACGAAAGATAAGTAGGAGGTTTGTTGATTTCAATCTTCTTTTGATTGGTGAAAATGGCATCGGTAAAAAGAGTTTCATAAATACTTTATGCGAGGAACAAGTATTTTTAATAAATGATACTTATAGATCTGATTCTAGATTTAGCATTAATAGTGAAGAGGTGATTGTTAAAAAAGATTTTCCAATTAGGATGACTGTTCATTTAACTGAAAATTTTGGTCATAATCTAAACAATGCTAATAATTTTGATCAAATTGTAGAGTTCTTGGATGAAAAATTGGAGTCAAAATTGCAACAAGAAAGCCAAATTTCAAGGATTGGAACAAAAAAGGAAGAAGTAATTCATTTGGTCATTTTATTTATTAATCCTCTTTTAAAAGGATTAAAACCTTTAGAAATTGAACTAATTAAAGCTCTTCAAAACAAATGTAATCTTTTAATTTGTATTGGTAAATGTGATATTTTAAATTTTGAACAATTAAAACTTCAAAAAACTTTGATTAATCAATCATTAATTGAAAATAATTTAAACATATTCAATTTTGATGTATTTCTACAAGATTCTGAACTTGATAAAGAATTTAAAGATTATTATCGTGATTTAAAAGAGTTATTACCTTTTTCAGTAATTACCTCCAATGATAGTTCTTTTATCAACAGAAATTCTTTAAAGCATTCAATTAATGTTAATAAATTTAGTGATTTGAAAATTTTAAGAGATTTAATTTTTAACTTAAATTTAAATGAATTTAAGGAGTTAACAAACTACAATGTATATGAATTATACCGTACTGAAAAATTGTTAGATGCTACATAACAATTGTTCACCAAAATTAATTATTAAACAACATCATGATAATTAATACAAAAATTACTACAAAAAAATATACAAATGGAAAGTTTGAAATGAAAAATATACTAATACCCTCTAATCGATAGAATGGTTTCATATATGTATAAGAAAGGTCATAAACTCATTAATCAAAAGAAACTATCGTGTTTCTTCACCAAGTTCATCAGGGGACCCCGTATCATCTTCTTGAATGTTCTCTTGGTCATTATCAATGTCTTGACCTGCATCATTTTCATCATTTTCATCATTATCAGATCCCTTTTCCTCCTTTTTATTTAAATTTTCATATCCAAGACATACTTTACGACTTCTCTCACAGTTGAAACAGTATGGCTTCCTCTCATCACATTTAATTCGTCTCTTTCTACAAGTGAGACAACCAGTTCTTGTTCTTCTTTTAATAATTCTTCTTTTGTGAAGTAAAGCGTGATTATCTTCATACCACATTGGAACGTTCATACCAACACTTACTGGAACTCCACCAGGTGGTACATTCATCATTGGAACTCCGTGCACCATAGACATTTGATGAGGAATTCCATGCATTGGATGTGACGTCATATTGGTTGGCATATGAGGATATGGCCCTTGATGTTGGGCATTCATTACTAGTGGCATAACTTGATGCATTCCTTGAGGAGGGATACCTGGTGTCAAACCAGGTGTTAAACCCGGTGTCATGCTAGTCATATGTGGAGGAACTGGATAATGTGTAGGAATAAAATTTTGAGGAGATAATGGGATAGATGATGGTCTTTTAGCAGTTTGACAAGGAGATACTTGTGCTTGGAGTAAAGGGGATGATACATGTTGCTGTATAGGAGTTTGATGAGGATTCGGTTGATTTTGCTGTTGGGATTGATTTTGTTGTTGCAGTGATTGATTTTGTTGCAGTGATTGATGTTGCAGTGATTGATGTTGCAGTGATTGATGTTGTTGCAGCGATTGGTGCACGGGCACATGATTAACGTTAGGGGCACCATGGGCACCGTATGGGTATGCATTTACAGAAGGAGACAAGCCCGGTGTTAAGCCCGGTGTCAACTGAGACGCGTAATGAACAGCAGGGTTAAAGCCAGCATAATCAAAGTAGGCTTTGATGTGTTGTCCACTTGTAGCACCTCCCGGAGCCATTTGAGGATGAGGGTAATATTGAGCCTGAGGATGATATTGGGTTGAATATGGAGGATGTGGGTACTGTTGATTACCAGATTGATACTGGAAATAATCGGGCCCACTAACTGCTTTGGGAGAATTGCCTGACTTAATACCTTGTGGGCTCACACCGGAACCTTGCTTAGGAGATATGCTTGGGCTCTTCTTCAGCTTTACAATAGATGTAGTTTGAATGTTTGAATTTTCATCATTGCTACTCACAGTGGGAATGTTAGAAAGTGAATTTGATTTATTCTGCGAAGCAACATTATTATCAATTGGAGATCCCAATCTTACAACATGAGCCTTGACATTATTGGACAGGGTCAATGGATGAGTTACAACAGAATTGGTTGTAGACTCATTCGAAGCACTTGAATTTTTTTGAGTTGGCATTTATTGAAGAACTTATGGAAATTCTTTTATTCAACGAATAATTATCACCAGTCGGTTCACTCAAGTGTTTGGATAAAGGAGGTAACACTACAGGACCAGCAGTAGATTTATTCTGATTGGATTGCTGATTTATTTGGGACATCGATTGATAATGTGAATCCCTGTTGGAGTTACTAACCATTAGTTCCATTACTGAAGGTAATTGTGTCATTGAAACAATTTATAGGGTACTTGAGGGTATGGTGGGATGGAAATGGGAATGAGATTGAAATATTATTCAGTTTGTTGAAGGGTAAAGTTATGATGGTGATTGTTAATTTTGAAATTAGTCAACTAAAATTTGTCTCTACCGTAAATTACAATCAAAATTTTGGCTGCTATATGGGGAATTATCTGTATAGGATGGAAGAAAGGAAAACAAATTAAATTAAATATTAATGAAATTATCGGGACCAGATGTTAAATGAACAGGTAATGATTTCTGTTAAATTCTAGTTAGTGGGTTTTCACTTTTAGTTTTTTGATTATATACGAAGATATTTATAAAAGTAGGAAAAGTAAAAGTACAATTTAAAAAAAAAAAAAATGAAAAACTAAATTAAAAAAAGTTAAAAATTATCATGTCGGTTTGGTGTTTTTGGCAAACAAGAAAGCAGTTTGGAGTTGATTATTACTGAAAGGGTCCCGAAAATTGATTCAACTACATAGCAATAATAATAATAATAATAATAATAAAAAAAAAAGTCCCGAAAAGAAAAATGTCGAATATGAATACTATTCATGCATGGTTTTTATTGTTATGCATTATTATTGATTACCTCACTTGGAAGCTTTTCCTTAAGGAATAAATGCAATAAAGGTTAATAGGTTTTAATGGTTGTATAGGCAGTACAAAGATTTAAAAGAAGTTGTTGACAGTTAGCAGTAATGGCTATTAAGTAATAGTGTTTAACATTTAAAGGTAGTAAAATGAAATTTGGAAGAACTTAAAAAAATAAACTTTGGACGCAGATCCTTCTAGTTCCAACACTTTTATGAGGTATTTCATCTGTGCCAGATCGTTTCAAAAAGTGATTATATATGAGAAAAATAAAAGAAATTTTAATTTAGAAACTACAAGAGAAAGGACAAAGTTTAAGCGATAACTTAACAAACCATCTTTTGGAAGTTGAATTTAATTAACTTGATTAGGAAATTTGAATAATACCGGACATTTTAAATATCATGAATTCACTTTTAAAACATTTAATTTCAATTCATTAATAATTTCACAACACATCATATAATTCAAATTTCAACTCAAAACTAAACCGTACTATCGGAATAAGCATTTATATGGAATTATATGGGAATAGCTTTGAGTAATTGCGCTTTCCCGAAAAATATAATTTTATTTTTTCCAGTAAGGTGTTTATAAATTTAGCTCGAAGTTAATCTGTTAATCCAACTAAAAAGCACTATAACATTTGAATTAATTGAATTAATTAGCAAGATATTGGAATTAGTCAAAAATAAATTATAAACTATAATACATTAATATATTAATGATACAGATTAGCTTATTAAACCACTTCAATTTATAATAAGTAAAAGATTTCATCTAATGTAGTAAGCAATTAGAATTTCTATTATCATCATCAAATAATTAGACTAAAATAAGCGGATCTAAAACTTACAGAGTAATAGAAATTGTAATAAGTTTACTAAAAGAACTAGGCAAATATGATTACCACTTCCGTTTTCAACAAAAAGGGGGGTTTAAAATTTTAGTCGGTCTATTGTCGAAGGGTCCCCCTGTTTTGGACGAATGCTATTGCGTATTATATCCCCGATTTACTATTCTATACCCAACTTTTGGAATTGTTGGGAAGTACGAACAATAGACAGTGGCTAATTGTGCATATACCAATCTATTAGATCTTAATTTGATGTCACTTATAATTCTAGTTATGATACGAAACTAAGCAAATAAAACTCAGGAATTAGGGAAACTAACCTCTTGGAATTGATGTTTTTTCGTACTGGAAAAAACTTAAAGTAGGCCCTAAAAATGGTCCTGAGATGACATGCATATTATATTTTTTTTGTTCAAATTATATCTTGTCGTTTCTGTATGTAGCGAGCCCGTAGGGGTAGTGGACTTGCATATACTAAACCTTATTTCAGTTCAGAAGTTGTCATCGATGTATTAACTAAGTGCGTAAAATGAACAAAACAAAAAGAAAACAAAAAAAAAAAAATTAATTTAAAAAAGTAATCTTTTTTCCTTTATTCTAAGTTGATTAATGAATAAATGTGTTGTTTTCCAAGAGACATTATCACTAGAATGTTTGGATTGAAGTGTTATTGTTATTAATTGTTTCTTCCTGTAATTTCTCTAAAATTGAAGTTGTAATGTCTACGATACAATTAGTTTTGGCTCAAAAAGGGAGAACTTATGTAACGTCCCCGAAATACATTCGCGCAATTCCTCTGCCTGTTCTAAACGGGAAAAATAAATAATTCGACCTACGCTGAATTATTTATCTGCAGCGGCGATCGTTAAAATATAAATTGTTCGCTAGCATGCACCTACATTGGGCCATCCAGAGTTGGTGAGTTTATTATATTGACGTAAATCAAGTGAAACCAGTTGCCCTATGCTATGGTATTCATATTTTTTATATTTTGCCCAGTCAAAAACTCTCCTCAGTTGATAAGATCAGATTACACATGAGGTTTCTTCGAAAGCCCTGCGTGTAAACAGGTCTTACATGCATCTTGTTTGTTCCACTATCCTTTGTTTTTGTGTTAAAAAATATTTGTTTTAGATCACCTGAGGCAAGTGTAACCTAACCAATTCAATTCCAATATATTACAAGATTATCGGTGTATCAAAACATCAAGTACTAAAGTAGATTTGGTTTTGTATCTAACAAAAGAGCCTTACAAATTTGTTATAGTTGCTTACGGCCTTGTGGTTACAACCGCAACATTAAAGAATGTTATATCTCTTTTGGTGGTGTGACAATATGCAAGGTTTAAAAGTTTAATTGTTATTCTTTCTTCCACTGGCCATTTAATGGTTTTTTTTAATTGTGAAAAATCTATTTTAAAATAAGCATCAAAATAGCTTAGAGCGATAATTTTAAAGCTGCAAAGTAACATTCACTTAATAATTTTGCTCAATGTTAATCAAGTTTTAATTCAGATATGTAATGTAAAAAATTGTCACAAGCTGTATATCACGTGCTTTCACACACGTGATTGATATATCTTAAATAATTAGTGCGAATATTGATTCATGTTTACAAAAACAACAAACAAGAAACAACAAACTCATGGATCAGAAAGAGTATCTAGATGACGGTAAGTACAACTGTTCTGCATAAGCATTGATTTGTTATACTAACTTTCCAGATTTTGACCCGAAATCTTATAAAGTTGCACAATTGAGGAATGTGCTTAACGAGTATGAGATTGAATTTAATTCAAGTGCAAAGAAGTCTGATTTAGTTAAGTTGTTCAATGAACATATATTTTCTAAGAGGAAAGCTTTATTGAAGAAGTATAATGATGCACTTCAAGATGTTAATGATGATGCTTTTCTGGATTATACAGCCAAAGACGAAATTGACAATTCTAATGAAGCACCCCAGAAGAAAACAGCAAAGAACTCTAAGAATAAATCCCGGAAGGCAAAGTCATCCAAACAGGTGGTTGAAGATGGCAAAGAGCATGAAGATGATATTATCTCATCTAAGGAATCTACACCTTTTAGTCAAGAGAACATTTTCCAATCACCTCCATCTGGAAGCCGAAGAAGAAAAAGAAAGGTTACTGATGAATCTGAAAACGAAGCCAAAAGTGATAAAAAGTTAAAAATAGGAGGTTTATTTGATGATGAAGATGATATCGACAATTTCCATAAAGAGATTCTAAAAAGTTTCACTCCAAGAAAGGTTAAGAAACAAGACAACGATTCAATTGGTACCCCCAATAAATTAGCTTCGAGATCGAATATTTCCACCCCAAAACTTAATTCGATAGACCAGGAGTTGGAAACTTCCAAAACTTCCACACCTGTACCACAAGAGGATATCTTGAAGGAAGTACTGCCGCCACCAAAGGTGGAATTAATGAAGCTGAAGGGCTCACCACCAGTGAAATCGCCTATTTCACCAAAACTGAAGGCATCGCTAAAAGAGAAAACTCCAGCGTCACCAAAAGGGAAAACTCCTGTGTCACCAAAAGGGAAAACTCCAACATCACCTGAAATAAGGCAACCATCTTCTCCAGCGGCAAAGTTGGTTACTGATGATTCTGCAAATGACGTTTCCAATTCCCCTTTAATATCACTGACGAAGTCAACTCCTAAGCATGCCAAAACGAGAAGTTCACCAAGGCAAGCATCGTCAGTGAGATTTTCCCCTTCCACAGAAACAAACAAAAAGTTTCAAACATTGGAAGAAGAAACTGAAGACTTTGATAAATTTGCTAAAAAATCTAATACTAAAAATCTGGATGTCCTTCCACATGCTGGCGTACATACGCCGGAGAAGTCCAAACCTAAAGTTGTCTTGACACCTGGACCTAAATTAACACCTAAACCAAGAAAAACAGTATTTGACAAAATCCAGGAGAAGACTACAGTAAATACAGAAGAGGAAAGCTCTTACAGTGACAGCGAAGATGAGGAAAAGGAGCAAGAAGATGACGATGTTAATGTTGATGTTGAGGGAAATGAGGAAATCAAAACTAGACCAACCTTCAAGTACTTTTTCATTTATACCTTCTTATGGATTTTTCTTTCATTGACAGGGATCTTTGGTCATTGGTATTCAGAGCAGACTGTTTTGATAGGATATTGTGGACATTCAATTGATGAGCCAACATTTTTTAATCCAGATTCACCCTTTTTAAACAAGTTGAGTGAATACTTGGACACTTTTAAACCACAATGTGTCAAATGCCCAAGCCATGCTAGATGCTTTGAATATCTTGAGATTGGTTGTTTTGAAGATTTCATTGAATCAAAACCATGGTACTTTGATATTGCTCCATTTATAAACCCACAAGGAAAGAAATGTATTCCAGACACCAAGAAGGCAGAGAAGTTAGAGTCCATGATCGAGTATTCTTTAGATTTGTTGAGGAGTAAGAATGCCATGATTAACTGTGGTACTGGACAAGATAACATTGAAAGTGGAATAAGCAAAGATGAATTGTATGAGATAATGTTAAGCATGAAAGCTCCATATATTACCATTGAAGAATTTGATGAATTGTGGGAAAGATCAGTTATAGAATTAGAAAAGGAACCTGAGATAATTGTAAGGCAAGTTTAATTTTTTTTTTTTTTAATTTTTCTGTTTTGAACAAAATACTAACATTATCTAGACTGAATTACCAGATGATAACATATCAACCCACTTATCAAGTGACCACAAGGGATATGAGAAAGAAGCCAAGAACCAAATTTTTCGATCAACGTCCTTACAGAACATTAATTTGAAATGCCAATTACAGAATACTTTGATTCTCACATTATATGCCAATAAAGAGTATATTATTGGTGTGATGATTTTAGCAGTAATTCTGATCTTAATGAAGTTGCAATATGATGAAATTCAAAGTCAAAAATATAAAATCAATGGTATTTACGAAGAAGTTATTGATAGATTAAAGGCACAAAAGACTCAACCCATTAAATATATCGGAGCAAATCAACTTCGAGATCTTATCCTTCCAATAGATAATTTGAAGTATAAATTAAAATTGTGGAACGCTGTAACCAAGAAGATTGAAAAGAACAGTAATGTCACATACAAAACCATAGAACATCATGGTGATATCATAAAAGTTTGGGAATGGGTCAGTCATTTCGATGATTAAGAGATACTAAGCAACTCTTCACATAAAGTATATAGTAACAATAACGTGACGCCTTGTAAACTAGCCTATTATATTCTTCTTTACACTTTATATACATAATATATAATCATTAATTTACTTTAATCAGTTCAAATTGATCAAGTAAATCATCATCATTAGCCAAACCTTTTTCAAAGATTTCCCGACCACTCATCTTCCCATTATGCTGCGCTTTATAAAATTCCTCCAATTTACTATCTATACCCATTTCTTTACGGAACTCTTCTCTCCATTTAGAAAATGATTCTGGAGTTACTTTAGTACCAATGAACTTCTTAGATAATTCAGCTTCTTGCTTGGCCAATTCTTCTTCTCTAGACTTCTCAAGGATTTCTAGCTTATTACGGAACGTTTGCTCTCCTTCGTCTTTAGTTATAGTTACTAATGCAAAAATCGACGGTATACCAAGTTGTAACTCTGCTTCTTCTCTTAATTTGGATAATATCATCTCAAGATCATTAGGTTCAAATACCACCAATTCGGGCAAATTGAGATTTCTTTTATTGGTTTTATCATCTTCATCTTCATCACTATCATCTTCATCTTCTTGTTCATATTCATCAATACCCAATTGTAATTCTGGCAATTCATTAGGGTATTGTGGTGGATATTTGACTGACAAAATCAAGGTATGTTTCCTATTGGAAGAAGTGTCTAAAGGCACTTTCACATCAAATTCAGTTTCTGAATACTTAATCAACTCATCTGGGTAGATCGACTCAAGCACTTCCAACTCCTGCTGTTGTTCTTCAGCTGGATCCATGATTTAGTGATGGGAGCTTTACAGTTTTTTTTTCCACCAGCTTTTTTTTTCTTCCATCAAAAAGTGCGATGTTGAAATTTTCTTTCAGTTCAAGGATCATTTGAACGACAACTATATTCAAGTTATTTTGAGGTAATTGGTACTAAAACCGTCGTAGTATCAAGTTCTAAAGTGTTTGCAAGACATTCGTGGTAATTGCTGTTGTGGTAGACGTTGAAGTTGTCAAAAGTAGTGTAATATTAGTCTATCAACTATTGAAACTTATTTGCAGTTTGTTTATTATATTGCATTCAGTTGGCATTTATTGAAATTATTATTAGACATGAAGGGAAAAGATCCATCCAAGATGTTTCCACCAAATTCAGTCATTATAGACTATGCGTATTCAGAACAGAATCCGTTAAGACATGGTGAATTTGAAGTATATGAAGATTATGATGAATTAGAAGAAGATGGAGACATGTACAATTATGAATATGGTAATAATGATTTTAATGATAATGACAATGATAATGATTTTAATAATGACAATGTAGAAATAAATCAAAGGGCAATAGCATTATTTGATTTTGCACCTGAAAATGACAATGAAGTGGCATTAACAGAAGGCCAAATTATCCTTATAAGTTATAGGCACGGCCAAGGTTGGCTTGTTGCAGAAGATCCAGAAACAGGTGAGAATGGCTTAGTACCAGAAGAGTATGTGGAGATATTAAATGATGAAAAAACAGAAACTCCCAAACCATTTCTTCCTGAGATATTTCAATCAAATATTGGCCATAATGAAACTCTTGAAGAAACTGAAAGTGAATGGGTAGACACAGATGAAGAAGAACAAGAGCATCAAGTGGCTGAGTTACTAGATAATCTTAATGATATATCTTTGGAAAAACTGTAACAATATTTAAGTTTCTGTTGGGTTAAGGTTATTAAATCTCATTAATCTTGTATAGACTTTTGTATCAATTATATATAATACTTGTAAAAGCATTTGAGAGTATCCGCATAAAGGTAATTTTTCATTTGGTACGCAACTACCAAAATACACCTTCAATGTCTCTGACAACTCCAACTTCGAAGTTAAAAAACTATAAACCACCCTCTTGGGTAAACAAGCGTCATTTTAAAGGAAACTGGAACTATTTAAATTTCTATAATAAGCATGTGGAGACATTTTTTAATCCTGAAAATGAAGAGTTTATTGAATCAAAGATAACCACATCAAGCGTGATATATCCACACCAAAGAGGGTATAAGAAGCATTATGGAAGCGAATGGTCATCAGAAGAGAAGAACAAGTTTTTCACTGCTTTGGCCAGGCATTCAATTCATCGAATTGATGATATTAAAGAAGCGGTGGGAACCAAATCTGAAGCCGAGATTTATGTATATTATGGACATTTGAAAAAGACATTAAGAAAACTTAAAAGAAGCAAAGTAAAGCAACAGGTTATAAAAGGACGAAAGTTAGTCTATTATGAAAACAACAATATCTTGGTCAATTACAAAGAAATGCCCCTGAGTTATGAGATGAGCAAGAGATTTATACGATTTGAAGAAGTACAGGCATATTTTATCAACAGAAAAGAAGCATTATTAGCTAATGAGTATGAGAGAAGATTCACAGACTATGAACCTAAGCTTTTTGATAATAATGCTTTACAAAATATGGTTGACCTTTTTATTGGATTGGGCCATTACCCAGGACATTTCAGTATTCCAAACAGAACACTTGTTTTCCTCGAGTATTTGGTAGAGCAGAAGATAAGAGAATTCATTCAGAATATAATGTATGGATACATGTCCAAAACGGTAATATATCCTAAGGGTATTAGGAACTACGCTACATATAAAACCAATCCAATGGAGAATTTTCTATATAATTTAGGAGAATTTGAGTCAATGGAGATCCCTCAGCGAGACTTATTTAACCCATCAAAAGTCAAGGTACTACCACCTGTGCATGATATTGCATTTGTTTCAAAAGATAACCCTGAGAATGGTTTGACCATTGAATCGATTCCACAATATAACATAACGAATACAAATGAAAAGTTGGATCAACAACTATTTGAAGCAGAAACCAATTTAGTTGATGAATGTGATATAATACAAAGCCGGAACCATGAACATATTCTACTCACATTTTTTGCAACGTACCAACGGGAGATGAATAAAGAATCCATGTTTACAGATGAAGAGATGATGGGATTAACCTTTGAAGAGTTGAAGGAATACGAAGATAAAGTAGGGTGGGAATTTGAAGAGGTTGAAGAGACACCCAAAAAGCGTCGAAAGTTGAATAGTAGTCTAGAAAATGAAGAAGAGGAAGAGGAAGATGAAGATAATTCAGAAGAAGATTCTGAAATACAGTCATTTGAAAGTGAATCTGACAATGACTACGATCAACAAGAGGATAGTTCTGATGATAGTGACGAAAATGATTCTGAACACGAGAATATTTCTGACGAAGATAATATTTATATTAATCACAAGCCTGATACTGTTATTGATAGCGATGATCTGGTAATAAGAGAGAGTGAAGAAGAAACAAGCAGTACTCAGGAATCACAGTCTTTGATGACAAGTACCAACCCCATTGAGCAAGACCTATTAACCAACTTCATGTACAGTTATGCTACTTATGATTAAATAACGATCTTATTCATTCATCATAAAAAATACAGATATATGTAACAACTCACGTTTTACATATCATAATAATACAAAAGACCCAAATAACCACCATCAAAACCCATTAGTACAAGTATACATACTATTAAAAAATAGTTTTTATAATTGAAACCATAATTAAAGTCAATGAATTCATTAGTCAAATTATTGTAAACTTCACAAAGAATATACTGATAAAGGCAGTAAAATTTTAAACTATAAGTCAATAGTTTATAGGTCAATAAAATCTTATCATTATGAAATAAGTTGAACTGAAAATTAGCATAATGGAATGAATCAGTTAATAATAAAGGTAATAAATTATTATTAAAGTTTAAAAGAGACCTTTTAAAACTTAGTCTCTTGCAAAAATAATCAATAGCAGTCATGAAATTTATAAGTAAAGGACATAATACTTGTAAATAGAATAAACCAGTCATTAAATCCCAAGTTTTCAGTGAAATCTTATTATTCATGATATAGGCAATATAAATAGATTGGAAACCAAGTAATATTACCTCAAACAACACATTGAAGTACGTATTAACAGTAAACCTTAAAAGAAACAACAAATTGAAAGCATTTGAAATTAAATCAAGCATGTGGCCGTCAAACAGCACAAAATTTAAGAAACTGCTTTTATTAGCTACTTGTGATAATTGAATTCCATTAATATAACTAGAAACAACTGTAAGTACTATTCCGGTAATTATTGGGTTGTGTACTATTCCTATCGCATAGTCAAGAAACCTAAATACTTTCATATGTAATGGCATGTGGGTGTTGGTGAATAGTTCTTTTGACATGACAAGAAGTGGGTCAAAATAATACAAGTATGATATGAATTTGAAATAATTAGTACAAGATTTTTTATGTACAAAGCTCAGGTATTTATACCAATAGCTTATTATTTAACCCACGTTTGTGATTGTCACTTGACACTAAATTTAAGCTGCACTCACAAAATAAAATAAATTGTTGCATGCAATTGGCAATTCAAATTCTACAGGTGTAGATAATTATCTACAGCTAGATGTCACTATCTACATAAGTACGTGCCATCTGCTTAACAATATAAATATCAAGCTAAATTGACCTTTATTGCCTGAAAAAGCCAATTTGGTGATTCCGCAATTATTTGTAAGCGAGATAAGCAGATATGGATAGCGGAATGGTATTTTTTGTATTGTAATTGGGATACCGTGGTTCACATTGAACTTCTATAAGACTTGGTATATCCGATTTAAACCCGAATATCAAAGATGAAAAATTGTATGGGGCTGATATTTGTTCAGGGATTAGTATCGGCGAAATGATTCGTATCGGCGAAAGAACTCGTATCGGCGAAAGGGTTTGATACTAACAAAAGCTTTTTATAAGCCATCACGTCAATAAATAGAATACTAATGTGCTATTAGTATTCATTATTCTATATTCTTCTTTGTTAGATCCATTCTCTTCACCCATATTATTTCACATTAAATATGCGGTGCAGCATAATTTCTGATTCGTGGATGAGCTATTGCGATACGCTTTTATGTAATCGACAGTTTGCAATCAAATCAATTAATGTTAGTTGTATTGAATTGCAGGAATGGAAGAGTGGTCTACGAGACTTTTGCAAAGTCATTCATCAGGCTTGGATCTCATTTAACTGCATACTCCTCGGGTCCTAATGGTGTTGATAGAAGAACGCCTGTAATCGCCTCATTGAATGATACTAGCATCGCAATAACTGATCCATTTATTCTTTATCAGAATTATATTTCACAAGGTCTTCTAGAAAAAGATGAACACCAACTTAGAGCCATGAAGGAATTTCAGAAACTTTATCATCGTCTTATAGATTACAAACCACCAGAAGATCTCCAGATTAAAATTAGTCTTTTATTAAGGAAAATTGAAGTGAAGCAGAGTAAATCCAAATATCGAGAAATGAATAAATCATTTCCAATGAAACTCGGCCATTTAAGCTCTTACTTTGTTCAGGATCCTGAGATCGAAAAACAAGAGTTGATTAAGTATATTACAGACGAAGAGGAGTTAAGAAATTTCAACTCTCCCCAAGGTCTATTGGTGAATGGAGAAGTAGGATGCGGTAAATCAATGTTAATGGATATATTTGCATCTTCATTACCACATAGTTCTAAAATGAGATGGCATTTTAATAACTTTATGTTATGGGTGTTCAATGAAATTCACAAGATCCAAAAAGAAAAGATCTTAACATCTACAATGAACAACCAATTACAAAAAATATCAATGGAAAACGAGTTCATATTGTTTGAAATAGCCCAAAAGATGATTAACAAGAATACCGTGTTAATGTTGGATGAATTTATGTTACCAGATATTGCATCAGCCAATATCATCAAGATTCTATTTACTTATTATTTCAAGTTGGGAGGAGTATTGGTTGCTACATCTAACAAATTGCCAGAAGAATTATATTCTAATGAGTTTCATAAATCGAAATTCAAATCATTCGTCAATGTTTTAAATTACAGATGTAAACCAATTGACATGAGATCAGCTAAAGATTACAGAGTAGAACATTCTATTCTTAATGAAAATGACCAATATTATGTTTCTAAGTATGAGAATCCTCTTCATTTTCAACAGTGGACCAATATGATTAAAACAAGTGTATTGAAAATTGATCCAAAATCGCCATTAATGTCGCCTGATATACTACTTGAAAACCCATTACTCGGAGGTAAACCAGCTGAATTGAAGGTATACAACCGTATTACAAAGCTTCCCTTGACATTCGACAACAAAATAGTGTACCTCGATTTCCAATACATCTGTGGAGGCTTATTTGGTTCCTCAGATTACATAACATTGGCATCCAATTATAAAACTGTTATCTTGTATAATGTTCCCATTCTTACTACCAAGATGAAGAATGAAGCACGTCGGTTCATTACCCTTTTGGATGCTATTTACGAATCTAAATGCCAATTTTATATACACACAGAAGTTCCTATCAATTATTTATTTTTTCCAGATAGTGTCGAATCTTCAGCACCTCCGGAAATTAAGAATTTGGCTTTTGATAAGGTCTCGAATAATCTTGAAGTACAAAATGAGGAAATGTTTGCCAAAACTAGAATTGCAATAGATATGCCTTATCGTCCAAATGTATCAACTTATGACCAACAACATACAGCCGAATATAAAGAGAATACTGACTTACAAACCAATGATTTTACAGATTTGAAGGCATTTACAGGAGAAGATGAAAAGTTTGCTTACAAGAGAGCTGTTAGTAGAATTAAAGAAATGACTGGATCTATTAGATGGCGAGAACAAGATAGATGGGTTCCTATGGATCATTCGATGAGACCTTGGGAAACTACACAAGAAAACCAATGGGATAAATTACAGCATAATAATTCCGAATTAACAATAGATTGTTCACCAATTAGGAATATTATAACTGATAAAGACACATTAAAAAGTCAACTCCCACGAGACCTTTCAGTTCAATACAATATCCCTTTTAGACAGTTTAATCGATTAATATCACCTGTATTCACTAATGTTCAACATTTTTGGTCGTTAGGACAATGGAATCTGAATTATAAAAAGTTAAAAGATGAGATAGCAAAATCTTGGATAAATTCGTCTAAAAGGTAAAAAAGTTCCTGCTATATGCGCCCGTAACAATCCCACGAGTTATCTAAAAGCGTCCGCTTTCCAGAAAGTATACAAGAAATGAAATTTTAGGTAATTTTTCTAATATTTAGTTTCATTATAAAATATAATGATTGAAGACAAATCTGATAAGCCATTGGAATGTGTTGATATCGAGAGTACTAACTCTGGTATTTCAACTACCCAAGATATGGTAGATTTAGAAGAAGGTGATGAAATCTTAGCCATGAAAATGAAATTGGTTAACGATGCATTGGACAAAATTGGGTTTACTTGGTTCCATTTATCTTATATGATCATTGCTGGATATGGTTATGCTGCTGAATCATTATTGGGATTCACACAATCTACTGTAGCTACTTGGGTTGGTTATCAATTTAATGTCCTGTTTCCTATTACTACTGAAATGATTTACGCCGGTTACTTGGTGGGTTGTATATTTTTGGGATTTTCTGCTGATATTATCGGTAGAAAGATTATTTTCAATTCTTCCTTATTATTATCATCAATTTTTGCTTTTGGCGTTGGTGGTAGTTCAAGTATGCCAATGTATTGTGTGATGTTATTTCTTTCTTCGGTAGCTGTTGGGTCGAATTTAGCAATTGATAGTACAGTTTTCTTGGAAACTTTACCTTCTAAATATCAATTCTTGACCACCTTTTTTGCATGTTTTTGGGCAATTGGTCAAGCAGTGGCTTATGCAGTGGCTTATGGATTTTCTGGTGATAGGTTTCATTGTGACTCAGTAGAAGTTTGTGATTTCAAAGATAATAGAGGTTGGAGATACATTTGGTATACTGATGCTGCTATCGTATTATTTTTTGCCCTTGTTAGATTATTATTAAGATTGGAAGAATCTCCGAAATATCTTGTTTCCAACAATAGGGATGAAGAAGCATTCTTGCTTTTACAAAAGATTGCAACTAAATATAATAGACCATTTGATTTGAGTTTAGAAGAGTTACAAAATTGTGGTATAGTTCAAAAGAACGATTTCAATGATAAAAAATCGATAGGGGTGTTTTTTAGTCAATGTCTTAAAAATATCAAATCTTTATTCAAGACAAGAAAAATGACCATAAACATTATATTATTATTCCTTTCATGGGGTTTAATTGGATTATCTTATCCATTATATTCGGTTTTTTTACCAAGTTACTTGGCTGCAAAAGGTGCTAATACTTCTGCTGGTAGCACTGCAGGGGTTTATAGAGATGCTTTGATAGCTAATTCATTGTCTTTCTTTGGTCCTGTCATTGGTGCTGGATTGATTCTAGTACCTAAGGTTGGTTGTCGTGGTACCTTATGTATTGGAGGTATTTTAACAATGGTTTTCTTATTCGCTTATACAACTGTTAGAACACACCCGCAAAGTTTGGCTTTCTCCATTGTTTCTTATATCACCATCTACATCTATTATGGTTGTCTTTATGCATACACTCCTTTGGTTTTGCCATCTTATTGTAGAGCCACAGGTACCTCATTATCATTTGTTGTTAATAGATTTGTTTCATTATTTGTTCCTGTTATTGCTTATTATGCAAATACCGCCACTTCCGTTCCAATCTACGTCACCGCTGTTGTAGTTGGACTTATTGGTCTCATGGCTTTATTATTCCCTTTTGAGCCTGCAAAACAAAGAGCAGTTTAGTGATATTTTATAATTGTATTAGTTAATTAATCATTACGTAATTGGTCTCAATGCCTCGTTTCGGTAAATTGACATTTTTTCCATTCTTTCGGTTCAAGACCATTTTGGTCTGAATCACGTTAGGCCATATTCCATTTATAAATGAACCCATTGATTTAACTTTATTCAACTCCATTCAACTTTAATCAACTTCAATCAACCCTAATGACATTCTAGCCAATCAATTACATATAACCATCAAATTCTATTTGTCCAATCACTACATCCAAACAACAAGACCTGTACAGAAACAAAATTAACAGTGGAGGGTCGTGTCGAAACTCAGCAAGTATTTCTTACATATTCTATTTCGAGCCAAAAAGAAGGAAGTGGAAATATTACACAAAACTGAAAAAAATCCTCTTTAAATGGTGGCCATTTTCTCCAACAAAAAAATTAGTTGAAAAATTTCAATCAATTGAATAAACATGTCTAAAGTCTTCTTCGATATTTCCGCTAACGGTGCTAAATTAGGTAGAGTTACCTTCAAATTATACAACGATATTGTACCAAAAACTGCTGAAAACTTCAGAGCTTTATGTACTGGTGAAAAAGGTTTTGGTTACGCCAATTCTTCTTTCCACAGAGTTATCCCACAATTCATGTTACAAGGTGGTGATTTCACCAGAGGTAACGGTACCGGTGGTAAATCTATCTATGGTGAAAAATTTGCTGATGAAAACTTCACCAAGAAACATGACAGACCAGGTTTATTATCCATGGCCAATGCTGGTCCAAACACCAATGGTTCTCAATTCTTCATCACTACTGTCCCATGTCCATGGTTAGATGGTAAACATGTTGTTTTCGGTGAAGTTGTTGATGGTTACGACGTTGTTAAACAAGTTGAATCTTATGGTTCCAGTTCTGGTTCTACTAGAGCTAAGATTACCATTGATGCTTCTGGTGAACTCTAAATTATATAATTAGCTGTTTTAATTGCTAAACAAATTTCTTATATAGTACTATACAACGTTTGCTTGTTTATATAACATAGTATTCCCTTCAAAAGATAAAAGTTTTCTGTTTTACAATTTAGCAGTCAAAATCCCTTTAATTCCACTATTTTCAACAGTGGTAGTATCCTTTTTAAGATATTTAACAATACCTTTAGAAATAACCATTGCAAATCTGTCACTTCTAAATCCCATTCCAAAATTTGATTTATCACTTCCTAATCCATATTTTAAAGTAAATTCACTATTTGGATCAGATGCAAAATAAATTGGTCTAGTAATATTATATTTATTTACCAATAATTTTCCATATGAATTCATAACAAATGAATCATTAACGGAATAAATCACAATGTTTTTGATATCTAATTGGTTTAATTTATCTAAATTAGTCAATATATCTGGTAAATGTTGTTGACTGCAAGTTGGAGAATAAGCACCTGGTATCGAAACAATCAATAAATTACCTTCCTGTATTAACTTATTAAATGTCAATTTGATTGGCCGGGAGCATACTAATGCATCTTCGTCTTTATTTATTGGAATATACAAGAATTCAACGTCTTTTGGAAATTGATCTCCTTCTTTCATGTTAGTCAAAAATGTGGACTTTTTTTTATCCTCTGATAAACTATCAAAATCTCCATTTTAGCTCGGATATCTCCATACAATATTCATATAGAAATTGCTTGTTTTATTTTAATTATGACATATTTAGAATACAATTGATCACTCTTTCAATATTATAGACATGCCAGTTTTATTCAATGCATAGTGATGCCTCTTTTGAACACCCATTATTTCGACTACTTGCTGGTTGATATGTTATTTGTTCGCACTTAACTATTGTAATTGTAACACCCTTGATTCCACTTTATAACTAATTCCATGGATAATATTAATGAGAATCCTTGGAACGAGGACAACTTTAATATCAAACCAATCCGATTGGCTAAACGAAGGACCTCTCAATCAAACCCCCCTGCTCAGACAAGTACCGATACTACAGAAGAATTCAATTTAAGACCAATAAGGTTAGGAAGCAGAAGTGATAGAACAGAAAGTAGAACAGAAAGAAAATCGAATGATAGATTGTCTCATGATGGTGAATCTCATAAAGATTTAAGTCCCGTGGATAGTCCAAAAACCCCAAGAAGAAGATCAATTCAAATCAAGAATCTTCCCATCATTGAAAGATCTCCACCAAAATTACGGATTGATCAAAACTCGGATGATTTTATATTTGCCATTTGTTTAGTTGATTTCCATCATGTAAGGGGTCCTGAAATCCAATGGTGGAAGAGTAATTATATTGAGGAGATCACCCCAGATTTGTTCAAAAATCTACCCTTTCAATCTTTACCTGACGGTTCTCATCTATTCCAAGAAACATTCTCCAATTTCAATTTGATTTATGATTTCACAACAAATAAGTCTTATGATAATTTGAATGATTTAATTAACTTTAATGATGACCCTAGAAACCTTCAAACATTATTTGGGTGTGCCTGTGTAAGACAAATTAATGTGAATGAATTAACTCAAGAAGAATTGGATAGAAATAAAGATATAAAGAGATCAATTGTTCAAAAGGCTTTGGTTATTATTAATAAAAACAAACCAATATTCACCAAAATTAAAGATAAACTATCAATAATAACAAAGTCCTACTTCTTACAACAAAACCTATCTAATTTCGAACTATTTGATCACCTTTTTGATAATTTGAATCAAGAAATCAATTTCAATGATAATGAAGAATTTTTTATAAATCTTAATCTAAAACAGTCATTACTTCAATTAGGCTCTAGTTTCATGACTATCTTCAAGGGATTGTTATTGGAGAAGAAAATTTTAATATACTCCAACAATAAACTAGAATTATTAACGAAATTCCAGAATAATTTGATCAGCCTTATACCAAACCTCATTAATAATTTAGTGTACTCAGGTTGTCAATTAAGTGACTTTGAAGAAAACTTTAGTGGAAGATTAACACAACCAGCATCACTTAATACAGAAGATAGAGACTCTATGCTCAATTTTTTTGGATTACCTTTGAAGTTGTTTAATACAAAAGGTTCTTTCTGGAACCCATATTTACCTTTACAACAAATAAATCAGCTCAACTTTCCTGAGACTAAAAGCTTCATGATTGGATGTTCTAACCTTCTATTTGTCAATCAACTGAGAGATTTGGGGGTTGATTTACTAATTAATTTAGATAACTATGAATTAACTTTTCCTAATGGAATGGATAGCGATTTAGTGTTATCCTCTATGGATAAAAGTTTCATAAACAAGTTAATATCTAACTGCTCAAATGAAGATTTTGTTGAAGGTCTGGGTGATAATGAAAACTTCATAGGTAGTGACGACTATATTAGATATCAATTTGAAGATTACCTTTTATCATTGTTGTCAACCACTAGATTTAATCAATACACCGAAAAATTTGGGCAATTCCCCCCAGGTTTCAGCAATAGTGCAACCTCGAATAATAACGAGGATAGTAACATATATAATGGAGATTTATCAAGTTTCAATTCTTCATTTGTCAATGGCTGGAAAAATTCCAATAATTTCAAAATCTGGGATTTAACTTGTGATGAATTTGTATTCAACTTTGTTAATCCTAGACATGTCGAAGTTGACTCTGTTAATCAACTGTCATTTAGTAATTTCTTCAGCAATTTGAATTTAAAATTCAAATTTAATGAAATTCAAGATACCGAGACTAAACCAAGTAAATATGTGGAAAATAACAAAGATGATACTTTTGAGGTGGTAGATAAAGACCAACTACAGCATGATAAAATAAGAGAAGATTCAAAGACTAAGGGTAAGAAGGAAAAGTGGTCTTTCTTTGGCAGAAAGTAATTTGTAGAATTAGCATCATAAATTTATATTATATAACTTGATAAAGTTCGCTGATGAAAAATCTCATCTCATCTCAATTTGATTATGTTTCATCCATTTCAAAATATAGTAGCTACCTCCACACACTTGTACGCTACTGTCCAGAACTTCCTCTATGTGATTAATATCCAAGATGGTACTCTTGTAGGGAAATGGGAGGATGAACTAAATCTGAAAACACTTTTAAATCAAAAGATACAAGAGAGACAAAAACTTGAAGACGAAAGCGAACCTTCCAGCAAAAGAGCTGAAAACAATCAAAAAGTAAAGATTCCCAAGATTCCTGTTCCTGGACCAGGGGCTCCGCCTGTTTTTAATTACATAAGGTCCTTGAAATTGACCCAGGATTCAAAGTACTTGTTGGCAATTACAGATTGTGATAAATCAATTGTTATCTTTAAACTTGATTTTACCCAAGACAATTGTTTAACTATTATTAAAAGACAACCATTCCCTAAAAGACCATGTTCCATTTCTATTGCTGATAATAATAAAACTGCTGTAATTGGTGACAAATTTGGTGATGTATATAGTATTGAAATTAATGATGACTTACCAAAACCTGAAAAAGATTTGAAACCAATATTAGGTCATGTTTCTATGCTTACTGATGTTTTAGTAGCTGAACATGATAACAAACAATTCATTTTAACCAGTGATAGAGATGAACATATCAAAGTATCACATTATCCACAAACTTTCGTGGTTAAGCACTGGTTATTTGGACATGACGAGTTTATTTCATCCATGGTTCTTCCAGATTTCGATAAAAATTTGTTGATAACAGGAGGTGGTGATGATTTGATATTCCTTTGGAATTGGTTCGATCAAAAATTAATTTCAAGCTTCAATTTGAGACCTTTTGTTGAAAAGTATTTAACTGATGAACATTTACCTCCTAGTAGATTCCTTAAGGAAACTTCTATTAGGGAAATATCAGTTGTTAGAATATTAAGCTATAATAAAAAGATTATTGTGCTTTTGGAGAACATGAAGTGCATTGTATCTTTGAATATCG